>JAEIFJ010000747.1:600000-975000 GCA_018903435.1 Leucophenga varia
TGAACCCCTTTTACAGAACATTTTTACAGTATTTATTCCACTGCTTATAAATTTTTTTTCTTCAAGTAAATTGGCATGCTTTAGTGCTTCAGTGGTCAAGAGTCTTGGACATTTAACTGACCAGAGTTATTTTCAGTGCTCCTCTCTTGGATACCTTTGAAAGTTTTTTACTCCGATAGCCTTAGTCATGGGAACATCCTTCAACTACTAAGCTTCTACGTGGAGCCTTAAAAATGGCTTCCTCCGTGAGCTAGAACCAATGAGAGGGGCTCGTACTTTTCTTTAAGGGGTTCGGTGTGTGAAATGGGGTCCTGGTTTTTGCAGAAGCGTTTGCTCAATTTTTTTTTTATAAATGTGATCTAAGCTCTGCTGCTGAGTTCTCATTGTAACCCTCATTTCGCCTCGGTTAGTTCCTGATTAAAACAATAGAATGCAATAAAGAGAAAGAGAGAGTGAGAGAGAGCGGGAACAAAAAATAATAGACATCAAGCGCCATACGACATCTTGTACTAGTATATTATTTTTTACAATCGTAAGTATCTAAATATTTATTTTTATTTATATATTTTTTTTTCTCACAGCTTCTGCTGCTTAGTTTGGGCTATATTAGCGACATGTTGCATCTCGTTTTTTTATTTTTTTTTTTTTTTTTTTTCATTTTAATGTACATCAAAATTCTTATGCTCGGTCATTTATTTGATATGATCACTTTTTTTTTTTTTTTTTTTTTTTTTTCGGCCAGTAATAAAGTTTAGGTGTGACGTTGTATTCATAAAGCAACTTGTATGCATTAGTGTATTTTTTTTTTTTTTTTTTTTTTTTTGGTTTGGTTTGGATTATTATCAGCTTTAAAAGATCTATGGCGGAAAACATAATTCAAATAAAAACAACTTAAATATAAAAATGAAATAAGATATTTTAAATTAATTGTGCGAGTATCTAAAAACTAAAATAAAAAGAGAGAGAAAAAAAAAGAAATAGTCAAAGCCGTATTTTACGAGTTCCCTTTTTAGACATAAAATAAAAAAAAAATATATACACGACAATATTAAAGTAAAGTCATGTACACGTGACCTGACCGAATGAACAACGAACAAATGAACAAAATGAGAGCGAAGGAGAAAGAGAGTAATAAAATAAAAATGAGCTAAATGAACTAAGAAAGGTTTAGATTAAATCGTAATCGTAATTGAAACGCGATTCAAAGACGAAAACAAAACATGTACTGCAGGGATGCAAACACCATAATTGGAAGCAATTCGGTTTACTGGATCGAAGCATTCTAAAATGGGTTCAAGAGGTACTATACAGTGAATGCTGAACCGCCAGTTTTAGTAACAAAAATCTTGAAAAATTGAATGAAACTATATCAAAATGTCGGAGTCTTAAATTCATATTAGTTTCAATTATTTTTCTTTGTGTTAATTTTCAGTTCTGTACGTCTCCCTGCAGCATGCACTGACTTGGTTTAAATCGTTTGGGGTTCTTTTTTATGAATTAAGATATTTCTCATGTTCTGGCTTAATCTCATGAAATTTTAAGATATTATTTCAATTAAATAAAGGCAAAAACAGTAATAAAAATTAAGATAAAAAATTATTAAATGTTCTCATAGAAATATTTTTTTAGGTTTTGGAATTCTCATGCTTCATATTTAGAAGTTACTTGTATATCGAATAACTCATCTCTTGTTCAATTAATTGTAAAAATAAGATTCAATTTTTATACCCGCCACACATAGTGTGAAGGGTATTATCAGTTTGTCGGAAAGTTTGTAACGCATTAAACGGCCATTTCGGAGACCCCCAAAAGTATATATATTATTCATCAGCTCGACGAGACGAATCGATTTAGCCATGTCCGTCTGTCTGTCTGTCCGTCCGTCCGTCCGTCCGTCCGTCCGTCCGTTTGTTGCAATGCGTTTTTCTCGGAAAGTTTTAAAGATATTGACCTGAAACTTTAAACTTAAGCTTTTTGTGTTCCTAGGCAGTTTGTATAGCAGAACCAAGGTGCCACGCCCCTTTTAGATATAGCCCCCATACAAACTTACCATTTTTTTCGATTTTTTTGTGTGAAAATAGTTATTATTTATGAATGTTTTGACTACAAATCGGGTAAAAACACTTTTAATCCAATATCCATCCATCCAATATCAGAAGAAAGGTACCACGCCCATTTTTAGATATAGCCCCCATGCAAACTTACCATTTTCTCGATTTTTTGTATGAAAATTGATATTATTTGTAAATGTATTTACTACAAATATGGGTAAAAGCACTTCTAATGACATCCAATTTCAAAAGAAAGGTGCCACGCCCATATTTTGATATAGCCCCCATACAAACCAAGCGCCCATTTTTCAGATTTTGTATGAAAATAGTTCTTATTTATGGATATATTCACTCCAATCTGTGTAAAATCACTTCTACTGTTATGCTATAAATATACTACCGATATGACAAGGATCGAGCCACTATAATATATGGACCCCATACAAACTCACCTTCTATTTTTTATTTTTTCAAGAAAATTAATAAAGTTTCGTGTGGTGGGTATTTGAGCTTCGGTGCTTTCGAAGTTAACGTTCTTGCTTGTTTTTTTTTTTTTGTAATTTCTCTCAAATACTTATCGATTGGAAGGGGTCCACCCCCACCGCCCATTTTTCTGGACCAAAAAATACACATCTTCAAAAATTTATTGACATCGGTTGAGTTGATTCGGATATACTAGATGAATTTACAATTGATTCTATAGGACGAGTAGTGTTACAAACACATTAACACGAGAATTTTACATACATATATTGACATCAAAGTGCAGAGCGTTTGAGACTAGGAGACGACTTTTTATTTTCAACAAGATCCCAACCATTCTGCCTACAACGTAAGGCTTTGGATGCTTAAGATAAAAAATTGAACTGTGAACGCCACCCTAATCGCCAGACTTTAACACAATCGAACATTTATGGGATTTGTTAGAACGCCGGATCGAAAAAATTACTTGTAAAAAATAGTTAATATTTAAAAATAAAATAACGAGTTATTGCATGTTTTTCTATGGCCATTTATGAAGAGAAACATCGTTATTCGGTTAGAAAATATTACCTTTTTCACATTTTCTACATTAAATCTAGGAAAAGTGTTATTTTCCCATAAGAAACTTCAGAAACTTTTTTGGTACCATTAAATATTATTTGATTAAACAAATTTGTTGGATCACCCTAATGTACACGTTATATCATTTGTGAGATTTTTTAAAATACTTTTTAATAAAATTAATCAAAAATACTTTCGGGCTATAAAAATTATGAAAAAATACTAGTAGTAAAGGAAATTATCTAAAGAATTAAAAACAATTTAGTACATTTTATATTTGCTATGTGAAAATTTTTTACGCTTGTACGCATACTTAT
Organism: Leucophenga varia; assembly: GCA_018903435.1. NCBI lineage: Eukaryota > Metazoa > Arthropoda > Insecta > Diptera > Drosophilidae > Leucophenga > Leucophenga varia. Next base: position 603,413 of record JAEIFJ010000747.1, read on the forward strand.
GCCGTTAAGTGTATGTAGTACATATGTATACTATATACATAAATAAAAATATAAAGCTCGATTAGAGTCGATCTAAAAAGGTGATACATATGTGTTGGTATGTGGAATGTGGAATGTGAATGTGGTGCATGTTAATAATCATATCCTAACGCTTTTGAGACCGCCGCATTGAAATCAAAATTGATAACAATCAGTTTTTTTTTTATTCTTCTGGCTGCTGTGACAAAGACGACAGCTAATTCGCCCTTTGAATGCATTTTACTGAATTGTTGAATACTAAATTTTTTTATTTTTATTTTTTTTTATTCATTTACGCAAGCACGCACGCACACTTACCGGGTGGAGACAAATCAAAACACGTACACAGCCACCACAGCACACCACACCACACCACAGCACAACACATCACGGCAGACCATATCATACCACACCAAGCCACCAAGAGAGATGTAACAGCCAAGGTCCGATAGTCAGAGTCAGAAATTAATGACAATCGCTGATGTAGCTCTGATAAAAGCCAAGTTAACAAGAGAAAGAGAGTGAATTGGTGGCCACTGCGACAAAGTACCAAACAAACAGATTTGTAATACATACAAAATAAAAATAAAATGAAAGAAAAAAACCGAAACAGAAACAGAAAGGCTGAGAACAAAAAAAAAAAAAAAATTATATAGAATAACGAAAGAATGAATAAAAATTGTAGCCCTTTTGACAAAGGATGGTTCGGTTAGGTTGGTTATGTGTACTTATTAAGTATGTGTCTCGCCTGGATGCTCTGTGTATGTGAAACGGTTTTATTATTTGTATTGTATTTATTTCACTTTCAGATATTGAGCGGCTGATAAAGACACTACTAGGCAGAACAACAACACACAACAACAGCAACGACAATAAGCGAAAAGCGAAAGGAAATGGAAATAGGATTTATTAAAGACAAATCTCTTTATCGTGCCTATAAAAAATGTCTGTAAACTTCTTTGTTCGACTTATTTAATAATAACGAGACAAGACCACTAATCCTATAAAGCTGGTATTTGATAATTTAAGCGACGCATTGAGTTTGATTTTGAGCAAATTGGCGCTTCAGATTGGACAAAATTGGATATAATTTCAATATTTTTCGAAATCTCTTAAAGAATTTAGAAAAAAAATTGCGCTTACACCATTCAATTCAATTGGTTCAATAGACCGCGTTTTTAAGTGACTAGCAAATGTACCAACGATTTTGCGATTATTAAATCACTGTGAAAAAATCACCGAAACACTAGTTAATAGGCATAAAAGCTTTGAACACAAATCGAAGTGAAAGGATCAAAGGCATTATTACACTCCATTGGCCCTAGCAGTCACCTGATCGAAAACGTGTGGTGGTGCATTAAACTCAAGCTTCGAGGAAGAAAAGTCTTCGATTTGCAGCAGTTGTCACAAGAAATTCGTCGCGTTTTGAGGTCTGACCTGGAAAAGTATGCCTCGGAGGTACCAAGCTATTACTGACACTGAAGGTGACGGCACAAAATATTAAAATAATTGCATTTCAATTCAGATTGTCAACTTTGCATGTATGCACCCAATTTTGAAATACATTTTTATGGAAATTTTGCGTGTACGCTTTTTACTTGACAGACTGCAAGTCAAGATTTTAATGGTGTCCCACAAATTCTAGGCCTCAGACCCACAAGTACCACCTTAAGACTTCGCAGCTATTCATATTATAAAGATTCATAACGACAGAGTTATGTGTGGTTCATATTTATTACTTATATCATATATCAAATATTTATTGTGAGAAATTGTATTTTCAATTAGTATTTTTTTTTTTATCTAGTTGAGTATTTTTGTCAACTTTTGTTGTTATTGTTATGGGGCCACTTAGCGTTCAAATTGAACATCTGTCAGCTTGACTCAATTTGCTAAATAATTGCTGAAACAGCAATCGTAAAGCGATTTCAACACCTTTCCCATGATTGCTTTTAACGCTGCTGCTGCTGATGCTGATGCTAATGTTCTGTAACTGTCCTTAAAATAAGACAGAACAACAACAATAATGCACATCAGCAATATCAATCATTCGACTTCAGTAGTTCTTCTTCTTCTTCTGTATATGCGCCTGAGAAAATCTTTTGAAGCTAGAAAAATCAGCTTAAATAAGCAAAACTAAGCTAAACAACAACAATAAGTGTCACACTAATCAGACAGACGGACGAACGGACGAGCGAACAAACAAAAGCACAAATGGATATGCGGCAATATTCAAAATCGAAATAAACCGAGTTGAATGAGAACAAAAAAAAAAGAAACAAAAAAAACAGCGAAATGAAATGAAACACAACGGCTGCGCAATGATCTTAAACTCAAATATCGAAATAAAACAACAACAACAACAAATGAAGGGGCAAGTACTGCCACTGTAAACGATAATCTAAACAATCATAAATTATATTCATATGTGATGAAATTCAAAGTCCAAATTATACACTTCAAGCTGAGTTGACAAAACAAAAAAAAAAAAAATAATAATAAAAATAATGAAATAAAAATTAAACTTGTCAAATAAAAAATTTTATTTTTTTATTTGACATTTTTTTTTTTTTTTGCTAATTGACAATGTTGAAAGCTTTTTCTATTGCAACAATAGAAACAAATCGCATTGCCAAAAAAAAAAAAAAACAAAAACAAACAAACAAATAGAAATACTCGTATAAGGTATTATCTTTAGGATCGTTAAGACAACATATCACTTTATGTAAATATTTCGAATTAGATTTGTATGAAGAGGAAACGTTCTTCTTTTAAGGAGCAGAAATCGATGAAGGGATGAGGCTCAGTTATATTGAGTTGAATTTAACTTAAGCTATGCTTGATCTTAAGTAACTCTTATGTCAAAACCAAGCTACCTCGTTTGCTTTAGTTCAGTCCATTTTCGAGATTTCATACAAATCAGCTTTCTAGTTCAATCACCCATGCACTTAGTATGCATACATTTTCTATTGACTTGGAGCCCGCTGTACCAAAGAGTTTTTGTCAAAAAAGCTATTAGTTTTCTTAAAATTGAATATACATGGTTCCGAATTCGTTGTAAATCAGATTAATTTACAACCTTGCGAAAAGCCAAAGATGCCACTGATGGTCATAATATAGTTTCATATATAGATACTTCGTTTTTTGATGTGGAGACCCAATGTTGAAGAAAGAGTGAAGAAAGCAACCAATGCGCTCTATGCATCCCAACGGATGCTGAGCAGCATGTTGGGCCTCTCACCAAAACTGATGCATTGAAACTACACCGCGGTCTTGGGACCAATATTGTTTGATGGAGTTCTGCTATGGTGGCAAGCCACAGATAAATCCACATACCTTTAACTTATGGAGAGGACCCAGCGACAGGTCCTCAGATTTCATTCTCAGCACTGTCTATATGATTCCAAGAAGCTTCGGAGCTAATACAACAAATTAAAGATTCGCATGTACAAATAATAGGCAACTCTAAGGACCAAATTGTTGTATGTGTGACCCTCTACCATAATGGAGTCAGCCTATCTAACCTAACTTCGTTTACCATAAACATAAGAGCCTGACGAAGTGTATGGACCGAAGTCGCAAGGCAAACAAATGGTCAAAGCGAAAATGGAGACTCAAAAAAGTCTCCACAGAGAATTACTTTTGCTTCTGTGAACGCCTGAGAATATCCTTAGTTTGAGGTAACTCTGATTGAGTTGATTGATAGGAATTAGTGTCTATGTGAACCTGAAACATGCCAAAGTCGGTCATTCACAAACAATATGCGAGCTTGTTTCAACGTCCTTAAGTAAGAGTCTACACTCAGTTTCCGAGGAGAGGCCCATTTTTTTTCGATAAAATATAGTATCAGACGATTATAACTAGTAAGGTAATCCGTTATCAGCCTAAGACCATTATGACTGAGATGTACGATAGCTTTTGGGTAAATTGGACACGCTTAGCTTGCCGGAAGCAACCAGTATTGATGGATAAAATCCAGAAATAAAAACCTGTCATTGATGCATTTGGAAGAAACCCTGCTAAGCCTGCAGAGAGGCTCTAGACCCAGCATTACTATAAGGTTAGCACTTTGATAGTTGCTTGACTTACCGAGAAAACGTAACTTTACGTTTGTACACCGAGAACTCTTGACCAGAAAATGACGGGCGCTATGTCATGAAACGCAGATTAGAAAACAATTGGCCAGACTCCCATTGCAACAGAGATCTTAGTGTTGATTCCCAAAATTCTAGCACCAGTGCATGGTTCAGTAAACGCACTACCAGTGTTACAATTGGTCGTTGATTATGCAAAACCTAAGTTCCCAAAAAGTCCTATCTGCACAACTAGGGAGCAAGACCGAAAAACATCAACCAAAGCGAAAAAAAAAACCGTGTAACCTTACAGATCTCGTTGCAGGGAATGAATTTTTATTAAAACTTTGCTTTGTCTGCACATATGAACATTATTTAACGTTATTTTATTAATCAGCAACATTTATAATTCTCATTCAGTTTAACAATTTTTATTTTTTTTTTTAATTTTTTTTTTTTTTTTTGTTTTTTTTTAATACTCTAAAAATTATTTGTATGAATAAACAAATCAAAAAAGGCGAAAAAAAAAAGTTAAGTTTCGGGAGAAAAAATTAACGTGAACTCTCCTGAAAGGCTCTCTTAAAGACAAAACCTTAAAGTCGTCTTAATACAGCGATCATCTTAGTTTTTGGTTTATCAGTTGCACCTCAAAAGCACAAAGACGACTCATCTAAATCGATTGATGAGGTCACAGCAGCTATTTAAGATAACAAAGAATAGATTTGATCTTTCAGCTGACCAAGAATATGTGCCATACGCACCTTTTGTACACAAATTATTCTGTTTTACAATTGAAGTTTGTTATGAATTGTAGTTATAAAAATTTGTAAGTATCTCTAAGGACAATAGACAGACACAGATACTATACATATCCATACCCATGCAAGCAAAACACAGACAGCATTTGCGCAATTCTCGGTCAAACTGGCGCCACATCGTTGACCACTTCAATAGATTTCTAATTTCATTTCAATGCAATACAATAAAGGTCAAAATGTATGGATTCTATTGTTGAAATTTTTCTGGTCAATTGATCAGATGTTTTTCGTTATTTTTTTTTTTTTTTTTTTTTTTTTTTTTGAATCAGAATCAGAATCAGTTGTGGTTCAACGATTTTTCATGTTCTTACAATATTTCTCTGCCTCTGCTAAAATAGGCAATGCAATCTGAGCTCAAAAAAAAAAGGAAAAAATTATGAAAGAAAGCAAATCAGAAGTGACAAGAGTAACATAAGCTAACAATAATCAAAGGCGGTATCACAGCGGGTACCATAGTTTCTCGATAGTGACTTACGGCTTATACACTTCAATGAAACAATAAACTGAAAAATTGAAAGAAAAAAAAAAAAAAATAAAATAAAAATGTATTACATTGCGATGCAGCAAAACATGTGAATGCCAACAATATACACATTGCACACGCACACGCACACTCAACAGAAGACAGCCGTAGCGGATACGACACAATAACAGCAACAGCAGCCAGAAGTAGCACCGGCAGCAGCTGACAATGATGTCCTTGCCCATGTCCTTGTGCGTATATTGTGTTTTTGGTTTTGTCCATTTAACAATAAAGTGATCATCAATATAATATTTAATTGTCAATGAATGAACGTTTGTGCTGTGCTCGCTGTGCTGTGTTGTGCTTTATCCTTATCTCCGCCCTTCCATTTTCCCCTCTATTATACAATAATGCTCAATAATAAGCAGCAACAGTACAACAACAACAAGAACAACGCAACAATATAGGTCACCTCACCGGTATTTTGATATATTTTTGCGCTTTTTTTTTTGTTTTTTTTTTTTTTGTTTGATTCTTTTCTTAGGAAAACATTCAAAATGTGTCAAGCCCGCCACCCAAAGACTCATTGAATGAATAGTCATCTAGTTAAATAGTTATATACGAGTATTTTTATATAAAGATACATGCATCAGATATGTATCAGTGTGCGTGTGTGTGTGCGTGTATATGTATTGTATGATCGTATATGCATTCGTACGTGTTGGTATGATTGTCTCTATAACTAAAGGAAGACAAGCATCGCGTTATAATTAATGGTCTCCATGACGCCAGCTACTTTGAAAAAGAATGTTTTAGTGTTACGCTGAATCTCTGAGAATCTTTATAAACCATACCGAGTAGTATGCTGCACGCTCGCATCTTTGCATCTGCAATAAAACATGTTTTCCCATTATATTTTATTTTATTTAATTTTGTTGATTTTATTTTCAAAAATCAAACAAAAGTTTTTTTTTTTTTTTTATATTCACAAATCGCTTTTTGAGGACGTGCTTAACATACATAAGAGTGTGTATGTGTGTATGTAAATGACGAGGGCTGAAAAATCAATAAAAATTTGAAAGTAGTGCGGTTTAGTAGGATTTATTATTAGTAGTTCTGTTTCGAAATGAGTGCGAGAATAAATAATTAATCTTAAAACAAGCTCGTTTTTTTTAAATGTCCCATGGGTCCAGAGTTTTTTTAGGGACATTTCTATAAATGTACTACATTTTATACACTGCATTTAGTGTGTACTAAGTGATTTGCAGTATAGAGCTGGCAACTCTAAAAAAATTCTATCGTGTTCAATCGTGTAACACTCCATTTTTAATAAACCCTTTATGATCAGACAGAAGAAGACAGGTCAGGCGCCGTAAAGTATACTATATATGTATGTAAATTATGCATCAGCATCGAAAGCAGAGTAGAAATAGCATGATCCCGTCTATCTCGGGGATTAAAAGAGATACAGTTACCAAACTTAAAACTTAGATTTTTTAGAACATTTCCGAGCTTACAAACATCAAACATTTTTTTTTTCACCCATAAAATTTTGCGTTTCTAAATATGGGTTTTGGGTTTCTTTATATGAATATTTTTATTTTAATTTTACCTGGAAACCATGTTCGGATTGGAATATAAGATTCTGGTTCAAATCGGACAATTATTTTACTACAAGTTTTAGACATTTTGTTCGTGTGTTGCATAAATTTATATAAGGTTTTACTTTTGGCAATGTCGGATAAAAAGTATCCTTCTTGGGAATGAAAAAAATCTTTTCTTAAAAATGATCTTCATCCCGTTCGAAAAGTAATTTGCCGGTGGGTCTGCAAAATACTCATACGCGGCGTCGAGCTGAATTTATTGATGACCCATCTTTTGAGGTTTGGCAAGAGATAATAGTTCGAGGGAGCCAAATCGGGCGAATACAGTGGATACGAAAGCAATTGGAGCCATAAATCATTGATTTTAGCCGTGGTTACGATGCTTTTGTGCGCCGGTGCATTGTCTTCCGAAAACAAATTTATTTTTCACATCATGTGAGGTCGTTATTCAGCGAGCTCGGCCTTCAATCGCTCCAATAATGCACAGTAATACTTTATGGTCTGCAATACCCCATTTAATGCGTTACAAACATTCCGACAAACCGATAATACCCGTTTCATAGTACATATATGTATGCATGTATGTATGTGTGAAGGGCACAAAAATTGTTAAGTATCTAAAAGGCAAACAATTAACTGCGCAAACGTTACTTTTTATTGAAGTTGCTTGCGACACGAGCGTTCCGATCCTTGTGCAAATATTTGATCTAAGCATGAAATTAGTTAACAAGCCATGAAAAAGAAAAACAAAACAAAACAAAAAGAAAACAGTTCAAAAGGGTTAAAGGGTTGAGTCTTCGTAGGCAAGTGTCAGAAACACCGGAAAAAGTAAATCAAATGCGAAGAATATTGAAATATTGAAAATAATGAAAGAAAGAAAGAAAGAATGAAAAGAAAAGAAAGCAAAACAGTTTAAACAGTTTAAACAGTGCCTTGCGCCGCTTGTGTTTGTGTTTAAAGAAACGCTTAAGGGGCAAATTATCCTTTCATGTCATCTAAATACTTTTCTTATCACTTGTTATAATTCAATCTTTACATCTAACAAGTGCTTGCGAAACGTAAACAAATGCAACGTTTAAGGAAACACCTCAGCGCAATCAATTAAAAAAAAAACATAAAAGCAATGAATGAATGAAAGAGATAGATATATAGAGAATGTAATCGTTCGTTCGGTCTAGAAAGTGAAAACACAACCATTAGAATTAAAGAGCAAAAAAATAAGCGATACAAAATATTAGAGATGGACTTCTGGACGGAAATACCGCGGAATCTCGATTACTTTTAAGTACAAAAACACAAAATTATTAATTACTAGGTGTACTGCCCGGTTATGCTCGCGTCATGTATATATATATAATATTATTTGTCTAGTTCAATTATTTGCAAAAATATGAAGACATTTTTTTAGTGCGCTTATATGGTGCCACGCATACTTTTCTCGGTGCAGTAACATGTACATATACCGAATTTCAAAAGTCTTGCAAAAAAAGGATTAATTTTTTTTTTTTTTTGATCGCTTTTACGTGGCCACGCCATTCTTTCATTTTTTTAACTTTTCAGGTCCTAGTAACATGTTTACCGAATCTTATATCTCTCAAATACTTGCAAAAATATCGACTCTATGAGGTCCACGCCCACCGCCCCTTCTTCTAAAACCATATGTATCCTATGTTTCAAGTTAAATTAAAACATGCACGACTATAAAATTTTATTAAAATCGGTTGAGTTGTTACGGAAATATACGTTGGTTTATGATCGATTCCATGGGAGACAAGTCCACTGCCCATTTTTCCAAAACGATATATGTATATCCTATCTTATTAATTTTCAATAAAATCGATTGAGTTGCTTCGGAAATTTGCGATGAATTTATGATCGATTATGGGATCACATCCACCAACCCGCTTAGGCATGTAAATAGTTTACGTTCGAGTTTCAGACCTACTGAATATGCACAAAAATTTCATAAGAATCAATCAGCGGTTGTTACAAACACTGTGAAACGAAATTTTATATTTTAGATAACACTGCACGGTTTAAACTGCGCACTTCGATCAATAGTGTAGAGAGCCAATGCTGTGTGGCAGCACTTCAACGTTCTCTACCCAAAATATCCAAGTATTTCCATAAGAAATCACTGGCTCACTTTCTTATAGGCGACTTGTGACGACTTTATAAAGATCAGTTGTCAACCAGACATCGACTATAATACATACATATGTATGTATGTATATAAAGATATTTTATATTCGAAAGCTTCGATCTGAAGTCGGACAGATGAACGAATGCCTTGCGACATCGGCATTTTATATGAGACGCTTCAAGCTTTCAGTCAAACAAAAAATTCAAACAATTTTTAATAAATTAAACTAAACCTGCTAAAATGAAAATACGTAAGTTGATATAATTCCTTTACACGGAATAGTTACATGTGAAATAGTGGAATAGTTTCTATAAACAATACAAATATTGTAAATGTATCTAGTCGACTGTCGACAGTCGACACATTGTTGTATTTGATTGTTCATGAAATGCAAGTACGAAATATTTGTATGTGCAGTTCCCATGCTTAACATATGCAGGAGAGAAGAATTCTATTAAACAAAAAAAAAAAAAACAAAATAAAATAAAATAAAATAAAATAAATAAATAAAAAAAAACGCGCAACTATTTGATTAACAAAAAGAACGCAACGAAGTCGCGCATATTGCAGTACCAAACGAGCCACAATGGAGTACATACATGAAGGGTTTGCAACTACAGTGAAATCTCTCTTGGACGGAAAGCGAAGATTGAACAATTTTTGGCATGATTTAATTTTTTTTTTTTTTTCTATCGGCAAGTCATCCTCAAGCTCGAATTTTATTGAACTAGTTCCATTCTTATCGAATTCAGCTATTTTAAAACAGTTAATTATTGTTTCCGGCAGCATCCTAATCCAAGCTGCTCTAATGAAGTGTATAGTCTCCAAGACGTCAATTGCCTATTTACCGAACTATGGCAATATATGTTTGTTATGCATGCTTCGACAATAAACTTTGAAATTTTGAATATCGCCGTGATCTACCAGACAATCTGCTATCGCTTTGCTTAGAAGAAAAATAATTTAATAATATTAATCGTAAAACACGAGTTTGGGATGTTGCGTTGACAATTTTACGGTCGAATTCCATTAGCCATTGGGTCCACTAAGACAAACTCTCTGGGGCATGCAGCTCTCCCAATGTCTAATGGATTTTCTTGCTCTCCTGCAAAGTTCACGCCAAATAGGACTATGAGTCTTTCCTTGGACAATATTTAACCATAAAATTTTTCGGATTTAAACACTTAGGTTTTGTTGTGCAAAGCTCTAAAGAAGAGACCTGTCCAATCCGCACTATAAATATCGTAAGTTCTATAACCAATCAAAAGAGATGGAAGTTTTTTCTAGAAACTGTTTAGATGCAGCAAAATTATCTTTTCCGAGTTTTAAGGTGATTTACTTTCGCCTTCTTTTTAATAATTAACCCAGATATTGTAGTGTTAGATTATCTTACTTTACAGAACCAGTCGTAACATATAGAATAGCTATTTTTACCAATTGGTTTCCTTTCTGATTAAACTTTTCTCCGAACAGCCAACTCGACTGTATCTCCTCTTTGTTCTTGTGTTTTGCCAGTGTTAAATCTGGTTAAGAATAGTCATATTGATTCTTTAATGTTTTCTCATTTTGAATTTCTTTGTATCTCTTTGGATAAATTATCATTTTCATATGCATTTACGATGTTCATTTTCTCTTTCAAATTATGTGTTTTTCTTTGTGCCATTCTGGTGCTCTCACTTCAATTTACCGAAATTGAATGTCATGTTTAAACTATTTCAGGGGATTCCCCAACTTATTAGTGTGGTGCCATTTTGAGTCTCGCATATGTTGTTAAGAGGTTCACTTCCGGCTAAGAGAATATTACCATCCATGAAAAAAGTAAAAAAATTATTGGCTTTAAAGAAATTGCCGTGCAAGAGAGGAGTTCGCCTAATGGAAGCGTCCCTTTGGAGAGTTTTCACTGTACAACTAAACTAACCAAACGATATGTTGCTCGCTTCACCAGTATGCCAATCTTTCTTTAGTGTAACATATGCGAAGACAAAACAACAACAACAACAACAGTCTATATGTAACTATAGTCAATATACACGTAAAGAAAGAAAAAGCTTGGACAGACTGATATGCAGACAGACAGACAGACAGATATGCAGACAGACAAAGAGAGACATGACAGAAAAGAAAAACATATTGGCACGCAAAGACAAATAGACTAATTGCCCACGACTAATAAGACATCGTTCTCATTCAATTAAAATATCCATATCTAGTACAATTGAACGATGACGACGACAAATGTCCACATTGCGAGGACTCATTAAACTTGCACGAATTATTGCACGCACTTTATCATACATTTTAATTTCGCAGATGCAGCAGCATAACAAGTTTAGCGGTGTAAACTGTAGCAACAAAGCAAAGCAAAGCAAAGCAACATGATACTACTTTACTATATAGCATACTCTACACCATACACCATACCATACTATGCTATGCTATGTTATGCTATGCTATACTATGCTATGCTGTGCTACTCCTGTTGAACATAAACTAAACTGAACTGAACTAAACTAAGCTTAGCTGTACGGACTGACTAACTGGCTGACTGAATGACTGAGTGACTGAACGTATGAACGTATGAACGAATGTAGATGGCAGTGAGCCATTTGAGACTCAAAACGTGAGTCGCGCTATGCACGCAGAGGCCTCCAAGCTGGTGCAACATATAAGAGCAGCATCAACAGCAGCAGCATCAGCCACAGCAACAGCCTGAGTAGCAGCAGTAGTAGTAGTAGTAGAAGTTGTAGTAGTAAAAACAACCGTCACCGCCGCCGACGAAGATCTTGGTTGGATTGCATTACTTCGTGCCATGCCGTTGTTGCTGTGCACATTAGCAATTACGCTCATTACACTTAATTACAGAAAACTAGAAGTGCATGAAGATTTGCAACAGCTCCATCCATCCATCCATCCAGTTAGCTTGCCAGCTAGTCAGTCAGTCAGTCCGTCATTCAGTCAGTCGGCAAGCCGTCCGTCCATCCATCCATCCATCCATTGATGCAACTCGACTCTACTATGTACTTGGCTTAGACTTGTTCGACTTGCTTCGGCTGAGCTGAGCTAAACTGAACCGAACTGAACTGAAATACGCTTGTTGACTCGACTTGGCCTGACTGTCTGCTGCTATGCGCATGCGCCGTTTGTAGTTGTTGTTGCTGTTGTTGGTGTTGTTATTGTTATTGTTGCTGTTATTGCTTTGACTGTGATCTTTATACGCATTTGTTTTTGGGTTGTGCCAAGACAAATCAAGAAAAAAAAAAAAAAAACGAAACAAAAAAAAAAAAAAAATCTTTCAAAGTTGGCAGGCAGACAGACCGCGGCAGCCAGGATCATGACGCGCATGGAGAGCAAGTGAATTATTGCAGTCTCATTATGTGCGATGAGTTATGTATGGCGTATTGCTTTCGTGTCGTTCATGGTGGACTGAACTGTGCTGAACTGAACTGAACTGAATGGCATGAGATGGGTTGGGATGGGATGGGATGAGATGGGATGGAATGGATGGACATCAACATCGTCATCTTCATCATCTTCATCGTCGTAAGCGTCAGCGTCAGCGTCATCGTCATCGCCATCGTCGTCATCCAACTATGTCATACTTACAACATTTGTACATGCAAGTGCTTGTAAGCATATGCAAGTCTTTCGTCTTTCGAAAGTGTCGGTAGTATGTAGCGTCGCGTCGCATCGCGTCTCATTCATCCATCTATCTCTCTATCCATCCATCCATCCATCCATCCAACTGCAACCATCTGTCAGCAAATGCCCGCTTACTTACACTAACAATCTGTACCGTCACTGCCCGTCTCACTCTCTCTCTCTCTCTATCTCTCTCCCTCACTCTATCTACTCTCTCTCTCTCTCTATTTGCAACTCTCTTTTTGTTCAAAGAATGTAGTGTGATGGTCGCCTAAATCAAGTGTACTTAGAGAATGATTTACATTCCAAAAGACAGCAAACACACATACAAATGCAATTTACTTTGTTGTATGTGATGTTATGCGAAGAACTACATTATTATTTACAACAACGCTCTTTCAAAACTGAACAAAAAAAAAAACAACCAGAGGCAAAAATAAAAATAAAAATAAAAAAAAAAAAGTTTAGTTTTAGTTTAACACTTTACACACTGGCCACATCCACATCCACATCCACATCAAATAGCAGTTCAACCTAAATAAAGAATTCTCGTTTCAACTAAAACGCTCTAAAGCACGCTGCAGTTAAGCATTGAAGCAGTAAAGCTTGCCTGTCGAACATGTTGCGCTCGATGTGTCAAACAGTTGAAAAGAAATCATCATTATTAGTTTGCCTAAAAATAATATAGACAAGCAAAATATGATATCCATTCAATGTTGTAATAATCCATCAAGAGTGTCATCCTAGATTACTCAAATCTTCAAACTTTGATCCATTTCATGTTACGCTCTTGAATTTGAACTGCGCGAGAAATTAAAATTTAAAGAGCTTTCAAAATTTGTTCCCAGTTTTTTCTTAACAAAAAATATTTTAATTAAAATGATCTATTTATTCCAGAGAAATTATTGCACTATAGATCATTTAAGAAAATATTTTAGGATCCACAGTCTCAAAGTTGGCACCAAAAAAAATTTATAATATTATTTTGAAGAGTATCAGCTGAACCCGGTGAGTTTCGCTACCCCACTCATGCTTAAAAGTATTAAAAAACAAGAAAGAACGCTGACGTCGAGTATGCTCGACCGCAAGATACCCTGTACCCAATCTATATGTAACTAAAGTTATGTTCTATTTTACTACCATACCTCATTGAATTGGATTTTCATAGAAAAACTTAAAAAATCGGGTATATCTTTGTATGGGGTTATATCTAAAATTTTGTTGGGCCCACCCATATTGGTCGATTTCATTGGGACTACCATAGACATAATTTGTACTAAATTTGAACTTCCTAGAACAAAAAACAATGAACTTTTTATGCAAAACCCTAAAATTTGTATTGGGGGTACTCCTTAAAATGGGTCTAGAGAAAAACCGTTTGAAAGCGCACACTTGACGGTCTAGGAGAGTCCAAGTTTCAATTTTGAAAGCTCTTCGGACGGAAGGACGGAGAGACGGATGGACGGACGGACAGACCGACATAGCTAGTTCGACTCCCCATCCAATGCTGATCAAGAATGTATATATTCTTTATAGGGTCTATCTTGCCTCCTTCTGTCTGTTACATACATTCGCACAAACTTAATATAAAAAAAACTTTGAGTATAAAAAAAGTAAATAAAAAAATATATTCTGGGTCACACAATGTGCCCCAGGTTCAAATTTCTTGTCAAAATACGTTTAGTATCATATCTCTAAGTCTAATCATTTCAAAGATATGGCTTTTCCTGTTTCAAGGCCCCACTTGACGCTATGTCAGTATTTTTAAAAATAGCCTCTTAGTACTCCCCTATATAGTAAAACCTAATTTAAAAAAATATAAAAATATTAAACAAAAAAAGTTAACTTTGGTGACAACTCATGTTGGGTTTTGTACGGGGTCTGAATGTTCTAGTGGCCCGATTCTTTTCATATCGGTACCGTATTCATAGGATGTCAGTAGAAGATTGGAGTCAATATATTCAATTGGAGTGAATATATACAAAAACTCATTAATGGGCGATAGGTTTGTATGAGGGCTATACCCAAAAATAAACGTGACATATTGCTTTTGATATTGAATGCCTTTAGAAGTGTTTTTACCCAATCTGTGTAGTAAATACATTCAAAAATACTAAGTAAGTTTGTATGGGGGCTACACCTAAAAATGGACGTGGCAACTTGGTTCTGACATACAAACTGCCTTGGATCAAAAAAAGCTTAAGTTTCAAGTTTCATGACAATATCTTTATAGTTTTCTGAGAAGAACGCATTGCAACAGACAGACGGGCCGACAGACATAAGGACATAGCTAGATCGATTCATCTCGTGAAGATGATGGTTCTCCTTTAATGCTTTACTATCATTCCAACAAACTGAATGTACCTGTTTGACACTATGTGTGACAGATACAAAACAATAAGTTAAAACAAATTTTTTTCGGGGCCCCAACAGGGCCTCATTTGCAATATTCAAAAAATTGAAAAAAAACTGTGAAAAATATTTTTGTAAACATCTTTTATGTGTGTTAAATTTGAGGTAAATCAACCAATTTCAAGCGTTTTCTACAATTTAATAACGGTATTGCAAACAGAAATAACTATTTTCTGCATCAAATTTTCAAGAATCGTCATAAACAACAATTTCCATTCATAAAAAAGGGGATAAAACTTTGTACTAAAGCTTCGGATGCTCTTTACAGACAGATAATTAGTTATACGGAAAGATAGACTTTTAAGGACTTCCATTTAAGCGTAAATGGAATGTTCAAGAGAATTTGAAACAACAAAAGCACCTTTCAATAATTAAGCTACAATCCATGATTTATGATTGTAAATCGTTCTATTTGATCTGCACATTAATATGTATTTATTTTTTTTCCATTAAATATGTTGGCTCTCTAAAAAGTCGTCTTTTAAACAAATGGCAAATATTCTCCACAAAGATTAATACTCTTCATACGGCATAAAACAATGTAACAGTCTCAAAATCGCTACCAAAAAATGAAGTAAGGCAACGATCAATAAATTCTGGAGTGCTACGTTTTGCGTAGACGCGTGCTTCTTTCGGTGTCGCCGTCGCTGTCGCTGCTTCAGTTGAGACGCTTTCTCGCATAAATATCAGCAGCAATTATTTAGTTACTTCATAAGTTCGTAGCTCGGTTCGCTACTTCAATCGTTTCGCTTACAACGAACGAACTAACGAACGAACGAATGCACAGCGCACATATCCTTGCCTTTCATTTCGTTTCATTGCGTTTCGTTTCGTTACTCCACAGGAAAGTATGTACACTCACCGCTCATTAGTCATTCTGTTGCGTCCGCGTACACACATAGCTTATATTGGAATGATATGAGTAACTCTTTTTAAGTTTGACTTGCCTTGCTGAAATGAACTGTGCTGAGCAGTGCTGTGCTGTGCACATTTACTGGCCGCTGGGCATATGCAAACAGCAGTGAGCTGTTCTGCTCTCAATGTGTTGCTTGTCTTGTCTTGTCTTTGTACCAAGACATCATACACACTCCATACTCCATCACTATCACCATCACCATCACCTTCAGCGGGGTTGCATGCAAAAGTTAAGACAAGCAATTCTTCTACTGCCGCTGCTGTTGCTGTTGCTGATGTTGTTGTTACTCGACAACAATTTGCAAAAAGCTTCCTTACTTTTCAACACCATTGCAAATCACAGACAGACAGACAGACAGACAGACAGACAGAGAGGCAGGCAATCGATGCGCGTTCTTCGAGTGAGCAATAGAATAAATGTCAGAGAATTATGTATTACTCTGGCGCAGAGTTAACGTAATAAAAATTTAAGTTGTTCTGTTCGCTTTTTGTTTTTCATAAAATTTAATTATGACCTTTGACTTATGTATGTAAGTTCATTCATGTATCTCTCTAGTGGCTTCCACCATACCAGTAAAGTAAGTTCTAGAGAATTGAAATTTCAAGTTTTTTTTCTATGAGTTTAAGATATCAGCACAATAAGTACACAGTGAGTACAACTGAATGTTTATTGTGTACTGCACTCATTCATTTTGCATTCTTTCTTTGTTTCTATGCTCTTACAACTTCTAAAAACCCTACAAATTAGTCTTGGTAAAAATCATTTTTTATTCACTGTGATTAATACATCGACTGAAAGTAGTGATTTGCGATTTTTTTGTTCATCAGTAAACATGTTCAGTTATCGGCGTTTTTGTGTATTAAAGATTCGTGCTTACATCACTCTTCGCAAATCATTCATATTCGCTTGAACAAATTCGTTGGTACACTTGCCAAACATTTGATTTGTCAAAACGTGCGAATCACTGAAAGTGCGGCGATTTTGTGTATCACTCTTCGCTAACAGTGAACCTGTTCAGTAATCGCTTTTAGCGAACTGCGATTTAATCACTGTTTGCAGTAATGGATTTTCAAGTCGCTGCGACTCAAAATCACTCTTTTGAAAACACTCCCCTTTTTTTTAATTTTAATACATATGTGTGTATCGACTATGATTGTTATCTATAAACAAAATAAAGCCGTACACGTGACGTATGAGTGATATTCCGATGTGGTCCTTGAATTCATTAGAACCCAGTGAAAATTGGACAGGAAAGGCTTTCTTCGGGTTTTCAACCGTCAATCAAGCTTCTAGAATGCCAAACACTATTTTATGTATTGCAAATCGAATACATTTATTTTATTTTATAATATTTATCTCCAAAATTTATAACCGTTGAAGCGTTTTAATTTGGTTTACAATAAAAAAAATACTTTTTAACCTTTAAATATTATTGCCACAAAACTGTTGGCGACTATTACCGATTCAATCCAATCCAACCAACAAACAATCCAAAATCAAATAATTGACGTTGTCGTTGTCTAAACAAGTCAATTCAGAATATGTACGTACTCGCGTACAATAAGCTAAAGGGGCAAAGAAACCTAAGTGGGTAACATGGGTCATTTAAACTAAAACTAAACAAGTCACAATGCGTCAAATGCTTTAAAAAAAAAAAAAATCAAAAACCTTTTATGTCATAACAGCCGGCTACAACGAACTCTTAAACACCTTACAGCGTTATCGCATTGCTGCTAAGCGATAAACTTGAAATATATTCGTGTAGCAGATGAGCCAAGCAATGTAACCAAATATTTTTTTATCTGGGTACTTCATATATGGACATATTTCTATGTTTGTTGTTTTATGGAGTCGTCAAAGCAAGAGCAGAGCATAGAGCGAGTTTGTTTTGATGGGAAATGTTTTGCTTAAATCATGTGAATGGTTAATGTTTAAAAAAAAAAAACTTTTTATTTTTTTTGTATTTTTTTTTTGTTGTTGTTTTTCTCTACCTTTTTTTAAACTTTGTTGGTGGTTCTACAACAACAACAACACCAACAACGAAAAGCGTTGATGAAATGTTTCTTTTTATTTTCTTTTCTTTTTTTTTTTTAACCTAATGACAAAAACTAATATTTTCTTCCTGTGACATATCTCTTTCATCACTCGCATTGAAATTGGCCATAAGTCCAACATTTCATCTGTCTGTCTGTCTGTCTGTCTGTCCAATACGACTGTATTTCTGTCTATTTGTCGTTGTGCCCATAACCTGTTCTCTTCATTGCAATACCATCGACATCGCCACCGCCGCCTCCGTCGCCCACCTATTTAATCAAATAGACAAACATAGGCGTCATAGACCAACCCAACATAAACTCCCTCGATCCATACCATACATCGTTTACCGCTTAAGCGTTCTCTACCGTCCTCTCCATATATGTATGCATGTATGTGTGTGTGTGTGTGTGTGTATGTATGTATTTACTCCAAGACCACTCAGCGTTTTATGGAAATTATTTGTTGCATTGCGCTGCTAATGTGTTAAAACAATAATCGAATATTGGTCGCATCGTCGCATTGAGCAGCAGCGGATGCGCCGCAGTTAATCTATGCGCTATGCGCTTTGTTTTCTTGTATGCAGATACAAAAAAAAAAAAAAAAAAGATACAATATTTACACAATAATCAGCAATATGCATACCGTGAGTCCAAAAAAAAAAAAAAATAATAATAATAATTAAAAAAAAAACTAAAAGAGAGAGCCCACACAAGCTGTTTTGAAGGCAGTAGCTGCACTTTTCTTTTCCCATCCATAAGCCATAGGCTTAAGATTTTTAATTAATTGCTGCACAAAGTCACTTCAGCATTGACCGCTAAAATGCAAAACAAAAAAAAACAAAAAAAGAGAGAGAGAGAGAGAGAGAGTGAGATGTTAGTCTGCATGCTATCTCTATTTACTTTCTGTATTTTGCCAACTGATCTTTAAATTTGCACTGCAATAATTGATCGATCGACCACTCTCGACCAATGTTGCTGTATACACAAATCTTTTGTTTGAAGACCACCCAAAAATTCTTTGTTGAAAGAAAACAAAAAGTTGCATGCACCAACAACATGCAGCGCCTCCAGTAAACTAAAGTAAAGTAAAGTATAGCAACACGATGTACCACATTTAGTTTTCCTGTCGTCCTTCAGTTCAACTTCGACATTGCAAAATACCTGTCTCACTTAGAATGCAAAGCACGACAATGACAATGTGTAAATTAACTTGTATCTCAAGCTGTGCCAACACTGAACAAAATGTTCGAAATGTTTCCAAATTGCTCAAAAAAAAAAAAAAAACCAAAAACCAAAAAAACAAAAAAATTATAATAAAAACTAAAATCAAGGAAAAAGTAAAAAGAATGAAAAAAATACAATATATATATTAAACAATTAACTGCAAAAACAAAAGATAACATAAACCGAAGCTTTAATACTCTCAATGCAAATCCAAAAGAAATGAGATATGAAATAGTTAACAGAAAATCTAAAAGGTTGGAATGTACCACAAAAAAGCAAATTGCATATTCTTCGCAAAATGATTCGTTAATATCGGGAAAAAATACGGACAAAAGACAGAAAGGCAGAAAGACAGAAAGACGGACGGATAATTAGCACAAGTTTAGAACGAAGTTGAACTGTTGTATTTGAACATCAGTTCTCACATAAAACTCTATGCTGAATCAGAATATGAAGAAAGAATAAAGATATTAGACCAGTAGTATACATATTATTGACCAGCTCGACGAGACGAATCGATTTAGCCATGTCAGTCTGTCTGAAAGTTTTAAAAATTTAGACCTGAAATTCGAAACTTTAGCTTTTCTCATGCCTAGGCAGTTTGTATGCCAGAACCTAAGTACCACGCCTATTTTTAGGTATAGTCCCAACACAAATCTAACGCCCATTTTTGAATTTTTCTATGAAAATAGTTGTTATTAATGAATATATTCGCTCCAAATTATGTAAAACCACTTCTAATGTCATCATATGTTACACCACCGTTGATAAGGAGGGATACAGCCCCATACAAATGCATCTCCCATTCTCCGAATATTTCAAAAAAAATAATATTTTTGTATTTTATAATTAAAATTTTAACATAAATATTGTATCTAAACCCATAAGACCCATCTCAAAGTTCTAACTAAGCCACTGATGATCACACAGACTAGTTTAATAAATAAATAAAAGCTTCGGTTCTTTCCGGTTTTAACATTTTTCTTCATTAATAGCTCCTTAACTGACAGTTAAATTGAAAAGTGATGTAAACACTTCTGATAGGAAGTCATGTAAACTACTTTAAAATCAGACAAGTACATTCACAGATAATTGCAATTTAGTCGTCACTTTTTTCGTAACTCAAAATGATATAAAATTTAGCTGTATCTCGAAAACTAGTCAATTTTTATTCGGATTGAACAGAAAATCGTACATGTAAAGTAATGTTCAAGTTGGAAATAGTTTGACGGATAATAACTCAAAAAAAAAACACTTTAAAAACAAGTTTGCCAATAAATTTCATCACATCTACCAAACAATGCTGCCTAAGCGTGAATCGCGCCTTATATCAAACATAAAACATGAGTCCCTTAGCCAGGTGCTAGAAAAAAGGAACAAACAAGATAACAAGTGCAGCGTACAGCGTAAAGCGTAAAGCAGTGAGCTAAATGTGCCGCTTTCAATTTTTATTGTGAATAACGCAAACATTTAGACAGAACAGACAGACGAAGCAGCAGCAAAAGAAGTAGAAATGAACGAGCGATCTTGAAACCAACACAATAACAATAACAACAACAACCATCATCATCATCATCATAATCTGAATACAAATACGAATAGTAAAGAATCATCTTGCTTTAATTCTCCCGCTCTTTAACCATCATAGATTGATTGAGGGTTCTTAAAAGGGTACAAATAATCAGTCAGCACAATAATCATTCTCGTCATAATCAAATACAAAACGCACAAAGCAAAATGCATGAAATTATGAAAAGTAAGAGAGAAAGAAAAAAACGATCTATGTAAATATGCTTGAGATCGTCCATAAAAGTCGACTTATTAATACGCTGCAGCTTGTCTCTTCGAATTATTGAAACTCTAAAGTCCAAAATCCATTGTTGTAGCGTATAAAACAAAATTAAGAGTTGAAGAAAAATAAAATGTATCTCGTCAATGACAAAATTTTCTTGACTAGTGTTAGCCAAATCAGATTGTAACAGATCAGCTCAGATGAGATTGGAATGGAATGGATAGATCAGATTGGAACATAATGTGGAATTGTATCGGATTGTATTTTGTTGTTGTTGTTCTAAAGACTCTAGCGGCAACAGCAACATCAACGGCAGCTGGAGAACACTTTTTTTTTTTTTTTTTTTTTTATAATTTTGAGATGATGATTATCCATATTGAAGCACTTGCTTTGATGCGAATGCGCCAAACAAAGTAGAGTAGTGAGTTAAGTAGAGGAACCGAACCGAACCGAACCGGCAGTGTTATACATAATGCAGCCAGCATGTTGCGTAGTGGGAGGGGTGCGGTTGGGTCAGCACGTTTGATGCACTTTTGTCATTTTGAAGTTAAGTGTTGAGCCTGGTTGCATTCTGTGTTGTATTTCGCTGCTTCTGAGTGGTGTGTGTGTGTGTGTGTTTATGTAGCTGTCACTACATGCATGCAACATAGAACAAAGTGATATTTTATTTTTCATTTGCTTCCAAATATATTCTGTGTTTTGCTCTTTAGATAAACTTTATAGCTTAAGTACGCTTCTAATTTTGTTACAAAACTTATAATACACAAATCGCGATTACGTAGTTTGCATCGAAAATTTATTGTATACATAACTCAATCGATTAGGCGAATCAGTCTATGTCCTTCTGTCTTTCGGCTGTATTATTCATAAAGTCATCATATTTATTCGTCTAATACAAGCATATAGAATATTATTATTACTACATTATATTATCTAAAATTGTATCTGGAATTATAAATAATATTAAGGAAAACCTTTCTTTCAAAAATGAACTCCCCAAAGGCGGTCCACAATCAGTAGTTTTTCCATAATTCACACAGGGAATCCTTACTTTTCGGCTTTCATTCAAAAAAAAAAATGCGAGAGGGAATTGTGCTCGGGTATAAACAGTTTTTCAGTTTAGAAGACATCGTCGAACTCGATAGCTCTTGATCAGCTCGACGAGTGAAATACGTCTGTCTATTCTGAGTAAAGAGCAATTTGAAAACTGAAATTCGAAACTAAATAGTTTGTATGTCAAAATCAAGTCTATACGCCCATTTTTAGGCATATGCCCTATTCAAATCTACCGCATATTATCGAGTTTTTATATGCAAAATATTTGGTAATGAATGTATTCATTTGTATACACAACTGAATTGATTAGGATTATAAGCAGCTGGATCCGCCTGTCCGTCTGTCTGTCTGTCTGTTAATGCATATATTCACTTCAAATTGGGTCAAAACACTTCTTATGTCAATATGTGTCAATCATTTAATGTAATTTTGTATTTGTGCATTTTTTGGTTTGACTTATAAGAAAGAATAGTTATTACCTCGATAGGCGTAACCCTCACAGAATTGAAACAGAAATAAATCGTATTTTTGCAAATATTTGGACTAGAAAAAATTAAATTCGGCATACATGTTACTTGAACCGCGAAGAATTTTATCAATTTAAAAACTGGGCTGTAGGCAAAAAACCGAAAGCTTAAATACTCGCTACACGAATCTTTAGATAGTTTATGTGTGATCATCAGTGGCTTGGATAGAACTTCAAGATGGGGTGGGTGGGAATCAATGGTCTGACACAACTCTAGTTTATACACAATATTGTTCTCAAATTCTAAGGTAAAAATACAGATATAACAATTATTTTCTTGAAAATATCAAACAATGAAAGGTAAGCTTGTATAGGGCTATACGTTATAATCGCCCGATCCGTATCATATCAGTGGATGTGCAATATCAGGGTGATATTAAATGTGTTTTTTACACATTGGATGACATAAGAAGGTTTTTTTACCCAATTTCAAGAGAATACATTCATAAATTATACCTAGTCTCATAAGAAAATTCAAAATTCGATAAATTTGAGGGCGTGACATTCCAAATTTAACATACAAACTACCTAGCACTGAGAAAAGCTTAAGTTTCGAGTTTCAGCTCAATATCTTTAAAACTGAGCGAATGAAACACCACGCAACAGACAGACAGACAGACGGACATGACTAGGTCGACTCTGTGTAATACACACTTCCAGTGCATTTATATCAATGTAAATTTTGATTGTAATGGTGCAGTTAATTCAGAAAAAGAAAATTTCTGCTTATATAATTTTTATAATTTAAACATATTTTTTAATGGTGTATTTTACCGAAGCTCTATAAAATCAAAAACTTGAGGGATTTCAAACCAACCCAAAGAGATTTGTGTGACACCTTGAAATCTATTTTAGTTGGAATTGGGTTAGAATTGGGTTTGTAGAGTATTTTTCTGACACACCTGAAAAACTTGGTATTTACACATAACGGAACGGGAAAAGAATGATTCATTCGAAAACTGGGCGGTGGGAAAATACTACAAAGTACAACAAGTATTTATAAAAATAACATATTGCGAAATATTATGTATACGTATTATTTTTTTCACAAATTAAATAATAAATGCCTACTTTACAAAACAAGCACTCAAAATAACACCTTTTCTTAGATAATCTAGAACAAAAAAGGTAAGTTCATACCATACTTGTATATAGTATATAAATCAATTGTTATACACATAAAAACAGCTGGAAAATACATATGTAAGTATCGAAAGAAAGAAAAAAAAACAAATACTTTCTACAAAGGATAGCTAAGTTACCGTTAGAGCATCAACATCAAAAAGAAGCAACAAATCATCATAACAAAAATGAATAGATTTTAAATTTTTTTTTTTGTGTATAAACACACCACTCCCACCCCCCCAACCCACCCTTTAAAAAAAAAATAAAAGTTTTTTTTTTTTTTTTTCCAACACTGCAACATTGATTTCTATTTCTCTTTCACATCTCATACACAAGTACAAATACAAATACATATACATATATCCATTACGAATAGTATTGTTTACTTACATAAAGCGGAACTGATCAAAGTCATTGAAAAATGAATGAAGTTCATTAAAAAATGATCAAATCTGTTGAGAGAGAACAATGCAAACAACAAACGAAAAGTGGAAGAACATCAATGACAACAGTGCAAACAATAATACGGACTGAAGCCGAGTGGATTGGAGTGGAGTGGTGTGGAGTGGAGGAGCAGCGCGTAAAGAAATGTGAGAGTGTTTGAGAGACCTATTAAAATAGATGAACTCAACTGAATGACTGACGTGACTGACTGGACTGCGGAGTGCATGAAGCGAAATAAATAAAATTTCGAATGGGAATAAAATGTTCTTCAATTTAAGATGTGATCTACAAAATATTTGAATGTTACAAACTGTTACATTAAATTGATATACTTTTTCTCCTTTTTTTAAAAATAAATTTAAAGAAAATGGCAAAAAAAAAAAGCAGTCAGTATGTGGCAAAATCCGCACAACTTGGTGGGCGAATCAGTTGTTTTTTTATTTTAACCAAAAGAGAGTGATAAGACAAAATGTTAAAAAGAAAGAATGAAAGAAAGAAAGAAAAGGAAGCAAACGACATGTACAAACTGATGAATGTATCTTTTCTTTGTTCGATCTTTCAATGTCAGTTGGTCAGTCAGAGTATGTGTGTGTGTGTGTGTGTGTAAACAACACGACTCCAAGACAAATATTTGAGGTGTGTGCATCCTGGCTTGTTGGCTTGCTTGCTTGGTTGGTTACTTGCATGACGTGGCGTGGCATGGCATGCCGTGGTGTGGCATGACATGGTGTGGCGTATATAAACGCTTTTCTTTTTCCGTATGTCCGTCTGTCTATATGTCTTTCTTTTTGTCAGCCTGTCTATCTATTTGTTAGTCCTTTTGTTTCACAATTTTCACATTCGAACCTTTGATCAATACAAATAATGACATTTCCTGATTTTTGTATTTAAGTGTTTGGGTGTGTGTGTGTGTGTTCTTTTTCTCTTGTCTAACATTAATTTCAATTGCTTCTACACAATTTAACTGCAAAAGTGAGTAAATGAATTTGATCCTTACAAAAAAAAAAAAAAAAATAGAACTATTCAAAGAGCGGAAGCAACAATCAAAACGAGGTCGTAGTAACTATTTATAATGTATTTATTTTTTTTTTCATTTTTTTTTTTGCTCCCCCCTTTCGATCTATATAAAATGTCTGGACGCGACTTAGTCCCTTGTTAATCGACGTAAAATAAAACACATAAATGATGTTGATGTGCTGTATTAAAAAAAAAAGAAGGGAAAAAAAGTCTAAGATTTTTCTCAGCTATTCTCTAGGATTGAGCAAAGATAAACTAAAACTCTAAATCCGCTGCACTACGCATGCGCATAGGCATAGGCATACGGCCAAGTCACGTTCGCAATTAATATGCGCGACAGGTAAATATCCTGATACTGTGCTGCATAAATCAAGTACCTAAAGATCGCGCGACTGCGATCGAGCCGTGCTGTGCTCTGTTCTGTGCGTGTGTGTGTGTGTTTGAGTGTGTGTTTCTGTGTGAATAAAAGCGAAAGCGATAAGACAGTTTTAAACAGATGCTGCGCGGTAATTATGATACGCGGGCGAGATTTTGGCCACAGAAATGTTGAACTGTAGCGATCTGATCCGAAACGATCTAAATTGAAATGCGCGCACAGGATGCACTCACGCACGCACTCACGCAGAAATGCAAGCAAGAGCAAGACCATTGTTTATTGCTGTAACTGTTGCTGCTGCTGCTGCTGTTGTTGCGGCCATGCCACGCCACGCCACCATCACAGTCGTCGTGGGATCAACAATTCTTGCATTGGGATTCCTGGAATGAGTCTGAATGGTTGTTCTTTATTTTTATTTTATTTTATTTTTTTCACCTCTGCCATTAAAAACCCTAAAAAGTCCTGCTCTCCTTTTTATTTTATTATTATTATTTCTTTTTTTTTTTTTTTTTTGTTTTTCTGCTGACAATATTATCATAAAACGGTCGAAAGGCAATAAGGCGACAATAGCGAGCGAAGGTAAAGAAGCAACAGCAGCACCAGCAGCAGTGCCTAAATCACAAGCGCAGCGGCAAAATTAAACTAAACTCTATAAAAGATAGAAAGAGAGAGAAAGAAAGAAAGAAAGGCGACTGGACTGCAAGGCTGTACAAGGCAAGGCAAGACAAGACAAGGCAAGATGTTACAAAGCGTTTCGCACTCTCATGACCCCTATAAATCGATAAAGTCACTGTGTCGCACTTATTTGCCTGTTCATGCGCGCTTTTCGGTCACCTTCGCACCCACATCCGCACTTGAATTGAGTGTCATCGCCTCTTTCGCATACATACATATGTACGTACATGTATGTACGAGTATGTATGTACATAGTAGTATAAACCCTTGTCCATAGTTTAACCATCATAGTCATTTGGTATATCGACTTTTGCCTCGACTTGAGTGCCCTGCCAAAAACAAACTGATTTCATTCCACCTTGGCTTGGTTTGGTTTGGTTTGCTTTGGTTTAGCTCAGGGCTTAGTCCTCGTCCTCGCTCACTTAAGCCGCAACCAAGTTTGGTTCTGTCTGTCTGTCTGTCGGCCGGTCGATCGTTCGGTCTGGTTGGTTTCTTACTTTTCTTGGTTTTGTTTTATTGTGCCTCATAAAAGTAGCATAAACATGTTAGTAGTCGTTGCTACCGCTACTTAAGTTAGTTGTTATTGTTCTGTCTGGTTCTTGTACAACGCATAACTTGTGTGTGCGAGTCGCTTTGTCCGTCCGTCCGTCCATCCGTTCATCTGTCCGTCCATCCGTTCATATGTCCGTCCATCTGTCTGTCTGTCTATATATGCATATACATATATATTTTTTTTTTTTTTTTTTTTGAATTTGTATAATAAACATACGAGTACTGCAGTTGAAATTTACAAATTTGTTGCACTTTTATGATGTGATTTTCTTCATTGCCGCATTTATTTTTCGACTCTTGCTCTCTTCTTCTAACCATCTATCTTTTATCTTATTTCTCTTTTATACACATTTGCACATCTTTAAATTTTCACGCCGTTCTACTCTTTTGTTTCACATTGTCTATATGATCTTTGCACTCAGTGTCAACATGTAATAATATATTACTCGGTAATTAAATTTATAACTTCAAGTTTTTCTTTTCTTTTTTTTTTTTTTTGTTTTTTTCTTTTGCTGTTTCCAACGCGTTTTTAAGTAAAACAAAACGTAGCAAAATTAAACGAAATTAGTACGTTGAAAAAAAGAGCTCAAGTTCAATGTGCAGCAACAAAAAAATAAAAATAAAAAAAAATAAAAAATATAAAAAATGAAAACCAATGAACGAGGGAGCATTACTTTACCATATAAAACGCTTTGTATCTTAATTAAATTATTTAGATACTTTGTATCTATAAAGTAAAACGGTTTTGGAAATTTCTTAAAATTTTTATAAACGCTTGTATATAACATGAAAGATTCGAAAAAGTATTTGAACTAATGAAAAACATTAGAAGAAGACAAAAGCTTAAAGCTAATATTAAAGCTTCGGTTTCCCTGGGCTTCCTCTTATCTAAAAGGTTCTGTAATCTCATGGACCTTGTACTCCGATTTGGACAATCGTATGCTGTATGTTCTTGTAATGAAATTACACTAATTTAGAAATTTTAAAAACAATTTATTTTAATCTTTTTTTCTGCAAAAAAATTTGATTTGAAAATTAACAAATTTGAAAAAAAGCAAGAAAAATTTCATACTTTTCGTTTTTGAACGTTTATTATACTTGTTGATATTCACAAGAAGTGTATTGTTGTGTAAAAGAACTATCCAATGTCTAGATATACTATAAGTATAGTAATAACTGCAAAAAGTCCCAAAGAACAGTCTTTTTCGAGAATATCTCGAGAACGATCCTTAAGAAAAATTGTGAAAAATTATGTTAATTTTTGAAATCCACGCCCCAAAATACATGGGGAGAACTCAGAAATTTCGACAAAGTCAATATTTGCAAACTACTGTTATTGACCAAAGAAGTAGATTCAAAGCAAAACAGTTTAAAAAACAAGAAAAAGCGTTAGCTTCGGTAGAACCGAAGCTCAAATACCCACCACACAAAATTTTAATTAGTTCTTGTATGATCATCAGTGTCGTACATTATTTTCCGCAAAGAGGTTGGGTGGGGACATCTCAAGTTGGGGCTCATATTAGAAGTATATATGTAAAATTTTACATAACATAACAAAAATGTTCTTGAAAAAATAAAAAAAGTAGAAGGTAAGTTTGTATAGGGTCTGTATGTTATAGCGACCCGATCCTTGTCAAATCGGTAGTACATTCAAAGGATGACAGTAGGAGTGATTTTACCCAGATTGGACTGAATATCTTCATAAATAAGAACTATTTTCTTGCAAAAATGGGCGGTATATTTGTAAGGGGACTATACCTAAATATGGGCGTGGCATCTTGGTATTGATATTGAATGTATACCTAAATAATAACTATTTTCTTAAAAGAATCGAAAAAAATAAGTGGTAAGTTCGTCTGGGGACTATTCCCGGAAATGGGCGTGGCACCTTGATTTTGACATACAAAGTAGTCGTTCCCGAGAAAACCTTAAGTTTCAAATTTCAGCTCAATATCTTAATATCTTCACCGAAAAAAATGAGTAGAAATAAACAGACAGATAGACAGACGGACAGACAGACGGACAGACGGACATGACTAGATCGATTCGTCTCGTCGAGCTGATCGATAATATATATACTTTATGGGGTCTCCGATGTCTCCTTTAATGCGTTACAAACTTTCCGAAAAACTGAATATACCCTTCACACAATGTGTGGCAAGTATAAAAATACGTTTTCAACAAAAATACGCACAGATAGCTTCTGAAATGTTGCAACAAAATTAGTTCATATTCAAAAGGTCAAAGTTTGTTCTTAAAAATCAGTTTCTAGGTGACTGACCCATTGCCTACATAAGTGAAAGTGAAGAAAATCCGTTTTTTTTAATCATAAGTAAATATTTTAAGGGTGTCTCGCAAATTCAAAGTATGCAGTTTTATGTACAAACTCCACCATAAGACTTCCAAGCTATTTTGGAGTGTCGCACAGTGCTATTCAATTCTCATTTGATTTCAGTTTTAGTGAATGAATTAACTACAAAATACCTCAATTGGTGTTTTTATTATTTTTTTGTTAAAATAACTTTAACTTTTTTTTTTTTTTGGTTTGGTTGAGCATAAATACGACAAGACAAGACAAGACAAAAAAAAAAAAAGAATAAATAAAAAAAACAAAAGTTTTATTGTCAAAATCAAAAGCCTAAATGCCGAAAATTGTGTACATGCTTTTAAGTTTTTCTGGCGCTTTAACTGGAGGTCGTTTAAAAGGAGAAGTTAGTGGCAAACATTGCCGTCAGTACCTACAGTTCAACGACATGTTTATTAAGTCATATTTAGTGAACTATATAAAAATATTTATACGATATATTATGTACGAATGTAAATTTTTATTAATGCAGTGCCGGTCGCTCGGATGGCAAAATTGACTGTTTAGTTTATTTTTAGGTTTTTTTTTTTTTTTTTGAAGACAGCGCTTGAGTCCACAAGACAAATCTTAAATTGGGCCCTCTTCAATTTGTTTTGGACCTGCGTAAACTACATTTGTAATTATGTAGCGCCATAATTTTCACATTGTCTTAGCGTGGCTTGTGTATTTTGCGGCACGAAGGGCATATTGTGCTAAACTAAACTATAAACGGACCGGTTAGTTGTTACCGATCTTGTTTTAAGAATAAATATACTGTTTCTTTAAGTTAAGGAGCTGTGCTGTCTGAGTTTTTATGTATTTGTTGTTATATATAAATATGGTATGAGAACAAATTATATAATTATGAAAAATTAATTTTGTTTCTCTCTTTTACTGTCTGTCTCTGTCTCTATCTTTCTCACTCTTTATCTCTACCTAGTTACTACATTACACATTAAGTTGCTCATTAAAAAAAAAAAATATATAAAATAATATTTTTAGCTTTTTATTGTAGAGTTTAGTTAATATTGTACAAATTAAGCTCCCTACGTACGTTGTTCAGCTAGGCCCACATTGACTTGCAATTTCTAGAAGCCTTTTCACCCGACAATTTAGCATACCCCTAATGGCTTGCCAAACGATCAGGTGATATACCGTCAAATATTATATATAAACGCAGTCGACTAAAATGTTGAGCAATTTCAAGAGACGTGGCTTCGCGCTCAAACCCTGGACGATCCATTACAAATATTTAATTATCATTTGTAAAAAAAAACGAACTCACCCTCGGATCTTCCAAACCATCAATCGTTATGAGGTACTTGTACTGGGTTTGTTCAGTATTAATTTGAATATCTCCCTAGCCATACCGCATCCTTAATAAACTATATTGTCAATTTGTTATGTTAGTTAAAAAATTGGATTATAGTCCAAAATTGGACTGATTGAATAAAGTAAACAATAAAAAAAAATCATTTGTAATAATTCAACTTTAAAATTATTAATTTAATAGCCTTAATTAAATAATAAACATAAATTAAATAATAACAAAAACTTGTTCAAAAATTAAATTAAATTAATTGGAATATGGAAATCGAATTATGTGCAGAATTCAGTTTATTTTTTAATGATATTAATAACAACATTTTCCCTAGTAATTCTTTTTGGTATACCAAGAAGTGTATACAATTTCTTATGCACTATTGCATGCCACGTCTGGCAGGATGCCACTTTCAATGACATCACAATGTAAAAGGGTATAGATTATACATTGTTTGTGGATTGACGAAGGGTATGCCCCTGCCACAAAAGGGGTTGAGAAATCTCAAGCCTAGTGGTAAACCTAAAAACTGGATGTCTTTTGATCAACATGAATACAATTTTTAGTTTATCGGATCTATTCTATTGAATATAAATTTTATATGGACAAGATTCCGTAAAAAAAAAAGATTTGCAAGTGGGACTTCAATTTTTTCTGTAATTAAATAAAAGTCGTACACAAAATAGTTTCAAGCGTAAAAGGATTTTTAAAAAAAATTTCAAAACTACGTTAAGTACGCCATCTTGAAAATCAAAGTAGTGTTTTCTTCAAAAACTAATATCTTCCAAACTGTCGATTGGATTTTAAAAATTGTTACAGGTAATATAGTAAAGTACTACATCAAGTTTAACTTTATTCTCTGATGAAAAAAAAAAAATGAAATTTTGATAAAAAAAAAAAAAATTAATAAAAATTTTAAAAAATTAAAATTTATTTTTTATTTTATTACCTTGAGCAGTATGAGTAGGGGGGGATGGCCAGCGCTGCCACTAGCAATGAAAAAAAAAAAAAAAATATAAAAATAATAAATTTTTTTAATTATTTCACCTATTAGAGTATGGGGTATTTAGGGGGGAAACTTACCTAGTTTCGATAGCTCTTACCTAGTATATTCATCTTCTATATTCTTGTTTTATATATAAAATAACCAAATCATCAATATTTAATTGAGCTGCTACATCGTTTCATATCGCATCGAGCTGCTCAAAAGTACATACAAAATATATATAACTCAGTTTTCTTCAAATCTACTCACTCGGGTACGAATATAAGCCATAATAAACTACCTTTTTAAAAAAAAAAATGAAGTTATATTAATTTTTATTACAGTACAAAACAAAAAAACACAAAAAAAGAAAACCAAAAAAAATTATCATAGAAAATTTCGCATTAAATACTTTTTTCCTTTTTTTTTTTTTTTTTTTTTGGCTTTCATCCTTGTTCTTATGACCTTAAAACCGAATAAACATTCTTTATATATAGAGCTATATATATGAGTATGTCCATACATATTTACAAAATTATTGCTTATTAAATATTGTTAATCTTTCACTTTTATTGTTTGAACAACCAAAATATTCAAATTTCGAACAAAAAAAAAAAAAAAAAAAAAGAAAACGCACACACACAGAAGAAAGAACATAAAGTAATATAACAGAAACAATAGCTGGCGGACAGTTAGAAAAAGGACTGAACTGGCCATGCATTATGAAAAAAACGGAACGGAAAATGAGCATAATAGGTAAATCCCGACAGAGAACACCGCAATCCCAAGGATGGCATTTAATACAATACTCTAATAGATGGTTAGATAGAAAATAGAAACAACAAAAAAAAAGAAGGAAAATTTAAGGTAAATTGCATATACATAGAAGAACAGAGACAAAATAATATTGTCGTCCGTCCGTTCGACCGTCCTTCCGTCCGTCCGATCGGTACATCGATCGATGGGTCGTTTAGCTGTTCAGCTTCTTCTTCTTAAGATCGTTTGTGAATTTAAAATATTTATGAATTTCTACAATATTTATGACAGTCAAAAACAAAAGAATAACAACACCTATGTGGGCGCAACAGCAGTTTGCATTGTTTATCTTAGAAAGTGTAAATGCGTAAATGCGTAAATGTGTGTCTGTTGTTCTGTGTAATTCTGTGTGTGCGTCTGTCTGTCTGTCTATCTTCTGCGACACTTGACACTAGTGCAATTTAGATGTAGAAATTTTACAACTAGAAAGACAGACAAACGGACAGACAGACAAATCACTAGAAAAATCATTTAAGTCGACTATGAAATGCCCTAAACATTTTCTAATTTCTTGGAATGTGAACTATAAAGTTAAAATTAGTAGCGTAGTGAATTAATTAACGCCTCAACAACTCATTCCAACGCAATTGCTCAAAACTTTGGTAAAAAAAAAACTGTAACTTGTGGATTTGTAGTATTTTAGATTCGTCAAGTATTATAGACAATATTAATATTCGTTTAAAAAATATAACATTAGAATGCCTCTTTAAGTCATTTAAATATAATCGTTTTCTCATGTTCACAAAATATTTTATTCTTCTCCGAATGCTTAAATTTTTTGTAGTGGTTCAAACACTTCCAAAATAAATGTTTATTTTAGAGCTTTTGCCCCAAATTTGCACGAAACTGAGATTCAGATTCGTAATATACGGAAAAATTCTTTAAGAATCTGGTTGACGCAATCTTTTAACAGTTTAAAAATTAAATTTCTGCCGAACTATTAAATTGATGAAACATTTAAAAAAAATTTTTATTTATTCCATCAAAATTTATGAAAACTTTCGCTCTGTCATATAAAGATAATCAAAAAAAAAAAAGGAATTTAAAAATTGATTAAGCTACCGTTTAGTTAATTTAGAACTTAATAAAACTAATCGCGAATTAAAAGTTTGAACTAGAAGAGATGTCTTTTCATAAAGATGCTATTTATAAAGCTGGCTTTTCATTTCCATGAGTTTATCGAAAGGAGCTGTCCAAATTTCGATTCTCTTAATTTAAATAAAATAATTCATGCTAGTAACGTAGCGCATTGATTGCCAACTATACATAAACCACTACAAACTTAATATACCCTCTTTATGTTACCTATGTAGGGTATAATACGCAAATCGCAACACACAAATCTTGCCTTTTGTCATTCAAACTGATTACGAATGTCATTGCGCTTGCTCGCTGGCTGGTTGTCTGTCTGTCTGTCTGGCTTTACGCACTGACAGACACTCTTTATAATCTCCTATCTCTATCTCTTTTGGTCTTACTTGATTGGTCTTTGTTTCATTCACTCTTTCATCAACATTGTACGCCGCTCAAGTGCTATAAAATGTTCTTGATTGCAATCAATAAACAGCTTAAGAAGTAACAAATGTGCATAAATAGGTACTTAATATTTATTGCCATCTTTACTCAGTCGCTGTCGTTGTCGTCGTCGACGATATTTTCGCAGCGCAGCAATAAAGGATCTCTCTCTCTCTCTCTCTTTTTGTTCTTCTCTATGTCTGTCTGTCTGTCTGTCTGGCTGTCTGACTCTTAACTGTACCTTTTGTATGCGTGTATGTGTGTGCTAATCCAGCTTCATATTAACACTTTAGTTCTATGCGACATGCAAATATTTGGCTTAAAATCCTTTAAGACAATACCTTAAAAGCAAAACAGCAAAACTCAAAATGAATAGAATCGAACAAGTCTTAACAATTCTTAAAGCCGCAAATACCCAAGCAGTCAATGATCCATTGATCAATTGACTAAGAACAAAAAAAAAAAGAGAAAAACTAAACCGATCGGATCGGATCAGATCAGTTTCTAAAGGCTAATACTTTGCTAATGCTTAAAAATCCTGGAAATATTATTTCATCAACTCATTATAGCCGACATCGATGTTTTTATTGTTGTCGGTCGAATGAACGAACAACAGAACAAACAGTCGATCGGTCGATCGTTCGGTCAGTCGTCATTATTCACTCAATTACTTAGATTATTTAGCGTAATTAGCCATATTTAAAAATAAATTTCATTTAATTCGTTCTCATTAAATCTTTTTTATTTATGTTTTATAAAAAAAATCTAAAAAAAGAGAAAACGTATATTTTTTATAAGGATGCTACTCTCTTACATCCAAAAGCTACGCTAGATTTGTAAGAGAGTTCTAATAAACTTATTTCCGATCTGCAAAACAAATGTTATATTTTTTGACAAGCCCAACTATGTATATAGTCCATATCAATTAAAATTTGTCGTGGGCTTGTAACCGGGTCCGTGACAATATTTTTCATCACTTAGGAAAAAAATTTTAAATAAAAATTATGTATGTTCTATAAATAAGACCCTTATTCTCGCGCAATGCTTCAATCTATCCCTTTCTTTTTTTATACCCGTTACTCATAGTGTAAACGGGTATATTCAGTTTGTCCGAAGGTTTGCAACGCATCGAAGGAGGCATCGGAGACCCCATAAAGTATATACATATATTATTGATCAGCTCGATGAGACGAATCGATTTAGCCATTTTGTCCGTCTGTCTGTCTGTTGCCATGCGTTTTACTAGGAAAGTTATAAAGATATTGACCTGAAATTTGAATCTTTAGCTTTTGTGCTCCTAGTTAGTTTGTATGTCAGAACCAAGGTGCCACGCCCATTTTTAGATATAGCCCCCATACGAACTTACCACTTTTTTTTCAATTTTTTGTATGAAAATACGTTTTATTTATAAACATATTCAATCCAAATAGGGTAAGAACTAATATTACATCAACCAATGTCAAATCTAAGGCGCCACGCCCATTTTTAGGAATAGCCTCCATACAAACTTACCGCCGTAAGTATAAATATCGATATGGCAAGGATCGGGCTAATATAACATAAAGCCTCCATACAAACTTGACAAAATTCATTGTGAAATTTAAACTAAGCACTTGTGTAACGGGTGTTTCAGCTTCGGTTCCACCGAAGTTAACGTTTTTCCTTGTTTTTTTTTTTTTTTGTTTTTAAATTTGTAATGTCAATGATATTTAGTGGCAAAACTATCAAGACTATATATTTATATATATTTTTCTTACAAATCTACAAACCAAAGACAACTTCCGTGATTTTGTCTTTTTTTCCTCCATCGACCTACAACGGCGATGTTGTGACTTTTTTGATTGTCAAATGTCACATTTTTGGCAAAGAATTTTTTTTTTTTTTTTTTGAATGAAAACCGATGTTGACCGCGATTTTTGCGAAATGGCCCCGAAACCCCAATGAGTGTTTTTTAATCAACCAATTTTTGACACATTTAGAAATTAAAAAAAAAAACTTATTTTCAAATTAGTTGAGTTGATCGAAATGAAATTGCCACAGGCTTACAAATTTTTCAATTTTCAATTCAAGGTTTGTGAGCACCAATTTGTTTACCCTGTACCCGAAGTGTGAGAAGGTGCATTAAATTTGGAGGCTATTTATACCCTATAAAGTATATGCACATATTCTTGATCAGCATTGAAAGGGGAGTCATACTAGTTATGTCTGTTTGTCTAACTGTCCGTTCTCAGTCTTTATTGTGCTTCTTGTCAAAGACATTCTGCAGAAACATCTTTGACATTTCCTTAGGTAAATATTCATTCAGCAAACAAAAACAAACAATCAGTGGTGACACCGAAAACACTTGCACAATTATTTTGAGTTTTACATTTTAAATAGAGTTATAAGGTTTCATTTTCAGTTTGGCGGGTCACAAATTTGATTTTTGTATACAAATTAAAAACATTTAAAAAATTGGCTACTCTATGGAATCAATGAAGACACTCGAAGTATTAGTGCAATGGTGTAAATTTTCTGAGATCTCCTAAGTTTCAGATTTTGTAAAGTTGGTGTCTTCGGTATGATTTCAAAACCATTTGTAAATTTGTAACAAATAATTATATAGTCTTCATAGAAAAATAGAACGCTTTTGCGGGAACCACGAGTCTCCTTTAAAAAAAAAATCTTACAAACTTACGGGCCTCGGAAGTATGTCCGCCCCCTATCTTAAAATGGAA
Source organism: Leucophenga varia (assembly GCA_018903435.1). Classification (NCBI taxonomy): domain Eukaryota; kingdom Metazoa; phylum Arthropoda; class Insecta; order Diptera; family Drosophilidae; genus Leucophenga; species Leucophenga varia. Next base: position 640,020 of record JAEIFJ010000747.1, read on the forward strand.
TAAGACATTTTTTTGTTATAATTTTTCTTTTGAGAATTCAGCAGAAATTAAATTTAAAACAAGGAAAAACGTTAACTTCGGTGGAACCGAAGCTGAAATACCCGTTAAATAAAACTTTTAATACAACTTGTTTTACTTCGTAAAATGTTTATTACACATTTTTAAATGGGCGGTAGATTGTATTGGGGATAAAAAAAAAAAGGGGGGGGGGCGTTTTTGTTTCCCTCGGGAAAAAAAAAAAAAAAAAAAAAAAAAAAAAAGCTAATCAAAAATAATTATATTTTTAAAAAAAAATCGACAAAAATCGAAAAGTTTGTATGGGGGCTATACCTAAAAATGGGCGTGGCACTCTCATTTTCGAACCTAACCTAGTAGTTGCCGAGAAAAGCTTAAGTTTAAAATTTCAGTTCAATATCTTTAAAACTAAGCAAATGAATCGCATAGCAACAAACAGAAGGACAGGCGGACAGACAGACAGACAGACAGACAGACAGACATGGCTAGATCGATTCGTTTCATCGAGCTGATCAATAATATATGTATATACTTTATGGGGTCTCCGATGCCTCCTTCAATGCGTTACAAACTTTTGGACAAACTGAATATACCCGTTTACACTATGTGTAACGGGTATAATAAAGATTCCGAGATTGGCTGTTTTATAAAGCGCACTGCTATATCGATACAGCTTTTGCTCAATCATATACATAACACATATTGGGTCTCTCATGCTTGCTTCGAGTCTCTCATGCTTTTTTCCACCGAAAACACTTACACTAGAGTTTTGAGGTTTCATTTCAAGTAATTACACTAAAACACTTACACCAAAATTTTGAGATTTTGGTGTCACCCCTAATAATTAATTCAAAGAATGGTATATATTTTTTTGAAATTTTATTATTTTTCGTTTAATACTCATTTTTTTATTTTCAAAATCAAATGATTATATTCATTTAAGAGTGCCATAAATTACAACTTAATATAAAACTTATATCTAACTTAAAAAATTAATTTATATGTACCTTATGCATAATTATTACCTTAAGATTATAAAAAAAAAAAATATTTATTTATTTACATTTATACGCTTGTAAAAAAAAAAAATAAATACACTAAACAGCATATTGCGAATTATACTCGAACGCTTTATCACAGATCAAACGAAAAAAAAAACTACTTTGTATTATATTAAAATATTGAGCTAACTTACAATAAAATTAAAAAAAAATAATGTATATATTTTTAAATATATTTTATCTTCTTTTGTTTTGTTTTGTTTTGTCTTGTTTCTTTCTTATAAGCTAATTTAATACATACAGGTTTTGTTGTACATTAATAATATTCCCCAAAATATGTACTTTCTTAAGATTAATTTAAAACAAACAAAAATATTTAAAAAAAAAAAAAAAAAAATATGCTTAAAAATAGAAAAAGTAAAATAAAAAAATATTTAGGAACTGCATAAAAAAATGTAGCATGTAAAAAGCTAAAGAGAGTCAGTGAGAGTGAAAGAGAGAGAATGTAAGTAGAAAAATATTATTATTTGACTAGATAAAACCTGTTAAAATAGGTGTTATTCTATTTTTATGTTTCTTCAATAAATAATTGTGTGTGTGTGTGCGTACATAAATAAAGAATACTAACTGGAAAATTTTATAATTAAAAAAAAAAAAACTTAAATTATTTAAATTATTAAATTAATTAACTGCAGTAATACTCCTGCTGCACATACTTAACCTACAACGACGAACTTTTTTTTTTTTTTTAATTTTTTTATACAAAAATTCAATTTGTTGCGCTACGCTGTTTTTGATTTTGTTTTTGCTTTAGCTTCCGTTGTTGCTGTTTTAGCATAAAACGTAAACGCTGACGCCGACGCTCACGTCTTGTATCGCGATGATGTCGATTACTGTTAGATGCTTGACGACGGCGTTTCCTAACAGACTCAATGGCAACAGAGCCGCTGCCGTCGACACCAACGCCCATGCTGCCAAATTTAACAACTTCATTAAATTCTCTACGATTGTTGCGTGCAATCAAACGTTGCTGGCGACGCTGTTGCCTCAATGTTTGCAGTTGCTGTTGCAATTGCAATTGTTGCTGCTGCTGTTGCATACCATTTTGTAGTTGTTGTTGTTGTTGTTTTGCCTGCTGACGCAATAATTTCCACATTGTTTTTAGGAACTCATAATAATAATATTTGACAAATTGTAAATCTATTGAATCAGCTTCAACAAATTCAAAGATATCCTTTTTGTCAGCAACACCACTGCCACCAGCAGCAGCAGCATCAGCAGCAGCACCAGCACCACCACCAATGATAGCACCAACATGTCGCTGTTCCCAGCGTCGCTTTGTACGCAATTTAAGACGTTTATTCATTTGCGCACGCGTTATTTGCTGCAAATGTTTACGATGTTTTAAATTGCCGGATTCATTGCCAGCAGCGAAATTGGCATTGCCATTGGCAAACACCGGATACGTATGATTGACTGCTGACTCCAGTTCGCAGAGCATGCTGCGTGAACTGATTAATAAATGTTTTAGCTCTCGAGCTGTACGGCTCTCGCGTTTTGGATGTCGTCGATCCCATTTCAATTGCTCACGGCGTAAATAGGCGAAAGAGGCGACATACGTTTGCATATTGCGATACCAGCGCTTTAGTGCAATCTGTGATAAAATAAAAAAAAAAAAAAAAAAAAAAAAAAAAAAATTAATAAAATTAATTAAAGTTGTGAAGGCATTTTTTTTTTTTTTTTTGTAATTTAAAAATCATAAAAAAAAAAAAAAAAAAATATTTATACTTACGGTTGAATTGATTTTAAGTTTTGGTAAAAATTTATAATTGTAATCGTGCAGAAACCAAATTTTTATACCGCTTATATCAATATCCTCTTGACTGTTTTTTAGCGTACGAAATTCATTGCCGGCGGCCTTTTTTAGCTGATTAAAAATCTAAAATATTTCAACAAAAAAAAAGTTAATAAAGTAAAAAATAAAAATTATGAAAATTATTACTTGGTTTTTTTTTTTTTTTTTTTTTTTTAATATATTTTGTTTGAATCCTTACCTGCTTTTGAGTTTTACGTTTCCGCTGTTGATAGCCCGGCATTGGTACATAGAAACCACCGCAAGGATTTGACCATTCCAGCGCAGTTGTATTCTCATTGAAATTGTAGTAATCGTACCAGTTACTATTTCGCTTGCGATGTCGTTTGCGCAAATGTAATCCGCTGCTTAACAAGGATGCGCCGGCAACAGTTGCTGTTGTTGTTGTTGTTGCAGCAGATAGAGGTGACAGCAGCAAGGAGCTTGTTGTTGCTAATGTTGCAGTTGTTGATGTTGTTGTTGTAGTAGCAGTTGCATCAATAATTGTAATATTTGATTTTACTTTTGCTGCTGCGGCTGTGGCTGCGGCTGCGGTTGCACCACTATCACCACACAACATGCTAACAAAAATTAGAGCAGCACAAAGCCAGCTCCAATAAAAGCAACTTTTAGGATAATTATAGGCAACAGGACGACACCTTGTGTACATGTACATGTAGCTGTATGTGGTGTATGTGTCTTGTTTAATTAATTCTGTAATGTTTTTGCTGTGTTTACAACGACGGCTATCGTCTACGACGACGCAGCGCCTGCGCTGTTCAAGTGTGTACGCCGTTTTGCTGTTTTTATTGGTTGCACACGAAATGCAACCTGCTGCATTAAAAAATAATCACTATATTAGTTGTTTATCTTTGCAATCTTTTTTTTTCATTTAAATTGTTATTATTATTTATATAATTTATTTTTTTTTTTTTTTTTTTTTTTTTGATTTATTTACAAAAAAAAAAATATGATAAAAAATAACATGTAACAAAAAATTCACACAAAAAAAAATGTATAAATAATAAATCAAAAAATATAACACACACCACATAATCCAAAAAATTGTTGAATGTAGAACGCGTTTGCTGCGGCGCGTTAAAATTGAACGAATTAATTTAATTCGTGTTTTTTTTTTTTTTAATTTTTAATAAATTAATTTGTTTTTTAGTTATTATAATTATTATTTAGCTCTTTGATTTGGTAGCTTCGTGAAAATTAATTTCATTTGACAAAAAAAACTTTTTTTTTTTATATTTTGCACTGCACTTTTGCACAATTGTTCATAGATCATTTGCTTCTAGCATAATTCATATAATTTATGATTTTTTTTAAGTCAAAAAAAAAATTTAAATAAATTAGCTCGCGTGTGCGTTGCGTTTAATTTGAAAATTTTTTAATGAAATTTTCAATTTTCTTCTTGTCCGTTTTGTCTGTACTCGACAAAGTTTGAAACCGAACTAAACTAAATTTGCGCTGAATTTGACCAGCTTTCTTTGTTGAGAGCCATGCGCAACAGCAGCAGCAGCAGCAGCACGTCAGCAGCAAAAGAAAAAGACAGCGCAACGCGCCGCAACGGTAATGTAGAAACAATGGATTTGACGATCAGATCGGCGCTCAATCGGCATGACTGCCTGGCTAGCTCGGATCGGATCGGAGTCTGCTCGGCTCAAATCGGCTCGCTTGCCTGTGTGCTCAAATATGCCGGTAACAATAAATAATGTCCACAAGTCCATGAGTTTTGTTCATCTGTCTGCCTGCCCCTTTTTTTTTTTTTTTTTTTTTTTTTTGAGAACAGTTATTGTAACTGGTTGGCCAACTACAAGCAGGCAGGCAGGCAGACAAACAGACTCACAGGAATCGTGGATGGATAGACAGACGGACAGACAGACACACAGGTAAACTAAAAATCATCAGGCACAACACCGCCGGCCACTGTCAATGTTGTTAACTGATCTTTCGTTTCAGTTAGTTTCATATTTCTTGTTTATTGTTGTTGTTGTTGTTGTTGTTGTTGTTGCTTTTGTTGCCGTTTCATCGAATAACGCCATCGTGATTAGCATCAAATGTGTTAGTGGTAGATTTCATAGCCTAGCATTGTTGTTAATGAATTTAACTGACGATGCATGCAATGCATTATCTGCCCAATGAGAGCACTCCACTCAAAAGATCAGACACACACATACACACACACACACACACTCATATATAGTATATGAGCGAGCATAAATAAAAGGATTGGTACGGTACGTTGCCGTGCGCTGCGCTGCGTTGCTGTGCTGCTCTTTTTGTTGCCCTTTTTCTTATGAAATAACTGTTTTTGAAAATTACTCAAGTTTCTCTCATTTGGGTTGGGTTATGTAAAATTTATGCTCAAACAGGATTTATTTTTTTGAGTGAGAATAAAAATATGGTAGAAGTAATTTTTTAAATTACTTTTTTGACAGCGGCGCATAAAAAAGCGCAACCTACTAAGTGTCCTACCATTTTTTCGATTCTGAAGAGGCATTAGTATACATACATACATATGTATTAAGTTATCTGTTTTTGTTATAAAATATATAATAAATATATTTATAATACAGAATATATTTATAATACCTGAGAATACATAATTTAGCTTCAATTCACTTTATTATATTTTATATTATATATTAAAAAAGGGCTGCTCATTTGTATTGAGTAATCTACCAGACTAGTGGCGTTCCCAATATTAAAATAAATAGTTTCTTAGATCTTTATATTTAAATATAATTATAAAAGTATTAAATAAACAGCGATCGGCTCAAACTTATCGCAAATTTTTTGCTTGCTCAATATTGTGAAATAAGACACAAACAAAAAATTTCACTGACAAAGCTTGTGGCAAGTTTTTAAATTAGCATCAATGTTTTCTCATCAACGTATTTTCCTGAAACCGACCAATATTTAATCGAGAACAAGCGAAAACTATGTATATAAAATATATACTATGTTATATAATAGGTACAGGAATAAGACGATAAATATATTTATTTTAAAATAATCAATACATGGGCCAAACTTAAGAGCTGTATTTCTGGCTCTGAAAGTGGAATTTGTTTTAGTCTTTGGTTACTTTCTGCTTTATCGTTCCGCTGCTTGTTGTCATCCGAATGTTAATGAAGTTGTACTAACTACTTTATTAGAAACTTGAATTATAATATTTTTTTGTACTCTTAATATACATTTTGTGAAAACTTGAAGGAACTTTCAACATTATTGAAGCATAAATAAATTGATAACTTACAAAATTAGTGTCTAGTGCTGTGTTTTGCCAACAGCTTGTGTTATACTATGTATTTTGTTGAAATTGTGAAAGATCTCTCGAGAAAAATCGTTTTCTCTCGAACTAACGTTTATGTTACTTCGCTCTTTTGGACAAATATAAAATTTTTCTTTTAGAATTTGATTCGTAATAGAAAAAAATCAGATTTTAGATTAGTAATATCACTAATGATAATACATAAACTATTTAAAGATTCCTATCACGGCTATTTGAGTTTCAATTGCTAACAGCTGATAAAAACATGCATCGTGTTAATTATTGAAATTAAAAATTGAAGTCATAATAAAATTTTTCTTTGGACTTTACACGTTTTGATGTTAAAAAAAATATACAATATTTTTTAAATTTAATTTTAATCTAAACGAAAAGTCTAGAACAAATAAATGTTTCTCTTTTGTCTTCCTCTTGCTCCAGTGCTCTCAAACCAGTGTTGCCATTTTAGCTTATTTTAAGCTAGATTTACCTTATTTTAAAATCAAATAGCTTGAAAAATAATTGAAATACTTATAGCTTCAAATCTTGCTTATTTCAAACTTCATTTATCTTATTTCGGCTTGAAAAATTTAGAACAAAACAAGTTTATCTCCCTTCTCCCTTCCCCTTTTTTGCTCTTTATTCAATGCTTTATAAAAAGTGCTTCAGTGATCGGATTTAGTTCAAATATGCGCCGTTTTGTTCGATAATCTGTTTCCATCTAGACGGCAACTTGTAGAACGAAGAAAATCATCAAAATAGCGCGAATTTCGGCGTTAGTGAACTCCATGTTTACACGTCTATAACTTTTGAACGCAGTATCCAAAGTAGATTATGTCAAGACCTTTCAAATGATGTATAGTATTGCCCGATACGAGCTCTGTAGCGCTTTGTACGTAGCTGCGAAATTCAAAAGACAAAAAGGCGGAAGGGAGATATTTGACAACCTTATATTAATCTGCAGCGTAATTTCAGACTTCATATTTCATATTTCAAAAGTTACAGACGTGAAAACATGGTCTTCACTAACGCCAAAATTCGCGCTATTTTGAAGTTTTCCTTTGTTAAAGGAGAAACGTTCCGTGAGATTAATGGTGTTTTGGTATGGTCTTTTTGGGGATGGTACTCTATCACTTCGAACCGCGGACGAATGGTTTCGACGATTCAGAGCCGGTGAAAACGACACCATGGATAAGCCAGCCGGCGGAAGACCTGTGACGATGAATACCGATCAAATCATGGAAAGCATCGAGTTAGACCGGCATGTGACATCTCGTGTCATCGCCCAGGAGATTGGAGTTAGTCACCAAACCATTTTAAACCATATGCAGAAGGCTGTATACAAAAAAAAAACATGATGCTTGGGTGCCGCATGATTTGACGCAAAAAAAAACTAACTGGACCGAATCAACGCTGGCGACGAAAAATGGATCACATACGACAATATCAAGCGAAAACAGTCGTGCTCGAAGGCCGGTAAATCGTCCCAAATAGTAGCCAAGCCGTGATTGACGGCCAGGAAGGTATTGCTGTGTGTTTGGTGGGATTGGAAGGACGCCTAATTCTACCTTCTACTGCGAACAACTGGACCACTTGAAGCAGGCGATCGACCAGAAGCGTCCAGAATTGGCCAACAGGAAGGGTGTAGTGTTCCACCAGGACAACGGCAGGCCACACACATCTTTGGTGAGTCGTCAGAAGCTACGGCAGTTCGGATGGGAGGTTTTATCGCATCCACCATATAGCCCGGACGTAGTGCCAAGTGATTACCACCTGTTCCTGTCCATGGCGAACGCTCTTGGTTGTGTAAAGTTGGCATCAAAAGAGGCTTGTGAAAAGTACAACAAGGTGGGTAGAATGAAGTTGCTGTCTATATGGAAACAGATAATCGAAAAAACGGCGCATATTTCTAAATCCGGTCACTGTAACACTTTTTTTAAAGCATTGAATAAAGAGCAAAAAAAGCGGAAGGGGAGATATTTGACAACCCTATATCCATAAAATTCAAAAATAAATTATTTTAATGTTTTTTATGGTTAGCATATTTTAAAGCTTTTTTTTTTTAAATTTTAGCTTATTCTTGCTTATTTTTTTCTTCAATCTAGCTTATGGTATCTCCCAAAATCTGGCAACAGTGTCTCAAACTATGCCGCGAGAGAGGCATAATACACCACCTCTTTGCAATAAAAAGTCAAGTGAAAACTACCGCTCAAACATTAATGAAATGTTTATTTTAAAATTTTTATTAGTTTTTATTATAACACGAATGCAAACTATGGTTTTTGCGACCCAGCCACAATAATTGAGAAAAGTTTTATTGCTCACAATAAAGGAATAAATTTTTATTTTAATTTTTATTTTTTTCAGTATCTTTATTTTCTTGAGAAAGAATATAAGTGTCTTTTGATGTTTGGAACAAGTTTGTTTCAGGTACTACTCATTTTTTATAGTAATTTGCTACCGAATTTTCCAAGTTAATGTTAGCCGAAGGGTTCGTACAAACTTGTGTCTGAATATCTTACCAGGTTTAAATCTCACCGATGACTTCATATATGGTATATACACAGTATATTCAATTTCAAAGGGGACTTTTTGTTTAAATCATGGAACAGTAACGCCAAAGGTACAGGTCTTACCTCTCAAACGCAGCCAACTTCTTGTAAATTGGTTGACAGGTTAAAAAGTTACTCGCTTTTTAATGACCGTATGTTTTGTGCTGTGTCAAGGCTGCTTGAATAGCTGGAATATCATCGTAAAATGCTCCTTTCAGGGCAGTTTTTAGTTAAGGGAACAGAAAATAGTCGCATGGTGATAGATCAGGAGAATACGGATGGTGGTCGATGACACAAATCTGTTTTTTTTTATCAAAAATTCACGAAAAATTAATCAAAAATTCATGTATTTTTACGACACAAGCATAACGGACGGACAGACAGACATAGCTAGTTCGACTCCCCTTTCAATGCTGATCAAGAATATATATACTTTATATAGTCTGTCTAGCCTCCTTCTGTGTGTTACATACATTCGCACAAACTTAATATACCCTTTTACCCTTTTGGTACAGGTTATAAAAAAATGTTAACTGTTATTTCTAACCTTTTATTGTACCTACGTTGTTTTACAACCTATTTTTTAAACTGATCTTCAATTATATGAATTTGGCTAATAAATGCAAGCAAAAATATACTAAAATAGTAAAATAATTTTTTAGCATACGTCTTACTTGAACCACTTGAACAGAAACGTGATAAAGACGGGATAACCAATGCCTAAATCAACATGAGTAGTAGTAGGCGGAAGAATTTCGTTATCAATTTTTTTCTCTACTTTGAAAAATGTTCCACCGAAAACAGATTTTCTCACAACGGTTTTATGTGATTTTAAACGCCGTCCAAACTACAATGCCTCGTTTTACCATTTTAACGCTAGATGGTGCCAATGTGCCTATTGCTTATATCCATAAAGGGTATATACTTTATACAATACATAATCAGTACATAACTAAAAACGGAGTTTTCTCGACTCGCTCAACAGTCCCAATTTAGCTTCGCAGTATTCTTTCGGCAATTTAAAACACTCGATTCGATTTTGGATCGGGTTATTTTTTTAAACGCATCTTTCGAGATCCAGGCATGTTTAAGGAGGTATTCTTGGATGGCAAAAATTTTTTTTTTTTTTTTTTTTTGTTGCATTATTTTTGATATTTGAGAATATTAACCTGAAAGGATTTTTTTGAAATTCGAAAAACTTTAGAAGATATTGCCTTTTTGTCGAGCCACGGTTTTCGCGGAAATGAGATATGCTTATTAAACGTACGTATGCACCACTAGATAAGAGGTCCAGGAAGCAATCAAACCAATTTTTGATGGAGATACGGGCCAAAATTACATCTATACTGAATCTAACGTCGTTTACTTCTTCCTTGTCAAATGATCCAAAGCCGAGATATCGTGGCCGAGAACTGATGGAAGAGAACTTTTGAACAGCCCTCGTACTAAAGAAAAAGAAAACTTTTATTATTACATTAACATGTTTCTTATACAATAAAAAAACCAGAATTCAAATAACTTTTTACGTTTTCAAATTATAATTATAATTTTTTCCAAAAGGGTCCAAAAAACAGCCTCTCAACCAAGAGTACCCCGTTAAGTATTAATTTGTTCTTTTGTGCGTTACGTTTATTACTAATTCTACAATTTAGAAGGTACTTTTCCGTTTTTTTTTTTTTAATTAATAATTTTCTAAATTAATATTCTTAAACAATGCCTGGGGTTATTGCAACAAAAAAAATGTAAACATCAATATGCTTCTAGAATTCTAGTACTTCTATAATAATCATAATACAATGTAGACACAATCGACTAGCTTAATTTTAGCAATTGTCTTCACGTGTATTTCGTCGTGTGTTGTCTCTGATCTGATGCCATTTTCATTTCACTGCTATCAACGATGAAACGACCTTCTACTCCTTCTTTGTCAACGCTAAAACTGCTGTGAAATTATAGTTCCATTGTTCTACGGCAGATGTGTGTGCATTTTGACTAAGGTTTGCGTTTGCGTTTAACCATGATTCGATAGATTCGATAGTTTAGTTTCGTTCGTAGGCCAAAAGTACAAACAGACAGACGGACAGACGGACAGCCATCTAACAACGGGGGGTTACTGCTTGAAATTAGCCGCAATCATGCCACCAACAAACTGAACACCTAAATCTAAAAATCAAACAAAACATAAACTAGCAACTTAACTAAAATAAAAAAAAGAAAAAAAAAAAGCAAAGTTTTTTTGACATGAAAAAATTTACCAGCCACTCTGTTCATAAATAATTTAGTCATAGAAATGCATGAACATACTGCCGAGAAAGCTTAGTTTAAATTTCAGCGATACCATAAAAGCGCATAGCATCAAACAGCTGACGACGGACAGACGGACAGAGGGCGAGCTCCCCCCCCCGGGCCGAACAAAAAAAAAAATACTTTATGGGGCTCCATCCCCCTTCATGCGTTAAAAAACTTTTTAAAAAAATAAAAAACCCCCCCCACAAAATTTAAAAATTTTTAAAAAAAAAAAAAAAAAAAAAAAAAAAAATAAAAAAAAAAAAAAAAAAAAAAAATAAAAATTTAAAAAAAATAAATACAAACAAAAACATAGTGACTGGGCTTAGTCAATTGTGCACTAGGTTGGTCCATTGGGAAAAACAAAAAAACAAAGTACACGTTTATGTTTGTATGTTTGTAGGTAATTCGCACCCAAGTCATCAAAAGAAGCAACAACTTTATTTATACCATACATCTCTCTAGCCCCGAACTATAACTAAGATATGTATGCATGTCGATATCACAGGATCATGGTGTGCAACAACATGATTATCGCATTGATGAGCTCCTACTGCTGCTGTCTGTATACAAAAGTGTACAAACGCAGCGTGATACAACGGCACTCAAAAAAAAAAAACTAACAATAACAACAACAACAACCAGAAAAAAATAAATACACACACAAAAACACCGACACTCTCTCATGACCTTCACCATCTATGTTTGTATCTATGCTAGGCAAGCAGCGGCGGCGGCGGCGGCACTCTGCTCCTATCCTATCATCTGTTTTGTTCATTTCATTTCAGTTCAGTTCGGTGCAGTTCGGTTCTATTCGTATCTGAAAAATTTGTATGTTTTGCTTGTAATTCGTTTTGGACAACATAATATTTTGCTACAAACAAGAAACAACAACAGCGAAAATGCCAAACAGCGCAGCAAAACGACGACGTTTGCCCAAAATTGAGTTGTATTGCTTTGTCACGGTCTATTGATTGGTATATCTATCTTACCGGCGTAGCAAATGCAAAAGGATACGCTTTAATTGCGCGCACACAGGACACGATACACGTTACACAAATGATACGATATGAACTGCGGCTTGCTTAAGATCAAGCCAATTCGAATCGATACCAAGGCGAGTTGCGTTGATTTAATAGAGGTGCAAAAAGGACGAATGCGTTCGATCCGATCCGATGCGATGCGATGCAAACGGAACGCACAAAGCCAAACAAATACACACAACTAAAATCATTACACGCTGCATTAGATGCTCTTTGCTACTTCTTAGCTCAATGCAACCAAAAAAAAATCGGCTTGGTTTCGGTGTTTTTAGTGCGTGCTACACAATCCTTCGTCCTTTATAGAGTGTATCCTCTTTTGCTAACACGCTTATCTTGCTTACGATTTGCTTGAGGTGTGAGTTTGATGTGTTTATTTTCAGTTTTTTATTATTATTTTTTTTTTTTTTTTTTTTTTTTTTTTTTTTGCCTGTTTTTCTCTTTTATTTTGTTTTATTTTTTTTTTTTTGTTGTTTTTAATTATGCAAAAATTGCTATGTAATTTGGAAAATGCATTTCGTTAAGCTGCTTATTTGCACAGTTTACATATTTAATACGCTCATTTCATGCCCTAATTTAATAAGTGTGTAAATGTATCGAAATTGCATAAATTTCAAGTTTAGACACTCTTTTTTTATAACCCGTCACACGCAGTGTGAATGGGTATAATCAGTTCAGTCAGAAAGTTTGTAACGCATGAAAGGAGACACCGTGGATTCCATAATGTGTCCAAAAAGTAGTTGGAGTTTTTTGATTAAAATTAATATCATTTTAAAAGATGTTTTGGAACTCAAACGTGTCAAGTCTCGATGGTAAAATACTGAATTTTTTCGTGACTTTTTCGCCAAAAATGCAACCAATATCATTTCGCAACCACCTTATTCTCCTGATTTGGCTCCGTGTGACATTGGCTATTTCCAAACAAAAGTCGAGGAACCCGTTTTGAGTCGAATGATGACATTCATCGTGAATCGGCGCGCACTGGGAAGGCTATACCGGAAAAAGACATTTTGGCATGCTTCAAGGACTGGATGAAGCGGTGGCATACATAAGTGTATTACTATTTATCGGTAGGGGACTATTTTGAATTGGACGAAATTGATGAGGAAAAAAAAAATATAGATTTTTGACTTTCGACTAGTTTTTGGGCACAGTATTTTCTATAGCATCGGGCAACACTATATCTTTGGAAAATAGTTGTCAGATCGACTTATGACATACCGCATTGAAAGCGTCATTTCAGTACAATTTTAACCATGGAGCAGTACACTCAAAAGAACACGCTCAAATTAGTAAACTGTATATTGAAAATATCAGGCGTTTGTACGCAAAATTTGTGGACACCGATAGTCTTAGTCACCTATCCAGACAACGAACAAGAGTTAGGCATCGCTCGAACCACTCTCCGACGCCTAATTCGTACGGATTTGAAGATGATTCCATACAAATTTCAAATGGTTCAAAAACTAAACCAAGCTGATTATCCGCAACGGCTTAATTTTTGCTTAATAGAGCATCGAAATGGTCAAAACTGTACGTGACTTTTGGCAAAAAATCATCATGTCTGATGAGGCACATTTTGCGTTAAGTGGCGACGTTAATAAACAAAATGGTCGGTTTTATGTCACCGAAAACCCTCAAATAATCGAAGAGCACCCTCCTTACGACCAAATTACCAATTACTGTTTGTCGCGATATTTGCGCGGATATGGGCGTTTGGCCGTATTCTTTTGAGGACGATGATGGAGCTACGATAATGGTGAGTGTATTTTTGATGAAAATTGTTCGTGAAAATGACGTGGACGTTTACTGGTTCCAACAGGACTGCGCCGCATGCCACACAGCTCGAGCAACAATCAATTTATTGCAACTGAAAAAGAAAAATGGCGATTTTGACTGGCCACCGATATGACCTAAGTTGACGTCACCAGACTTTTATTTATGGGGTTATTTGAAATCCAAGGATTCTAGCTGCCCTCAAGAACAATATTTCTCAAGAAATTGCAGTCATATCCGCCGAAAAAGGGAAAATTTGGTTGCCAAGGCCAGAGGGTGCCATTTGCGCGAAATTATTTTGAAAAAGTGATTGTAATAAATCTCCGAAGATCAAAACAAATGATCAATCAATTAAAGTGCGTCTTATCATCGTGTAACGCGTATTTAAGCTTCGGTTCCACCAAAGTTAACGTCATTTTTCTTGTTTCTTTTTCAAATAAAACATTTTCAGCTGTTAAATTTTAATTTTTTTTTTTCATTCTAAAGTTTTGCAGCATTTTGCAATAATAGTAAAGGAAATAAAAATCCAGTTTAAAAATCCCAGTTTTTTGTCAATAAAAAATTACCAAAAGTAATAAACAAAATGAAAAGACTAATAAATAAATAAATGAATGAAATGAAATGAATTAATAAAAAAATACCACACGTTGCCTATTCTATTGTTAAAACATAAATAGCTTTAGTGTTAGAAAATCCAAAGTTGTAAACCATGTTAAAAACTTTTTGTTTTTGTTTTCAATTGTCGGGAAAACTTAAATCATTATGAATGCAGCTCACGGTTGTAATTGTGCAAAAATCAAAGTTAATTTCTGATGCAACTTATAAAAATATGAACGCTCTAAAACTGAAAAGAATACATTTTTAGATATTTTAAAATTTAATAAAAAAATAAAACGGTTTCGTACCAAACATTCTGTTCTAGAGTAGCTTTACACACAACTACAGCAACTGATACTGGTTTGCGTTGATGAGCACTAAAGCACAACGCTGATTGGCCAAGTGCATAACAATTTGCTCTTAACCAATAAGCATGAAGTATTTATGCTCAAAGAGCAAGTTAAAGCAGCGAATCCAAATGTTGAAGAGCAAATGAGTTAGTTTGTTTGTTTTTATAAGAGTAATTGAGTGTCACTCACATATTGTTTAGATGTCAATGAGAACAATAAGAGTTGCATGAAAATGATGCGCAACAGGTTGATTGTGTTTTCATTTGAGTAAAGAGCAAATACATTTTTTTTGGTTTGAGTCATTTTCATTCATAAATTTCATTTTTCTCACTCAAAAGCGGAATTTAATTTAAGAGAATTCGTTAGGGTTGAGTGAGTAAGCCAATTCTTTAGATATTCAGCCAGCCTTAAGTGTTAAGCATATAATTAAACTTAAATAAATATTTTATTATAATTAGTTTTTAATTAAAAATTTGAAATAAATTATAAACACGAAGTTAATATATGACTACAATTTATTTTATTTATATTCATTTATTTTGTTTTGACACGAAAAAAAATATCTACGTCTTCTCATCACTTCTGTGCACTCCTTTTTTTTTTTTTTTTTTTTTTTTGCTTATCCTGCGATACTACAGCAGCTAACGTATTTTTTTTTTTTTTTTTTTTTATTTGTTACGACACGCGCCGCCATTTATACAAAATTTATCCATGCATTCATGCATGCATATTGTATCTGGTTACACTTTGCCAAAAAAAAAAAAAACGTCGACATTTGAGTGCACATCTTGTTACTTTTAGCCAAAAGCCATTCAAGTGCTTTAACACTTTACTTTTTTTTTTATTTTTATTGGTTTTGTGGTTACTTAACGGTAATTTTTATTCAACAAACTAAGACAAAGATCGCAGCTTTTTGATCTTTAATTTTTATACAATAATAAGGTCAAGAAGCTCTTATTAAAATATATGAACTAGTCCATCTTACATATATAATATTATATTTTATACTGTATGAGCCTTTTTGTGCACTTTCAACTCGTAAAGGACTTTCTGTAAATTTATATTTATTTTTCCGTGTGTTTTTATACCCTGTACCCAAAGGGTAAAAGGGTATATTAAGTTTGTGCGAATGTATGTAACAGACAGAAGGAGGCAAGATAGACCCTATAAAGTATATATATTCTTGATCAGCATTGGAAGGGGAGTCGAACTAGCTTTGTCTGTCTGTCCGTCCGTCCGTCCGTCCGTCTGTCCGTCTGTCATGCTGTCTGCCGTATGTGAAAACGATTATTTCGGAGACTAGACTCTCCAAGGCCGTCAAGTGTGCACTTACAAACGGTTTTTCTCTAGACCCATTTTAAGGGGTACCCCCATACAAATGTACCCCAAAATTTTGGGTTTTTGCATAAAAAACGTCATTGTTTTTTATTCTAGGAAGTTCAAATTTAGTATAAATTATGTCTATGATAGTCCCAATAAAATATCTAAACATGGGTAGGACCAACAAAATTTTAGGTATAGCCCCCATACAAATTTACCCCAAAATATTGGGTTTTTACATAAAAACGTCATTGCTTTTTATTCTAGAAAATTTAAATTTAGTATAAATTATGTCTATGGTAGTCCCAATGAAATAGACCAATATGGGTAGGCCCAACAAAATTTTAGGTATAACCCCATTCAAAGATATACCCAATTTTTAAGTTTTTCTATGAAAATCCAATTCAATGATGTATGGTAGTCAAATAGAACCTAACTTAAGGTACATATAGATTGGGTTACAGGGTATCTTGCAGTCGAGCATCTCTGACTTCAGCGTTCTTTCTTGTTATTTATATTTTGTAGATAATGCTTCTAAAAAATTATTCCGTAATCTTCAAATTCAGTATCTAAACCATGACTACGGTTCATATATGTATGTACTTCCAATAGATATGTTAATAACCCCAACAATTATATACTTTTCTGTAAGTTTGTATTATAATTTATAGTAAAATACTGTTCATATTTAAATTAATAAAAGCACTTCAAAAGCATGCAATATTAATAACAAATAAAACAAAACCGAACGCTAAAGTCGAGTATGCGCTAAAGTTAAGTCAATTCTAAGTTCCATACCTCATTATATAGGATTTTTACACAAAAACATAAAAAAATGGGTTATATTTTTGTATGGGGGCTATACCTAAAATTTGTTTTTGTCCTACCCTTATTAGTTTATTTCTTTGGGACTATCATAGGCAAAATTTTTAATAAACTGAGACTTCCTAGAATAAAATTTTAAGATAGATTGGTATGGGGGGTACAATTGAAAATGGGGTACCCCCCATACAAGTGCAAACTTGACGGTCTAAGTTTCAAATTTGAATGCTTTATCTCTTAATGTGTTCGAGTTAATCGTTTTCATATGGCAAACAGCATAACAGATGGATGGACTGACAGACAGACAGGATTTTAAAAATTTACATGACAGACTTTATGAACAAAACTTGAGATTTCTAGTGCTGATCTCGTGATCAGCATTTGTATTAAATTTTATCTTTAAATACTAAACAAATTAAAAAATTAAAAAAATTAAAAAATCGCGATCCGATCTTAACCACTTTTAGACTGAAGATTTGGCTTGATGTAAGAAGCATTTATACCATACTTGAGGCCATTGGCTGTATAAATAAATTTGATTTTTAACATACAAAGTACACAGGACCCAGAAAAGATTGTACTTTAAATTTCAGCTCAATAACTTTAAAACTGAGCGAATAAATAGCGCAGCAACAAACAGACAAACAGACAGACGGACAGAGCTTGATCGACTCATCTCTTCAAGCTGATTAAGAAATTATATACTTTATGGGGTCTACGGCGTCTCTTTTAATGTAGATAGTTAAACATTCAACATTCAAATAAATAAAAAAACTATTCGTTGCAGATTTGAAACTTGGAAAATAATTTTAAAACTATGCCTAAAAAAAGTACTAACGAAATAAGTGGAATTCGAATATGGAACTGCTACGATCCTAGTCTACTGTTTTATCTGCATTCCATGACATCTGCAAGCAGTTTATGCATGTAAAGATTTACATATGTATATGTACATCGCTGTCTGCACATTAACAGTGTGCAATTCAATCGCTGTTAACTCACTGTTCACTGTACGCTTTTAACGCTGTTACTCAATCACATTGTGTGTAGCACTGTGATATTTTAACAAATTGTATTATTGTATTTCGTAAAAGTTAATAATAATTGTATTTTTGCACATCATTTTCGACTCAATAGGGACAACTTTTATTAAATTAACTGCATAAATAAAAACGGTGCTCGCTTTACGTTTTTACGTATAAGTTTATTGCGCTACGTTATTGCGTATACGTTATTGTGTAAACATTTATTACGTATACGTTTAAATTATTTACGTTTATTATGTATACGTTTAAATCGCTTACGTTTAATACGCATACGTATTCATTATGTTACATACACATAAAACAAAAATATGAAAAAAAAAAAAAAGTAAATAAATAAAACAACAAATTATTTTGAGATAATAATTTAACTGAATAATTTAATAAATTAATTATTTTATAATACAACATTAAATAATACTTTGAAATCTAACAATAAAATTATATTGTATAAATAAATTATATGTATTAAGAATATCTTTTTTTTTTTTTTTTTTTTTAATAAAATAAATAAATATTATATAAATAAATGTAAACATAGAATGTGATGTTTTTGTTATGTTATAAGTACGAATTGCATTATGAGGCACAATGACTACTTTATAAATAATTTGTAACTAAATTTTAATTGATATAAATAAAATTATGCTTAATTATAATAAAAAAAAAAAAAAAAAATGTTGAGAACTTTTTTTGTGTAATAAATAATATAAATAATTTACGTATATATATGATGGCCTTGCAATACGGTTTATATACGATGGCCTTGCCATACGGCTTAATTCGATGATTTAATGCATTTTTTGGTTTATCTTTTGAACTTTCTCACAATTTGTTTTGGCGTTGCGATAGCAATTACGCAATCTAAGCCATGCGGCTTTTTAATAAATTTATATAGAATTCATCTATTCTACGTAGAATATATAGATGTTCAAGGGCAAGCATAAATTCATATTGATTATGTTCTTTGAGCTGAGAAATATTAAGTTCGTCCAGATGTTCAGTGCCAACATCAAAATTTTCACTCCATGACGATATAATATGACTGACATCAACAATACTAATTGAGATAATATCCATTGATAATTCGAAAAATTTATCCACTTCGAGGGTTTGTGCAGGATCTAAATTGGATATTTGATTAGTATTCTTGGCACGGTTCTCCATAACATCTTTTATTAGCGTTTGTATAATTTGAAGTGATTTTTTAATCAGATAGACTTTCTCCTTAACCTACGAGTAAATAATAATATTGATAAATAAAGATTTAGTTAGTTTGCTTTTAACTAATAATTATAATAATATTAATGCTACTAAATATATAATACACACCTTTTCCGGATTTTGGAAATCGATTTTGATGTCTTCATCCTTAATTGTCGAGCTTAACTGTAATGGATTCCAAGATAGACTTTCAATTGCCTTCGTCAGAGAATTGTTCATTGTAACAGCAGACTACGTTTAATGAAAAACAAAAAAATAAATAAAATGGAATTAGTTACAAATAGAAATGAATATAAAACAAATTTAAAATTATTCCAATTCGTTGTATTGGAATTTCCGGTTTTATATAATAATTTTTTTTTAAAGATTTACTTACATATTTTTCCATTAATTGAGACAGTGAAACTTGCGAAGCATTCGATTGTTTGCGTGCATTCGCAAGAACTGTTTCATTGATTATTATTGAGCGCTCTTCCACATGATGCGACGGATGGTAAAGTAGATCACGGCCCAATCGATGACGCGGTAGCGCAGCAGTAAAATGTGGTGTAACGATAACGCAAAATACAAATATTGTTGCAAAGTAACACTTCAATGCTGCAAGTAGAAGAAACAAATTTTGTTAGCATTAAATTAGCAAAAAAATTAACACAAAAAAAAATAACTAAATTTAAAATAAAATAAAATTATGATGCTCTTTTTTTTTTTTTTAAGGAAAAAAAAAAAAAAAACTACAAGATTTTGGGTAAATACGCGTTTCAAACTTTTTCGTTGGATTTTATGCTATATAGTATTTCCTTTCGCGTACTTTCAAGCTGATAAAAGTAGCTCAGACCGCAGTCTGAGCTGTACACTCGCTCAGAGCGTAATTCTGGATTTTTTGTCGTTTATGTATCATTTCATATCGTTCCGGTTAAAACTCATACTCGTATTACGCAAACAAGTGGGCGTCTCCCATAACAAATTTTTTGGCGCAAAATGGGAGACTCCGCTCTTTTTTTTTTTTTTTTTGGGCATTTCCAACAGATTATTAGATGATTAGTTTCATGGAGTCGGACAGACTGTAAGTATTATTTGTATTATTTTTTTTAACTGAAGAAAGTAGTTTTTTTATTAAAATATTAAAAAAACGACTTTATAAAGTATAGAAATTCTTAAACAATTTCTGCACGTTTTTTTACAAAACTCAAAGTTTACTTAATTATTAAAACTAAATTTAAGATAAAATTTTAAAAATATATTTTTTAAAAAAGCTTGATATTTAGAATAATTATATCTCTAAAATCGGAATATATCAACAATTAAAAAAAAGAGCTAAATATACAAGATAAAAATGTCCTTAAGGCACAAAATTTACAATTTGCAAAAAAAGCTCTCATATTTTCGTGTTTGGTTTCTAAGTTTGTCACGTTCAA
This sequence comes from Leucophenga varia, assembly GCA_018903435.1. Lineage (NCBI taxonomy): Eukaryota > Metazoa > Arthropoda > Insecta > Diptera > Drosophilidae > Leucophenga > Leucophenga varia. The sequence continues at coordinate 660,593 of JAEIFJ010000747.1, forward strand.
AAATATTTAAGAAATTAGCTAGAAAGAAGCTGATGTCACTTTTTTTTTTGTGTTCTCACATGAAACCTGGCACGAAATTTTGAGTTCGCTTAGTAAAAATCTAAATAATATCTCAGATCCTTTTATATAATTTGTAACACTTACTCGAATTATTGCAGTTGACTATATTGTTGCTTTTGCCTTTGTTGTTGTTCTTGTTTGAGCTTAGGTTACATAACGCAGGATGGCTTTGTAAGCAGTTTTGACAACTTTTTTGTTGCTTTTGTTGAAAATTTGTACTAAGCGCGGTGCGTGGATCATTCGATTTGCAGCGTCGCAGTGCCAAATTGTTAAGGTTTTCCGTTGTACACATTTCGTCAAATGAAATTAATTTTGTTGTGCACATTTTGTTTTTGTTTTTAATTTATTATTAATTTTAATAAATTAAATTATTTTATAATTTATCACAGATTTTTGTAAAAAAAATAATACAAAAAAATTCTTTGATTCTCAATTTGTGAAAAATGTTCTTTAAATTTGATTTTTGTTGCCTTTTTTTTTTTTTTTTTTTTTCACCAACAATATTTTTTTTTTGTTTAAGAAATAACACTTTACTTTTTATTCGATTAAACTTCTAATTTTGGTTTAAAAAAAAATGCTAATTGCGAGAGATTTTTTTTTCTTCTTGTCTTAATTCACTTCGACTTGTCGAGTCGAGATTTCTACGATATATAACTATAATTACGCTAAGTACCAGGGTTTTATATACACGTCGGCATCTAACTAAGCATCTTAAACGCCGCAACAACAACAACAACAGTTACACAGCTACACAGCTACACAGTGACAACAACAACAACGCCAAGAGCACGAGCACAAGACGATTGCAAAAAACGGAAAAAAAGCCACGAATCAACAACAACAAACTTACGAAGCTGAGGCAAATTTAACGACAAAGTTGTAGGCTTTAGGCAAGCATGACCAATCAAAGACGTTCACATACAAATACAAATACAAAAAAAAAAAAGTAAAAATAAAAAAAGTTACACGCATACAGCGTATACATACAAACATACATACATACACATATAAGCTAAATATGAAACAAAAACAAAAAAAACGCAGCACACGCCAAACATCTTCTAATTTGAGAGCACAGTTCGCCGCATGCCAAACAAACTTACACACATACACACACACACACAGCAGTAATAAACGATGCAATTGTTGATGCAGTCACGAGAGCAAATCAAAAAAAAAAAAAACAAATACTGTTATACATGATATATGCATGTATGTATGTATGTATGTATGTATATGTGCGTAATTTTGTGTTTTTACCCAAGTTTACTTATAACGGTGACGCGTAAAGTTCAATTTAGCAGATTTTCTAAAAAAAAAAAAAAAAAAATTATATGCTGGACCTTAGCCATAGCTTTCCTACGCTCTTTCTATGTGTGTGTGTGTGTGTGTGTTTGTGTGTGTTGGAAAAGTTAATTGTGTACTTGAATTAGTAAGCATTGGTCGCACGCCAGTGGCACGCGTTAAATGCTTGATCAGTGCTCAGTCCGTTCCGTTCCGTTCGGTTCGGTTTGGTTCGGTTCATTTTCAATCAAACGAACGAGCAAAGCGTGGCGTGGCGTGGCGTGGTGTGGTGTACTTTACATGAGTCAACATGTATTTGTGCATGCAGCCAGTTTTGCTTGTATGCGTTTGCTTGGCATCTCGCTTTTACTTTGAAATTCATTTTCTTTCGCTCTTATTCATTCATACATTCCTATACTACTGCATCTGCTTTGTAAGCATCAATTTCAAGGCCACACTCATTTCTTATAAAGTTTTCCCAACTGGGGGAAAAAAAATTATGAGTAATTTTCATGTAAGAATAATGTTCATCATCATTGTCGATTTCCACAAGATCCATCATCATCATCGAACTCAATGTGCATACTCCAAGATTATGTATAGAACACAAAAATAGTTTTAAACGTAAGCGTTTTTACAATAATTCTGTACTTTTCAAAAAAAAGAAAACAAAACAAGAAATGCTTTCGATCAGTCTGATTCATTTATTGGAAAAAAAACTTTAGCAAATATTTGGAATGCAAGTAAAAGTTATGATCTGCTCACGTATGTATGTATGTATGTATTTTCCCAGCTGTCTGACAGTTTGACGATGCCACACCGCCAAAAAAAAAAAAGCCAAACTAGGCATCGAGCCAGAAAGGAGTAAGCGCTGCTCAGCAAGACGCAAAAATATTTACCAGATTTGTCGTTACCAAATCTGGTAAATAAGCCGCATGTACAAGAACTAACTCTACTAAGGACCCCAACGAGACTTGACTGGTCTTGCAGTGTGTGATGGTGCATTTTTGTGCAAGAAAGTCACTTTGTTTTACTGTTTTTGATATTCTCGACCTTTTTGGAGCAAAACACGGTTAACTTTGAGGAGTTGTTGTCGATACCGTCCAAAAAAAAAAACCCCTTAAACAACCTTTGTTTCGATTCCGTTCGATTCCGTTACTTGCATTCATTGAGCCTCTGCCAAGGACATTCCGTAGCTATGTCTATGAGTCGCTGTTGTGTACTAATTTTTTTTTACAGAATTAAAAAAACTCAAAACAAAAGAAAAAGGAAAACCAACCTGACAAACATCGGCCATATATGAACAAATTTCAGTTTCCTGAAACTACTTCTAAGATTACTAATGAGTTAAAAAAAAAAAGTTGAAAGAATACAAAAAAAAAAAAAAAAAAAAGGAAAGGTGAGGTCAAGGTGTTTGGGTAGAAAAAAAACCAACCCATAACTTATATGTAAATAAAAAAAACTCTATCTTAGTAACATTCTTATTGTATTGAATTTTCATACGAAAATTCATAAAAATGGGATAAACTTTTTGTTGGTCTCACCCATATTAAGATATTTCATTGGGACTATCATAGTCATAAATTATACTAAATTTTAAGTTCCTAGAATAAAAACCAAAGAAGTTTTTTATGCAAAAGCCGAAAATTTTGGGGTAAATTTGTATGGGGCTACCCCTTAAAATGGGACTAGAGAAAAGTGTTTGTAAGTGACCACTTGACAGCTCATGAGAGTCTAGGTTTTAAATATGGTGGTCCTATCTCTTAAAGTCTCCGAGATAATCTCACTCATACGTCGACTGCAGGACAGAAAGACAGACAGACGGAGAGAAGGAGAGACATACATATCTATATCGAGTCTCCTTGCAATGTTGATCAAGAATATATATACTATATGTATAAGGCCTATTACATACATTTGCACAAACTTAATATACCCTTTTACCCTTTGGCTACAGGGTATAAAAAAGTTGCACTTACAATTCACAAAGAGTTTATGCATATATAGATTGATAGTATATATACATATATATATTCTTGATCAGCATTGAAAGTTTATGCATTTTTCTGCTTAAAAGCTAAGTCAAAGTCAAGTAGAAACATTTTTAGTTTAGTTATTTTTATTTAAAATTTAACTTGTATAAGATGGCTTTTACCGTGATTTTAACGCGGTCTATAGTGACGATTTATCTATATTCCATTCAGGTTTCCAATTTGACTTGAGCAACTCCTAGTTTGTCGAAAATGCACCAAATATATCAATTTTTATGTGAGAACTAACTGTTGGAAGATCAACTTCCGCACTTATGCATGTCTTTTAAAAACTTTGTTATGCTTTCGAATTTAATAAAAAAAATAGATCGATTTGACGGTGTTTTGAAAACTAAGAAATGATGATATTAAGTTAAAAATTTGCCAACACTTTTTAAACCTCAATAAGGTAGTCACATATGGCATGTAAAAAAAAGGGTTAATTTCCTAATTGAACCGGCTTTAAAATTTGCAAATCAAGATCAGTTCAACACAATATTGCATTTCGCACAATAATTATTAGCTTCACTGTGGTCGTTGTTAAATTTTATGCTAAAACAAATAAACGACGTCATATGCAGATTTAGTTTGTTTTTTCTTCTTTTTTTACATTTTTTTCTTCTTTATTTTAATGACTTGCAAGCGGAAGTATAACTTGGTGCTGCTATTGCTTTTTAGATGCCCTTTACACGCTGACGTATGTATATTATTCGGTCTTCTTCTGTTCTTTGTTATTACTTTTATATGTAGTGTATACTATATTGTATTACATAGTAATTTTATTAGAGATTTTGTAACGCTTTGGAGTAAGCAACGGCGACTTCTAAAATATACTTCGTACTCAGCGGCATGGAAAGTCAAGTCGATATAGTCATGTACATACATATGTACGAGTATGTATATAATATATGTCTGTATGTCTGCTATGCGCCATATGAAAATAGTAGATTGCTTTTTTAAAGCTCATCTTAATTACGAATGCGTTATTTGTACTCAAAATTAATCGATTTTTAAAGTCATAAATATATCGATGCTATGTGTTGAAGTACTTACACTGAATAGAAAAGTAAAATCATCGATAATATCGAAACTTATCAAATTTAAGTATCGATGCCAAAAGTATCGACAAAAAGTATCGATGTTTATCGAGTATGTACCTATAATCTTAAATAAAAGCAAGTAAGCCATATTTTGAATACAAATTTTTGCAGTTCCATTTCAGCTGTTTAGAGTGTCACACTGCTTTTGATTTATAAAGCCTAAATAGACAGAGTATCTCGTAGTCGCGCACACTTGACTAATTTTTTTTTATTTTCTTTACTTTACACGAACTGGTGAATAGTACCAAAGCTTTAGTGCTGTCAAAGTTAATATTTTTTTTTTTGCATTCTCTTCTTTAAAAAAAAAAAAAAAAATTTAAAAATAATTTTTTATAAAAACGGAAGTAAGTGCCTCCCGCATTTTGTGTGGTCGCTAACTAAATTGTTGTTGCTGTTGTTATTGTTTTCAACTGCAAAATTTTTTAAGAATTATATCATTTGAATAAAACTAGGGAATTAATTGCCTAGGGAATTAGAACATTATTTACACTCAACTACAAACTAACCAAAGAACGAATTTTACTTTTCTTCTTCTTTGATTTTCTTTGTTTTTTATTGCACATAATCATATTTTTTGTTTTTTTTTTTTTTTTTTTTATTTTACAATGAAAACATTTTGGATTGAAGACAAGACACAAGAGTGAATGGTGTTTTTAATAAACTATGTATTATTGCCTCGCGCCCGATTGTTTATATCCAGTTAACAAAATTGTGACGTGATCGGCATATACCGGCTAGCCAACCAGATTCAGCAACGACTTTAGACTAACTGATACTGATAGCTGATGAAAGCTATTGAGAATGAAACGAACCAAAGAAATAAATTTACAAAAAAAAAAAAAAATAAAATAACAAACAAAAAAAAAAGGAATAAAAAAGAAAACGAAAAAGAAAAGTTAATAGAAACATCAAATAACGAAACGATCAGCATACCGAAACGGGTAAAATTATCGATTATCGATTTCGCAATAATTTGTAAGTCGGCAAGTCACTATCAAAGCAGGCCAAGCAAAGCAGGCAAAAGAAATTTAAACGAAGAATAAAATGAATGACGAAATAAAATGACGAATACATCTGAATTATTTATCTCGTATTTGGCGCTTGGGAATTGTGCAAAATCAAGATCAATGGTTTCAAGTGGAAATGAGAGATGACTTTGTATTTGGAAGGCCCTATGATCCTAATGAGATTAATGCTGCATGAAACACTTAGGATATATTAAGTTAATGCAAATGTATACTATATAACATAAACGAAGCTATGCATTTTCTGGGACACCACTCAATTCGTAGACAAAAAGTACACATCTTTTCGGATAGTCAGGCTGCCTTAGAAGCACTTGACTCGTGTAAGAACACATCCAAAACTATCTCCCAGTGCCGCAAATCACTCAACGAGATGGCGGAGAAATGGGACATTTGCCCCACATGGGTTCCGGGTCATCAAGAAATTTTTGGTAATTACGAAGCAGATAGACTGGCCAGAGAAGGCACAAATTCCGTTTTTCCTCCTGGGAGGAGTTCGACTGGAATTCCTATGGCCTCTCTGAAACTGCGAGTGAAAGAACAATAGCAGAGACTAGATGGGCCACAAACCCAAAATGTAATATCTCGAGACTTACGTGGCCAGAGTATAGCACCAAACGAACAGCCCAGCTCATGCGCCACAATAGACAGACCCTATCCGTGATGGTGGGCGCTCTCACGGGACATTGCCTGGTGGGAAGACATGCCGTGCGACTAGGGGTAACCTCAAGTGACTTCTGTAGGAGCTGTAGAAACGAGGAAGAGGAGAAGACAGTAGAACATTTTCTCTGCCACTGCCCAGCCCTTGGAAGAATAAGGTTTACCGAACTTGGTAGGCCGTTTCTTAATAGTCTGGCGGAGATTGCATCATTCAATATTGGTGCAGTAGCCGCCTTCATTAGGAAATCGAGCTGGTTCCAGTAGGAGGATAATAGAGATCATATGGTATCACAATGGGCCTTTTGGCCTAGGTGACGTCGCGAGAATTCGCGGCGGCCATTTTAACCTAACCTAACCTATACTATATAACAGGCAGAAGAAGGCATGATATACATAGGTAGATAGTATATAAATATATTCTTGATCAGCATAGAAAAGAGAGTCGATACAGCTTTGGCTGTCTGTCTGTCTGTCTGTCTCTCCGCCCTGCTGTTTGCCGTACAAAACTGTCTATCTTAAAGTCTATAAGAGTTAGAGCCACCATATTTTTAACTTAGACTCTCCTAAGCCGTCAAGTGTTTTTTTTTTTTTCACATACAAAATTTTCAGTGTTTGCATAAAAATGTCTTTGTTTTATAATCTAGGAACTCGAAATTTTGTATGTACTATATGCCTATGATAATCTCAATACAATTTCCCAGTTTGGGAAAAACCATAAAAATATACCCCACTTCTTTAACTTTCTAATAATAGAAAAGCCAAATTTTTTGTCTGGTTTATTTCATGCTAAACACAACAAAATTTCTGCGTTTGGTTCACATGAATGCTCTGAATCATATAGGTCCCACACAACGTTAAAAACACTTATTTACAATAAAGAATAATGTACTAGGTTAAAATAATAATATTAATGTTATTCTTCAAATTTAGTTTTAGTTACAGAAATCAAAATAAAAATTAGTTAATAGTTTTAACTAAATGTAAATTATAAGCGCTACTAAATTTCAAATCAAAATTGATCTCGTTAATGTAATTGCAATCGGAAACTATTTTAAGAAAAATGATTTCAGTCAAATATACATTTCACTTTTCATTTTCTGGATTTGGCGTTTTCTTTTCTTTTTAAGCATTTTCATTTTTTCTAATTCGCATTGTCCTTATTTCAATTTTGTTTCAATAAGCTCCTGGGTATATGCATAGGAACCTTCCAACCAAGCTAACGCAGCTTCGATGTTTGAAGCCTGACGTTTTGCAAATGGAAAATACAATTACTCTTCTATTGCTTAGAAAAACTTTGCTGAACTTCAGTACTAGTTCGCCATTATTTCAGGCGGGTCATCGCCGTTCGACCTGCTTCAAAAATGTGCCAATATTTTAACACACTCTAAAATTTTTGACTTAAAAATATGGCTGATGTCCATCTCTGACGAAGACCTTTCAACCAAAACTAAGTCAAACAAACAATAATCGTCAAAAAACCAAAAACCGTTTCTAGTATGGAATTTGATCTTATCTCTCTAACGGCATTTAATTAAAGAAAGAGATACGGATTACTAAAGCTATCTTTTGTCAAAAAATTACTCGTTTTCCCAGAGATATGCGCGAAAAAGTGATGATAATAACGAAAAAAAATGCAAAATCTTTGCGTGGCTGCTAACCAAAAAAATTGTACAGATCCAAATAAAGAGACGATCAAATACATGATTTATCGTCATTGCAGAAGAGTCGATGCAGCAGAATCCGACTGTTCTTCTATCCTGACGTCTGCCGTACGAAAACGTTTATCTCGGAGACTATAAGAGATACGGCTATCTTATTCGAAACTTACGAGTATACCCTCCTAAGCCATCAAAAGATCAATTACAAACGGTTTTTCTTTAGATCCATTTTAAGGCGCTAGAGAAAAACCCAAGAAAAGCTTTATACAAACCTACCCCAACAATTTATGTTTTTTCACTTGCGTGCTATGTAATCTTTGAACTGTAAATCAGGGTTTCTTTTAGTCAAGTATAAAAGTTCAAATTAGAGAACAAAAAACTTTTTTCAAAGGGAAGGTTGGCGAATGTATGTAACAGACAGAAGAGCAAGATAGACCCTATAAAGTATATATATTCTTGATCGCATTGGGAAGTTGAACTAGCTTTGTCTGTCTGTCCGTCCGTCCGTCTGTCATGCTGTCTGCCGTAGGAAAACGATTATTTCGGAGACTTAAGAGGTAGAGCTTTCATTGAACTCGGGGGACTTACAAGGTTTTTTAGAACTTTTAAGGTACCCCCATACAAATGTACCCCAAAGGGTTTTTTAAATGTTTTTTCTGGAAGTTCAATTTAGTATATATTATGTCTATGATAGTCCCAAAACCAGGAGGAATTATTTCCCCTTTGGGTTTTTCATAACGTATTGTTTTTTATTTAGAAAATTTGAATTTAGTAAGCTTGCCCTATACCCATATGGGTGGACCCTTTGTTAACCCATCTTCCCGCTTTTAAGTTTCTATACATCTTGTTGTGCCTTCTGTACTTGATTGGCGTTCTTGCGTCGCTCTGCGTTCTTTTTTTTTTTTAATTACAATATTGACGTGTGCCACATTACAATACTTTCAATAAAAATTCCTCACAAGCAGTCATAAAGTGTTTTTAAACTGTCATGTTTAACTTAATTAACTAAACATGATCGATGTCACAGAAATTTCCAAGTGTTTTGTGGTTTAAATAAAATTCATTGATTCATAAAATATTTACTTCGTTTCTTAATCTTGTTTTTCTTTATTGCAAATTAATTTATTTGTTATTTTTAATAAAAAAAAAAAAAAAAAATTCAACGACTTTTACAGTAAAATAACACAATTTCATGAAATTAACGCCAGATATAAAGCAGAATTGATAATAATATTTTTAAATGTATCTGAAGCTTTTTTTTCTTCTTTTTTTTTTTTTTCCTTAAACACTGCAACACAGCAAACTTAACGCTTGCAGTGTCATAAAATAAAAAAAAAACATAAAAAAGAATATGTGAATCAGTAATTTGCATTCCAAACACTTTAATTGTTTTTATAAAAATATATAAATAAAAATAAAACAAGATAATGAAAAAATTCGAAAAAAATCAGTAAATAAATATTTTACTTTGTATTGTGTACAGAAGCAGAGCGCTAGACAGCTGAGCAAGAAAAAAAACCAAAACCAAAAACAAAAGCAAAAACAAAAGCAAAAGCTTTATCAACACATTTTACTTTATTTGGATATGCAATATATTTCTTTTTTATGAATGAATGAATGAATGATTTAAAACCGGAATAAACATGCCAAACACGCGATACACTGTGCGTATGCGGCATGCGCAAACGCGTTGCTCATACGTACCAACCGGCAGATGTGCACAATAATCTTTCGCTATACCATTGAATTCAAGCTGATGATTGAAAATCGTCTATATTCTTTTATAACTTATTTATCGAATATTAAAACTCTTTCTATGTCCGCTATGAACTTCGAAACCATCGAACCGATGTGTTCCAAACCGATTTCATTTGAAAGGCAATAATGCAAAATGAATGATTTAATATTAATAAAACAATTGATTAGACACATTTGGTTCATTCATAAAGTTGATTTTCGATATTTATGTTACCATGCAAATGTTTGAAGTGACAAGGGTACTGGTATTTTTAAGTGTTTTTTTTGTAAGCCCCAACAACACGGTAGAACCGAAGTTTAAAAAACCCGTCACAAGGTATTTTGAAATATATGGAATGGAAGCGGTTCAATGGTCTTATACAACTCAAGTTTAGACACAATATTAGTATCAATTTTTAGCTGAAAATACAAATATTAAAAAACTATTAAGTCCTATCTTAGTACCATACATTATTGTATTGTATTTTCATACAAAAACTTAAAAAATGAGCCATATTTGTATGGAGGCAATTAATTCTAATTTTGTTGGTCAACCCATTATTTCATTCATACTATCATGGGCATAATTTCTACTAAATATAGACTTCATAGAATAAGAAACAAGAACCAATTTTAATGTAGATTTGTATGAGGAGTACCCCTTAAAATGGGGTCTTATGAGAGTCTAAGTAACAAGCATAAAAGCTCTATCTCTTATAGTCGTCGAGATAATCGTTTTCATACGGCAGACAGCATGACATACGAACGAACTGACAAACGGACATAGCTAGTTCTACTCTCCTCTCAATGCTAATCAAGAATATATAAATTTTGTAGGGTCTATCCAGCCTCTTTCTGTCTGTTACATACATTCGCACAAACTTAATACATATAACTTTTTATCGCTTCTGTTCAGAGTAGAGAAACAGAAGATGCGAAACGGCCAAGAGCCGAAACGCCCGAACAATGTTTTAGTTTGGATTCAAATTGGCTGAGAGAGCGACAGTCAAGAGCAGTACAAATACCAAAACAACTTGATACAGTCGCCGGGTATACGCTAGCAATTTATATGAGTTGTCAACAAATGGGCCTGTCAGTGGGTAACTTCATCATCATGAATTATTTTCCAGTACCTATTCGGCAATTTTAGTTCAAGTCTAAAAATAGTCAAAGTCAAAATAAAAAGTAAATTATGACGCGTTAGGTTATTGAAATTTGTGCTAAAAAAAAAAAAAAAAAATTTCCTGAATCGCATCCGCTCTAACGTCGTCGTCGTTCATCTGTTTGACTCTGACGACGAAAATATTGATGATGTTGATGACGACAACGACAATATGATTCTTTGATTTTGTATTTGTGCTAATTTTCACACCAAAATGTGTGAAAATCAAACAATAATCCAAATAATAAACATAGGTACCCACTATTACAGCAAAAATACACACACACACACACACACACATTTTTATCTGTTAGCTGCAAAGGAAAATGTTTCGTTAAGTTTGTTGCAACTCAAACTTTAATACACAACACAAAACCACAAACAGTCGATTTTTTTTTTTATCATTTGTGGGCATTTCTGTTTTAATTGGAAAAAAAATAGTTCAGTTAAAAGCTTATCAAATGCTTTTGGAGGTTTAATCCAAAGCGTAAAAAAACCCAAAACAACGATAAACTCAAGCATAAAAATACGTGGGTACATCCCGTTCGTGCGTCAACAACAGTAACATCAGAACTTAGTACCAATTATTCATAAATAAGAACTATTTTCATACAAAAACTCAAAAATGGACGTTTGGTTTGTATGGGGGCTATACCTAAAATGCGCGTGGCCCCTTGTTCTTGATATTGAATGCCTTTAGAAGTATTTTTACCCAATCTGTTGTAGATACATTCCAAAAAAAATAACTATTTTCATACAAAATATCAACAAAAAGTAGTAAGTTTGTATGGGGGCTATATCCAAAAATGGGCGTGGCATCTTGGCTCTGACATACTAACTGCCTAGGACCAAAAAAAGCTTAAGTTTGAAATTTCAGGTCAATGTCTCTAAAACTTTCCGAGAAAAACGCATTGCAACACACGGACATGGCTAAAATGATTCGTCTCGTCGAGCTGATCAATTATATATATATTTATGGGTGATGCCTTCTTTAATGCGCTACAAACATTCCGACAAACTGATAATACCCTTCAAACTTTGTGTGTTGAGAGACCATGAGAGATAGAGACAGCATATTTAAAACTCAGACTCTCCTGAACCGTAAAGTGATTACTTGTTAACGGTTTTCTCTTAAAACTTTTTGTTTCCTAATTTATAAACTTTAAATTTAGTATAAATTATGCCTAAATTAGTTCCTACAAAATATCCAAACTTTGGGTATACATCCTCGTAGAAACATTCCCAGTTTTTTTGACTTTTCGCAGGAATTTAAGCCTCACGTCAACTCTTAAAATTGTGCCTACTCGATATGAAAACCTTTTTTATTGAACGGTAGTAAGCATAATAATTGGTGATTGCGTAAAAATTCAGCAATCTCGAGCAGTATTAAATACATCTTCTGGTAAAATCATCGTACTTAGCAACCTTCACCGACTCCAAAGTGTCAATCAGATTGATTTTCCTATAAAATTAATATTTCTCTACTCTGTACCAAAGGGGTAAAGGGTATATTAAGTTTGTGCGAATGTAGATAACAAACAGAAACATTGAAAGAAGAGTCAAACTAGCTAAGAGATGGAGCTATCAAATTTGAAACTTTGACTCTCCTAAGTCGTCAAGTGTTCACTTGCAAACGGTTTTCTCTAGCCCCATTTTAAGGGGCAGCTCTTTCACACAAATCTACGCCAAAGTTGTTGGGTTTTTGCATAGAAACGTCATTGTTTCTTATTCCTTATGAAGTCCATATTTAATATAAATTATGCCTATGATAGTCCTAATAAAATAGACGAATATGGGTAGAACCAAAACAATTTTTAGGTATAGCCGCCATACAAATATGCCCCATTTTTTTAGTTTTTGTATGAAAATCCAATAGAATGTGGTATGGTGCTAAGATAGGACTAAAATTAAGGTATATAAAGGTTATGTACAGGGTATCTTGCAGTCGAGCATACTCGACTGCAGCGTGCTTTCTTGTCAATTATAAAATTGCAATCGAATGCTCATTGTGCTCTTTTATTTCAATTCATTCGTTGTTTTTTTCTTGTCTTTTTTTTTCTCTTTATTAATTTATTTATTTATTTTTTCTTTTTCTTTTTTTTTTTTTTTTTTTTTTTTTTTTTTTATTTTTGCAATTCATTGTACAATTGATGAAATAATCATTATTACAAAACTTATTTATGAATGAATATTGTCGCGAGCTAAGTTCAATGCTGACGTTTTTATCTATTTTTCACTCTATCTCATTTTTTTCTCTTTTCTTTTTTTTTTTGCTGTATTATTTGGCGGGTATTTTTTCTTTCCCAGATATTGTAGACGTACATACTCGTACAAACTCGTACGTACGGTGGGTGCCGCTTGTATCTCAAGCGTCGCAAGCGTCTCAAGCGTCTCCAAGCGTCTCGTTTTTTCCATATACCCTAAAGACGTTGATGATTTAGTCGTTTCAGTAGTTCGTTTAATTATGATTTCAAATGAAAATTGTATATATTTAGTTATAATATTGTACTTAACACTCACACACACACACACACACACATTAGCTACGATGCACCTGAACTTGAAATATACAATATATACGCGTATGTACACATACGATACGATATATGTATAAATATTGTATTTCGTATATGAGTTTGTGTTTTATTTTAGTCACACTAATTGGTAACTCAGTTACTCAAAATAAGAACAATAAAACATAATTTGCTTTAATTGGACATTTTTCGTATTTTTATTTCTCTTTTCTTTCTTTCTTTTTTTTTTTTTTTGTCTTCATAAATCAATAAGTTAAGATAGAAAATAATAAAGTAGCTTTCAAAATTGTTTAATTTGGATTAATAGTTTGTTTCGGAATCACAATTAACTACGAAATTTAGGCAATGTCTCATCAAAAATTCATAATTTTAATCTAAGTTTGTTGAGAAACGCTGTATCCAGTGTTTTTGTACTTTATTATGTCTTATTCTCTGTACTTATGTCATATTCTAGTACTAATCTTTATTTTTTAATACTGTTTTTAGCTTTATTTTTGCACCTTAAAACTTGTTGGCTCAGGAGAGTTTAAGTTTCAGTCTATTGTCTTTCTATGAAAGCGTACAACAGGACAGACAGACAGACAGACATATCTAGTTCAACTCTCTTTTGAATGCTGATCCAGAGGTTAAACAAAAACTACTCCGTACAAAACCACATAAAAATCAAGGAAAAACATTAAGTTCGGTAGCACCGAAGCTCAAATACCTGCCACACGAAACTTTAATCATTTTCTTGAAAAAAAAAAGAAAAAAATGGAAGGTAAATTTGTTTGGGATCTATATGTTATAGTGGCCCGATCCTTGTCATATCGGTAGCATATTTTTGGGATAACAGTAGAAATGATTTAACCCAGATTGGAGTGAATATATCCATAAATAAGAACTATTTTCATACAAAATCTGCAAAATGGGAGCTAGGTTTGTATGGGGGTCATATCAAAAAATGAGCGTGGTACCTTGGTTCTGACATACAAACTGCCTAGGAGCACATAAAGCCTAAGTTTGAAATTTCAGGTCAATATCTTTAAAACTTTTCGAATAAGAGAAGAACGCTGAAGTCGAGATTTTTGGGGTAGATTTGTATGAGGGTACCCCTTAAAATGAGGCTAGAGAAAAACCGTTTGCAAGTGAACACTTGACGGCTTAGGAGAGTGAGTCTATGCCTATCCTCATAGACTTCGTTATAATCTCTCTCATACGGCAGACAGCAGGACAGACAGGCGGACAGACAGACATAGCTAGTTCGACTCCCCTTCCAATGCTGATCAAGAATATATATGTATACTTTATAGGGCCTAAGATGTCCCCTTTAATGCGTTGCAAACTTTCTGACAAATCGATGTACCCTTTCACACTATGCGTGGCGGGCATAAAAAATTGAGGTTGATTAATATGGACGCTATCACAAAGGCCACATTTTTATACCCGCCACACATAGTGTGAAGGGTATTTTCAGTTTGTTTTGAGCTAAAAATACAGATATGTATAACAACATATTTCTCGAATATATCTGGAAATGGGCGGTAAGGTTGTATGGAAGAAACACCCAAAAATGGGCGTGGCACCATGATATTGGAAGAGTTTTTACCCAATATGGAGTAAATTCATGAGTAAATAATAACCATTTTCATACAAAAATTCGAAAATGGGAAAAAATTTTGTATGGGGGCTATGCCAAAAAATGGGCGTGGCACATCTGATTTGACATTGGATGACATTAGAATGTTTTTAGCCAAATTGGAGTGAATATATGCATAAATAATAACTATTTTCATACAAAAAATCGGAAAAAACGGAAAGTTTATATGGGGGGCAATGCCTAAAAGAGGGGATGGCATCTTGGTTTTAACACTGGATGACAAAAGAAATGTTTTTACCCAATTGGGAGCGAATACATTCATAAATAATTACTATTTTTATACAAAAAATCGAAAAAAAGGGTACGTTTGTATGGGGGCTATATCTTAAAATGGGCGTGGCACTTTCATTCTCGAACTTAACATAGTCGTTGCCAAGAAAAGCTTAAGTTCCAAATTTCAGCTTAATATCTTTATATCTTCAACAAAAAAAGATGCCTAGAAATATACAGACAGACAGACAGACGGACAAACGGACATGGCTAGATCGATTTGTCTCGTCGAGCTGATCAAGAATATATATACTTTATGGGGTCTA
Organism: Leucophenga varia; assembly: GCA_018903435.1. NCBI lineage: Eukaryota > Metazoa > Arthropoda > Insecta > Diptera > Drosophilidae > Leucophenga > Leucophenga varia. The sequence continues at coordinate 676,018 of JAEIFJ010000747.1, forward strand.
CGACGTCTCCTTCGATGCGTTACAAACTTTCAGACAAACTGAATATACCCTTCACACTATGTGTGGCGGGTATAATAATATTAAAAAGAAAAGTATTAAAAAGTATCAAAATTCCCTAAAAATCATGAGACAATTTTATTTTTAATTTCGCTAACGTTCAAACTGTATTTGTTTTTTTTTTTTTTTTTGTCAATAAGAATCATATACGTAAAAATAATGGGTGCTACCCTGCAACCATAAAAAAATACGATATAGAATTGAAATTGAAATGTGCAACGCTAAGCAAAACAAAAAAATATTAAGCAGATCGTTTAAAATTTCCAATAAAATGCTACATAAAATATTATCATTTATCTTTCAACGCGATTTGTATTGAATTCGATTTATAAACGAGGACATCTCGTCTACAAGTCTATCAATCTAAACACATCACATTCATTTTTTAATATGAGTAATCAACACAAAGCCAAACAGTGCAATAATGACGGCGTGTGTCGGGGAAATCCCTATGATTCAATTGCGTTAATTAATATCGCAAAGTACCGCGAAACAGTGCAATCGAACCTGACCACAGACACCAAAAATTATCGAAATACAAAAAAAAAAAAAAATTTAAAAAAAAAAAAAAAAATTCGAGCCAGTTGTCTAACTCGTGTTCGCTTAAGTGTCGCATGCCAACACGTAGCGTTGTACGAGTACCACCAGCACCACCAGCACCAACAGCACCATTCAAGTCAACTTAAAATTGTTGTTTTTGTTATTAATTTTGTTTGCGATTGTATTTAGCTTTAGTAGCTGCTGACGGATCTACTTACTTGTATCTTAAGCTGTCTCTCTTACTGTCTGTCTGTCTGTCTGTCTGTTTACCTGCTAGCCAACTTAAATGATGTGGACCGGTCCTTAGGTAACTTTGGCACACTCATTTGTTTACATTAAAAATTATGAATGAGTGGAATGGTATGAATCGATCGTTCGTTCGTTCATTCGTTCATTCGTTCATTCGTTCGTTCGCTCGTTGGAGTTGCACATAAAGTTTTTATTGAATTTAAAAATATTCTCTAGATAGGTCAGAACTTTGACTACGTGTGTACGTGTCTTGCTGTCGACCTTTAATGAAGACAACATTTATTTTTAGAAATTTTGCTTCTATTTATAAATTATTTTTACTTACGTCAATACTCATGCTGCTATGCGTGGGTTTTTGTGTCATTTTTTTTATTTTTTTTTTTTTTTTTTTTTATTTTTAATGTAATTGAAACCCTTTTTTTTTTATTTTTTTTTTACTATGCTTGAAACCGTTAGAAAAAAGGAAATATTATTAAATTTCAGTATGTCTGGGGAAAAAATGTAACTGCGTCATTGGCACAATTTGTTTTATTTTTAAATTTAAAAGAAAAAATATTACGGTTTACTAAAAAACCGGATATCTTATTTTAATTTTCAGTTCCGTTCTGAATGCGAATTCTTTAGAAAGAAGAAAATTAACTTTAATAGACACAAACCTTTAATACACTACAAATAAAATATATTTTCAAATAAACCTAAAAAGTTGTTAGTCGGATAAATCAAATATATAAAATATATTCTTGATCAGCTGTCTGTTGCGATGGGCTTTACATAGAAAATTGTAAAGATATCGACCTGAAATTCAAATCTTTAGCTTTTTTTGTCTTATATGTTAGAAACTAGGTGCCACGCCCATTTTTAGGCATAGCTTCCATACAAAACAAACACTCATTAACGAGTTTTTGTATAACAATACTTATTATTTCTTGAATGATTTCAATTAAAATTTGATAAAAACGCTTCAAATGTCCACCTAAGTATACACTACCGATATGATAAAGATCGGGCTAATATAACGTACAGTCCCTATACAAACTTGCCTACCATTATCTGATTTTTTCAAGAAAATTATTGCTTATTTGCTTCGTTTATGAAACCCAATATTGTATCCTAGCTTAGGTTCAATTCGATCATAAACCCCCACACACCCCGCTTGAAATTTTACCTAAGACACCGGTGAGCATATGAACCATTAAATGTTTCGTGTTACGCGTTTAAGAGCTTCGGTTTCAAAGAAGTTAAAGTTTTTATTTGTTTCATAACAAAAAGTTTATTAGTCAGAGAGTTTGTTGTATCATTTACACAAGCGTCCACGATTTTCTATGGTATGTGAAGGTCATCAGCGTACGCGATGACCTTGACATAATGGGCAAAGTAGTCAGCAAGGCTTCCGCAGAGATTGTGAAAGAATCCCCTCTGTGAGGATGTCGAATTTAAACATCATTGTTGCTCGAAAAAAGATACTTTGAAAAGTATTTGAAACTTGAAAAATTTTATTCACTTAAATGATGAGCTGCACGAGCTGTAAATGATGTCATCAATATTGTCAGGCACATCCGATACAAACGACTACACTGGGCTAGTCATCTGCTACGTATGGAATCATAGGCTACGGTGAAAAGTGATTTTGAGCGGAACGAGCTCCAAATCAGAGGACTACCAACGCTGTGTTGGGAGGAACAAATTACACAAGCGTGCAAATTGTCTTTTTTATACCCGCCACTCATAGTGTGAAGGTTATTATCAGTTTGAGGAGACGTCGGAAACTTCATAAATTATATATATTATTGATCAGCTCGATGAGACGAAACGATTTAGCCATGTCCGTCTGTCTGTCTGTCCGTCCGTCCGTAGCAATGCGTTTTTCTGGGAGAGTTTTAAAGATATTCACCTAAAACTTCAAACTAAAGTTTTTTTCATACTAGGCAATTTTTATGTCAGAACCAAGGTGCCACGCTCAATTTTAGATGTAGCCCCCATACAAACTTTTCACTTCTTTTTATAACTTTTTTATATGAAAATAGTTATTATTTTTTAATGTATTTACAGCAGATTGGGTAAAAACACTTTCAATAGTAACCAATATCAAGAGCCAGCCCATTTTCGGGTGAAGACCCTATACAAACGTTGCGCCCATTGTTTAGTTTTTGTATAAAAATAGTTTTTATTTATGAATATATTCACTCCAATCTGGGTAAAATCCCTTCTTCTGTCATCCTATGAAAATGCTACCGATATGACAAGGATTGGCCCACTATAACACACAGTCCCCTGACAAACTCACCTTGCATTTTTTTTAATTTTTCCAAGATAATGATTGTTTTATATGCATTTCAAGCTTAAAATTTTACATACACGTATATGAGTCTTATTTGAGCCACAACATGAGTTGTCCACACCCAACCCCTTTGCAGATTATAATCTACGTCACTGATAACCGCACATAAACTAATTAAAGTTTCGTGTGGTGGTTAACGTTTTTTTCTTGTTTTAATTTTATATAAAACTTATTTCCGATATATTTTTGTGCGCTGAACACGATGCTGGTGTCTAAAAATGCCCATCGTTTCTGGTTTAAAAAAATTGGGTTAAAAATTTCAAAAATCGCGTTTTTTCGTGTTTTTACTCCTATTTTCTTACAAAACCAGAAGTGCTAGAGGCTTCTACTACCCGCTGGTGCAAAACCCGTAACTGTAGGGTTCATACGTCTTTACAAAAACCTAACGAAAACAATTTGAAAGAAAGAGGGACTCTCTTTACGCATTAATTTTCTGCAAAAAAATTCGAAACTTTTATTTAAATTATCGCATAACCGCCATCTTCCGGCAAATATCGATATAATCGAAACTTTTTTTGTTGCTACTCATGTGTACTCGTCTATATAAAATTCATTCTTAAATTGTTGGAAGTTTTGTTTTCTTCTATGAATTACTTAGAAGGTTAGGGTTCAGGCGTTAGATTGTATGAGAGAGCGGAATAAAGAGAGATGCAAAGACAATCCTTGAATTCGTGACTAGCATTGGATTGCATTAAGACGATTAGAAGCATTGAATAATAATAATAATAAAAATAATAAATCCTACACATTGCAATCCTAATCATTAAATGCAGCCCACGCCATAAATGAGTGTTTGTACAAAACAAATTTCAAATTCCTTTTAAAAACGGAAAAAGGAAGGAAGTTCGCGTTTATTTGAAAGAATGTCGTCATGAATTTTGCGTCATTAATTCATGCTCCACTGCAACTACACTAATTAACTCTGCGAAACTTTTGCTACGGAAAAAAATTTTATTATTTTTTAGTATTAATTTTTTTTTTTTTTAATTTTAAAATACTTTTAAAACTGAAAACAAAACAAAAAAAGCAATGCTTCCTTTTTGCAAAAACTACAAATTGACGCAGAGTCAACTAGTGTAGCTGAAGCATAAGCATCGATTGAGTGAAGTGAGTACGTAAAATGGAAATTTTATTAATATTAATTTCTTATAAATTGTACAGAAATTAACCCACGACACAAAAGTCTTATCAAAAAGAGAAAAAAAAAAAATAAACAAAACATGAAAAACCCTTCGAACAACGGTTTTACCGTTTTATGATTTCTACGAAATTGTTTCGCAAGACTTTATAAATCTCTACACTTCGGGTAACATTTTGATAACGCATTTCCATAAGTAGTATTTCGTACTTCCATGCAATTTAGTAGCAAATTAAATGCTTATTGTCTATTTAATTTTTTTTTTTTTTTTTAGTATATAAATTAATAATTGTATCCCAGACCCCCCTATCAGATGGCACCTCATTAAATTTTGATTTGTACATCAGCATTGGAAAGTTTTAAATTTGGTTCAGACTTGTGCTATCTATGCTTTTGAAAGGAGAATATAAGTCTTTGAACAAACCATACAATCCACGAAATGAAAGTTAGCTCATGCTCAAACCACAATCACTTAAACATTAGCTATGACACAAACCATATGCAACTTTTTTATAGTGGCACGAGCAAAAAAGCTCTTTTAAGCAAAGCCAAAAGACTTTCTTAAGCTTTGGGCAGCAAAACGCTTACTTTTTGCAGCAACCAAAAAAGCTACTCATACACTCAAAATAAAAACGACCAAATTGGCAAGGAATAAGTTTCGAATGCTCAAATTTTGTACAATGTACAAAAGTTTCGTAAAAGGAACTAAGCAAATTTTTAAAGCCAAAAATTACAACTTTCGACCGATAAAGAGCCTCGGCAAAGCCCATGGAAAAGAGCCGGTTGTCAGCGCCTCGATTTTTACAACTTTTTGTATACCAAAAAGTTAGTTATGATGGTCAAATAATCCATGCTTTATGAAATATCTAAGGTCAAAATGGACTTTGCCCGTAAAAAAATTGGGCGGGCGGACGGACAGACAGATTTTTTTTTTTTTTGCATTTTTAGAATGCTTGCATGGATTATTGGGCCATTATAACAAACTTTTTGGTATACTAAAAATCAAGGTACCGAAAACCGACTCTTTTTGCCGAGGCTCATTTGATATTTTTTTTTATTACGGTTTTTTTTTTTTTTTTTTTTTTTGCACGAATACTTTCGTACATTTTAGAAAACACATTTGCTACACTTTTAATTTTGTATACTGTAAATTAACTTATGTATTCAGCGTAATGCGTAACAATATTTAACTAAAATAAAATATGTTAAAATTTGACTTTGAAAGCAAGTGGCTTGCAGGTTGCCACCCACAACATATTTTTTGCTCAGTTCTATTTTTTTATGAAATTGTTGGGAGTTCGACTACATAAATGATATTTTGCTGTAGAAATTAATTACCTACCTTTTTTCGTTTTCAATTGTGTGTGTGTGTGTGTGTGTGCTGTACTTTCCAAGAATATGAAACAATCAAATTCTATTTTATTTGATAATAATTGGGACAGACGAACAATTAATACAACTGTTTGTTTTTTTTTTTTTTTTTTTTTTGTTTGTTTGTTTATTTTTAAACAATTCTTTATTTAAACATAAAAACAACAACATATAAGAATATATTCATAGATACACACATAAATATTTTATATTTCTAACTTTATTATTATTATTATTTTTTTTCCATTTTTTTCTGTAGGGATAAATGTAATTATGATGTTTTTGTTTCAGTATAAAGGCATATGAATATTACATTATTTTATTTATTTATGTATTTTTATACCCATCATATATATGTATAAAATGAACGGGTCTTATCAATATGTCAGAAAGTAAGGATATTTAATATTTCTCGGCAACGACTACTTTGTACGTCAAATCCAAAGTGTAGCCTTCCATTTTCTTATTATTGTTATAACTGTCCTTAGCTTAAAATTTGATTGTATTGAACCATTGGCCCATTCCATTTCACCATTCCTTCTTAAAATTTTACCAAAACCACTAATGATCTTAAATAAACTATTTAAAGATTCATGTGACGGGTATTTGCGCTTCGGTTCCACCGAAGTTAACGTTTTTCTTTGTTTTTGTTATACATTTAAAGTTAAAATAGAGTTTTAAAACACAAAAAAAAATGTTTATTTTTGAAATAATTATATTTCGCTTGATATGACCTGAAACTGGATGATTTAGCTTTTCACAAAAGATTACTACATTAGTTTGTTATCGTCTTTGTAACTTTGTAATGCATTTAAGTAAATATTGTCGACTTCTTAAAAAATATGAATATGCATTCTCGAGAAGATTTATATTGAAATGTAAAATAGATCTTAGTCTGTTTGAAAGAAAAAGTTTAAAACTAGCTATCGAATTAAGCCATATTGGAATATTTTATTGGAAACATAAAATCAGTTCATAGAGAGAAAAATTCTGATAGGAACTAAATGAAGAACGACTGCCTTTAATCTAAGAATACACGAAACGAAGTCCGATTAGTTCGTTCTTATATCATGCACAATGTGCTTATATTGAGAACAATCGTGCATTTTTTTAAGTTTCAAAAGCTTAAATTGCAAAATGAGAGAGCAAAGAAGTGAAAGCGTAATCTACGTGCTCACAAATTTACTCTCAGTCGTTTCTTTTTTTTTTTTTTTTTGTTCTTTCCTTTTTGAACTGTTCGTTTATTAGGAACAAATGAATCTTGAAATAAGATCGAATGGTCTCAGTGCTCCCAATTTATCTAATTTTTTTTCTCTTTCGCACTCATGCATTGTAAACTGTATAGGAATTTAAAACAGTATACCATGCGTATAGTGCGAAAGAGGAGAGAAAAAAAAGCTAAATTGGCAGCACTGCTCACATATAGTACGCCACACGTTTTAGCAAGAAATGCTTTAGGTGATCCTTCGTATGTATACATACACATATGTATATGGATGTATGCATTAATCTTTGCCGTTTGCCAATAGATGGCTCCCACGCAGATCAAAAACGTCAAATCGTGAGCTAAGACATCTGACAACAACTTTTTATATCGGAAATATAAATTATTTCTGTTTGAGAAGTATTACTTAACGTTTCTTTAATTCGAAAAAAATTGTTGTCGAAGGTTCAAGGCATTTGAAAGCTTTTGGAATGATCCAACAGCCGTAAGGTTATTTGCCGTGCGAATTGAAACCTAGAAACGTTGAAGGGCGATTTTTCAACTTTGAACAAATGCTTGAATGGCAAAAATGGAAGAGTTTTTAGCATTGAATTGTGACTGGCGCTGAAAAGTGAATCCATTGTGACAACCACAAACTTTAAGCCTGGCTCTGTATTTAATGGGATTAGCAATTCTTTACAAAGATTGCCAAAAAAAAAAAAAATGGGTCGGTTCATTGATTGCCTCAGAGGACGAGTCATTCTTGCTAGCTGGTAGCCGTAAATTGTTCTCAAATCGAGATAAATTTGTTAAAAATAAGATTATCTGCTCTTCATAACGACTTTATCGATCTTTATAAAAAATAAAAAATAATGTTAACTTCTTATAAGATATGGTAGTGGGTACTGGATTTGTTTGTATGTGAACGTTTTCCATTATTTATTAAATCTGAATTTCAAAATTTGTGAAGTTGAAAAGATTTAGTATAGAAATGTTTCGAAGCGTTTAGAAGAAAATACAAATGGTGTGGCAACGCATTCACTCTTCTCATTCGGAAACATTCGAGCAGCAATTGGCAAAAGTAAAATTCAAGAAAAAACAATGCATTGCCACGACCAAAAAAAAAAAATACAAAAATGGGCATTACTATGCTGCTTGAAACCGCGTAACTTTAGCTTATATATGCAACTGTACCTATACATATACATATACATACATATAAATGTGATTGTCTATTTGTCTGCTCGCCCAAAACTTTGAAATACTTTTTTTTTTAATCGAGTAAAAGAAGAGCATAACATTTTTGTTGCTCTTTTGGAATTGTACTTCAAATCTTAAAATAAAATCTTAAATATTTATTTTTTGCTAAATTAATTCTTACAACAAATACGCATTTTTTTTATTTCCTTTAAAAATTATGCCTTGGAGATGTGGACGAATGTATAAAATCATTTGTAGCAATAAAGCTTCAACTGTTTATGTGGAAGTGGTTGTGCGTGTGCGTGTGTGCTGAATGTATCTGTTAATGTATCTTTTTATAGAAAATCATATTAAAAAATAATGTAAATGTTTTAATGATCTCGATTATAATTATTATAATTATGTTGTATATGAATGAAAAAAAAAAAATACAATAATAAGAAAAAAAATTGAAAACTGAACAAATAGTAAACACTGACAACAATTATTGTATAAGTAAATACACGTATGCATTTATTGTTTGTATGTATAGATATAATATTGTATATGTATGTATAATAGGTAGGTATATAATATATTTGTATTGTACATTAATTATAATTATTACAATTATATAATTGTTCTTTATAACATTTAGAAAATTATTTGTTTTTTTTTTTTATTAATTAATTTATTCAATTTTTATTTGTATGCATTTGTATTTGTACACATTTTATGTTAAGAAAGAAATAGTTTTGTTTAACAATTTATTTTTTTTCTTTTATTGATTTAATTATTTATTTATCCTTTTTTTTTTTTTTGTATAGTTAAGATTAAATTGAGTTAACTTTTAGTTACGCATTGATTTCGTTTTTATTTTTATTGGCTTCTAATTTGAGATTTAAAAAAAAAAAAAAAAAAAAAAAAAAAACATTAAGAAAATAAATAAAGATACATTTAATAGATTCATATATTTCGCAAGATATGAAAATTTCACATTTATTATTTTTGTTCGACTTGTAACTTTTTAAGATGACAAGAAGAAAATTTATCTTTGCAAACTTTGTTCTACGACTCGTTTTCGGATCACGTAAAAAAAATATTTTTTGAAATTATGGCGTGTTTTATAATCAAAAGACACGTTTTCGTCTGAAATTTCTTTATAGCTAAAATACAGTATTGTCTGGCAAAGACTGTGGCCCATTATTGAGAACTAGCCTAAATTTAGTAAAAATTGTAAAGAAAAAAAAAAACAAGAATATTATGCTTATATATATTAATTTTTCTTCGATAATTTACAGATAGAACATTTTTTTAGTTGAAGAACAACTTAATCAAGCTGTTCTTCATTTGGTATGTTGTTTTTGAAACATGATCGATTGTTCTTGATATTTAAATAACAATAGGACTATAATTCTTTATACAAAGAAACATGGTTCTTGATACAAAGAACTATAGTTCTTGAAACAAAGAATCATGGTTAGTTATTCAAAGAATCATGATTCTATACACTTCAGTTCTTTATACAAAGAACTATAATTTTTGATACAGGGAACTATTCTCCTTGATACAGAGAACTTTAGTTCTTAATACACGAAAAATCATTGTTCTAAATAAGTGATTAGACTTATTGTATCTAAAATTATGATTTTCGAATCAAAAAAATATGCATCTTTATACCAAAGACTTTTTATCAAGAACTATAGCTCTTTGTATCAAGAACTATAGTTTTGTATCAAGAACCATGGTTCTTAGTGTAAAGAATTATCGTTCTTTTTATCGTGGTTAAATACCTTTTTTAGAATCATGATCCTTTGAATCAAGAACCATATAATTTTGTATCAAGAAACATAGTTCTTTGTACCAAGGATTATAGTTCTCTGTATCAAGTACTATAGTTCTTTGTATAGAGAAATTAAAAAAAGTATAGTACTTTGTATTAAAAGCTATATTTCTTTGTATCGAAGACTACAGTTCTTTGTATCAAGAACTATAGTTCATTTATGAGACTGACTTGAAATTCAAAAGTTTTTAATTAAAATTCAATGCGATTTTTAACACAAATAACTAAACGATGACCACAGACTTAGCTCTTTGATGTATTTTAAAAAAAAAATATTGTTTCTTCTGACTATAAAAAGCAGCTAATTACTCATACATACACTCATACTTATAGTATATAATATAGAGTCGTAGTTTAATGTGATTATGTACTCGTTTGCCTGTATACTACATAGTTTTGGTATTTATTGAAATACTTTTTAATACTGATTCTTTATTTTATTTATTTTTTTTTTTTTATACATTATTTTTTTACTTTAATTTTTAAGTGTTAAGTTAATAAATATATATTTTTTTTGTATATATGTATTTAGGTAAAGTACAATAAAATATTTTTTTATATCTTTCATTTTAAATATATATTTTTTTTTTTGTTTGTATATATATATATATATATTTATATATTTTAAATTACAATATTAGTATATTTTTTTTTTTGTTTTTATTTGTAATATATTTACGAAAAAAAATTGACAAAGAAAATGCCATAGAAACATTCGATTGATTTTAAGTATTGTATTTGTTTTCTTTTGTTAAGTGCATACATACACACGTACATACGTACATATATGTATGTATGTATGCTTATATACATACATATATATTGATTGATTGATTGACGACAGACAGATTTGATTGAACAATTTTTAATTTCATTGCAATTTTAAATTTTTGTTTTTTTTTTTTTTTTTTTTTTTTTTTTAGTATATTATATACATTTATATTGTTTATATAATTTTTTCATTACTTTTTGTATGTGTGTATTTAAGTTTAAATTTAATTTTTATTATTATTTTTTTTTTTTTTTTTTTTTGATAATTTAAACAAAATTTTAAATTATTTGTCTATGTAGATACATTTATATAAATATATATTTTTTTAATGACCGCACTCTGACAATATTTTTCTTTATAGATTTTTTTTATTGCTCAACGTTTTATATATTTTTTTTATTGTTTATTAATTTATTTATTTATTCATAGAGCAAGCTATTTATTTATTTATTTTCACATTAGATTTATTTTCTATATTCATAACTTAACTGCCTGCTTTTTATTTAGACACTCAAAGATTGTTATTGAAATTGGTGTTTTAATTACGCAATAATTTATTGTTTTTTTTTTTTTATAATATTATTTTATTTATTTATTTTTATTTTATTTAACTTTTTTTTTTTTTTTTTTTTTTTTTTTTTTGTATTTTATAAATTCATGTTTTGTGTGTGATTGATTACAGTCATTCTGTCTCTCCGTGAGCTTTATATTTGAGATATATCATATTTTGTATATATATATATATTTATTGTGTATATATATATTCTTTTTTTTTATTTTATTTACTTTGGTTCTTTCTACAGTTCAAAAACACTTTGAAACATCAAGATTTCTTTTTATATAAATATATATTTTCATTAAAATTTGTATGCAATATTTATTTATTTATGTTTTCTTTTCTTTCTTTAATGTTTCTTATTTAGCTCAACACAATCCTTTTATCGTATTTTTTTTTTTTTTAATCAGATTTTTAGCCTAAAGAGTTTCTTAGCCAAATAAAACGAATGAATTTTTCGTTTAGCGGTTGTAGTATTTTGTGATATATTATAAAACATAAAGACACTAGAAAGATGATCCAGAATCTATATACTTTGAAGGGTCTAACATGTCCCCTTCTGCATGTTACATACATTTGCATAAACTTAATATACCCTTTTACCCTGCATAGGATATAAAAACTGTGGTAATCAAAATTTAATTTAATTATGTCTTTAGGGAAAATTGAAGTTTCAAATTTTTCGAAATTGGCTGGTTCATATGGCGGAACGTAGGCTCTATAGACAGACGGAGAAAACTAAAATGACTCTACTTTATGCAGTTTCCCACATCTTCTTTTACCCAACCCAATATAACCCTTTTATTGAAATTGTGCATAACTTTAAATAAGTGCTGGGCACACACACACACTTAAACATATTATGTCCAAAACTGTTTCAAATTAAGATGACACTAATGACTCTCTAAATTATTTCTGTAGCAATATCTCCAGTTTTAAAATATATCTCTGAAAAAATATTCAAAGAGACAACCATGGCTAAATTGATTTGACGACTCTTTAAGCTGATCACGTCAAAATTTTTTATGTTCTCCGATCACTTTTCCGCTATGTTGCATGCGCATTGATATATCAAAAAACACAACATGCAATGTTAACATTTTAATTATTTTTTATTATTGTTTTATGTGCAGTTTAAAAAAATATCTGCTTTTTATTTATTTAAATTTTTATTTTTTTTTATTATTATTATTATTATAATTATTATTTTCATTGAGGTGGTTTCTTTGGTGGGTTATCTGCACACATATACACACACATTTACATACTAGAACAACAATATTATTATTGTATTGTATATGGGACTAACAATAATTATTCTCTTAAGATAATAAGTAGATACGATACGCTACATAGACACACACAGAGAAAGTTCTTTTCTTATTACACTTTATTATGATCTATTGTATGAGTTTTGATAATTAAACCATCTATCGTCTACCCTCTACTATAATTGCCTTGCAAAAAATTTGCCTTAGTCACATAACTTACCTGGGGCGTTGATTAAAAGGTCTCTAAGTATAAATGATAAACAATAATTTCGTTTTCGAATGAGTTTCTCGTTAATTGTCTGAAACGAAACGAAACGAAATGAAATGTAACACAAATTATGTGCAAAGTATAGATTTATAAATTGTAGATTGTAGATTTTTTATATAATCTATATTTAAAAACTGTCCCAATGAGGACAATCGTCAAATTTATTTGCAAAACATTGACTTGTGACATGTGATGAGATAATAAACAATAAAGAACTCTGAAGTCGAATATACTCTACTGCAAGATACCCTTTACCTTAACTTTAAGTACCTTAAGTTAGTCCATACCTTATTGTATGCGATTTTCATGCAAACACTTGAAAAATGGGTAAAATTTGTATGAGGGTTATCTCATTGAGTTTACCATAGAGTAAGAAACCAAAAAGTTTTTATGAAAAACCCCATAATTTTGGAGTAGGGAGGTTCCCCTTTAAACGAGACTAGAGGAAAACTGTTTATAAGTGGCCACTTAGAGAGCTTAATTTTCAAATATAGTGACCCTATCTTTTTTAGTCTCCGAGAAAATCGTGTTCATACGGCAGACAGCATGACAGACGGAAGGAAGATCGATTCTCCTATCAATGCTGATCAAGAATATATATATATATATATATATATATATATATATATATATATATATATACTAGCTGAACTACCCGGCCTTGCTCGGGTCATGTAGTAATACCTTATTTCATTTGTCTAGCTCAATTATTTGCAAAAATAAGACGGAATTTTTTTTGGTTCACCCACCGCTCGTTTTTCCAATGGATTAGACTTTTCTCGGTGTAATAACATTTATACCGAGCTTCGTTTCTCTTGTTCAATTATTTGCAAAAATAAAATTAATTTTTTTTGGTCGCTTTTATGAGACTTCTTTTTTTTACATGTATACCGAATTAAATTTCTCTCAAATACTTCTATGGGAACCACGCCCACCGCCCATTTTTCTCAAACTACATACTTCCTTTTTGTGTAAGTTGGACCAAAAAATGGACATCTACAAAATTTAATTGAAATACGTGGAGTTGTTTCAGGAAATATTAGATGAATTAATGTTTAATTATTTAATTTAATTTAATTAATTCAATGGGGACAACGCCCGCCACTCCAGTTAGTGGTATGAAAAATAGTTTATGTCCGATTCTTAGACCAACTGAATATACACACAAAATTTCATAAGAATCAGTCAACCCGTTTTCGTGGAGTATCGTTACAAACGCTTTGACATGATATTTTTATATATTATAGCAGGTACCCGCGGCTTTGCTCGCATTTTTTTTTGCTTCTCTTTAATGGCTAAGTATAAATTGTTCAAAAAATGGGGGTTCAAATTTTGGAAATCCCCTAAACACGACTAACCATCATTGAAATGCGCCCAGTTTCAAGTCTCTACGTCTATTCAATCCAAATGTATGACTTTTTTTTTCAAGGCTCTCATTAGGCCCCGGGTCAAAATTTTCTAAAATCCCGTCTAAGTGCTCACCTGTAATAAAAAAAAAATTGGTCAAAAAATCTATATTGGGTCCACATATGGGTCCCAGGTCCAAATTCCGGAAATCCCTTGAACATCTTGAACGCCAAAAACGTTTTTTAACCATCTTTCAAATGAGCCCTGTTTCAAGTCTCTACGTCTATTCACTCCAAAGATATGGCTTTCCGGTTTCAAGGCCCCATTAGGCCCCGGGTCAAAATTTTCAAAATTTTTTTCCTTTCTGACCACATCTATGATGAGAGCAACAAAACAAAACAAAAATAGTTCAAATCGGTCGAGTCATTCTCGAGTTTTAGCGTTGTTAACGCACAGCTATATATTTTTATATATATAGATATATGTTATATATATACGTTATAAGGTCTACCATACCACCTTCCGCCTGTTACATACATTATCATAAACTTAGTATACCCTTTATCCCTTTGGATTTAGGGTATGAAAAGGAATAGAAGGTAACTTTAATTTCTGAAGGGAAGATCCTGGGGTAACGTCGTTTCAGACGACAAACTATTAAACTGTTGTCCAACAAATGTATCGCCAAATAGTTTTCATGATCAGACAGCTTCTGTAAATAGCGCGAACTTAATCTAGCGATCTCCTACTTGACCCAGGGAATTCCAAGAACATCGTGAATGATTCTGTTATCGATTAAGATGTGTGCGTCTGAGATTATTTTTACGACTTTGATTTGAGGCCTCTGAATGATTTCAGTGTTAAAACCACTTACCACCTCAGCACATTTCCATTGAGAGAGAAAATGTTCTAGTTTGAAGCAGCTCTTAGTGATTGCTGCAAGTAACTCAATACAGTTGATCGGTTATGCTTTGATGGCTAAAGCATGTATATTGTCATACCCTGGAGAGGCAGAGCCATTTGATAGAAAGTGTCACAATCGCAAGTAAAAATCGGTCGTGATCGGTCTTTTAAGATACTTGGTCGCTTTTCAAAAATAATTACAATAAATTACCTTATATAAATGATGTTTTGGTGTTGCATTTGCTGTTGTTGTTGTTGTTGTTGCGTTTTCATCTATTTCACAAAAAGGTCCTTTAGTGTAGCGCAAAGCGATGCATCGCAAGTGTCCTTTGAATCGTCTTCATCGCCCTTGCTAAACCAATTAAGCGTCGAGCGCACCGCTTTAGTTGCCTGACTATGTGCACTCGACGCGGTAGTGGTGGTACGACTGCGACGCGTTGAGCTACGTCCATCTTTTGGAATAGCGCCTTTACTGGTGCTACTGCGTCCAGTAGTTGGTGAACCTTTGGCACCAGACTTGCTGCTACTGCCGCTCGTACCAACGCTTGACGTCATACCAGCTGAGGAACCTTTACGCAAAAATCCCTCAATTGCCGAACCAATAACGGTGGCATCAACAACATTAGCCTTAGCGGTCTCAGCCCAGGATTGCTTGCTACGCGGTTTCAGCTTCGGTTTTGCATCGCTGCTACTGCTGCCGCTGCCACTGCCAACGTTAAGTGTATTGCTGAGCGGATCCTTTTTTTGTAGCCGTTCAAGCATATCCTTAGAAAGAGCCATAGCTGTACTCTTGCTGCGTACGCTCTTCTTACGCTCAATCGGCTCATGTCGCTTCGCAAACCAACCGGACAATGATGAAGCACTGCTGTCCTGCGCATCACTGACCAACTGCTTAGCATTATTCAATATGGAGACATCAAAGCTATTTGACCGTGTCGAGCGACCTGCATTTGGATCGAGCATGTTGCTTGAGCTAACTGCTGCAGTTACAACAGGTGGACAAACGCTTGTCGGTTTGCCGCGTGAAGAGACTGCTGCATTAAACGTTTGACTGGCAAAAGGCGAAACGGAAGTTCCGCCACCGCTATAACTGCCTGCTGCTGTCAACGTCTCACCACCAGATTTGGATATCTCTATTGCGGACGATGTTAGTGAGCTAAAGATGGAGGTAATATCGCTGCGACTGCCTAACAGTCCACTTGAGGATTTTTTACGTTTCGTCGAGCTACGATTGCTCGTTGGTGGCTGTGGCGATATGCGACCACCCGGAAATTCTGAACCACGTCGATAAGAGGGCGTCACTGCTGCCGATGCCGATGCTACACCGGGCTGCACACATTCCGAATAGCGACGATTCGAATAACGTCGCGGTGTTGTGTTACCAGTCTCATCAACTGTCTGCACCTCACAGACCTTTTCACTGCTTGAGTTCCAGAGTGTCATGCGTGCCTTTCGTGACTCTACAATGTCGTCCATAATATCAAGCTGTAAATTGTGTATGCTGCCAATGGGATCGGTCGATGGCGGTCCAGTGTTACTTTCACGACGCGAATTTAGTACGCGGCTGGTGAGAAGGAAAAAAGGTTGAAGTGTATGCATGCATAGCGCACTGCTGCGCATCGAGCAACACATTATGGTCGCCAGCCTATTTGCCCACTCACCTGTTTGTTGGATATGCTGCAACCGATTCACGACGCGAACGACCCAATAGTGTGGATGGCACCTTTGAAATGGTTACCACAGAATGGCGACGGCCAGATGGTGCCGGCGACTGTGAGAGTGTGGCCAGGAAGGCAGCTTCCTTTGGTGTTGGACCGGAGCCTTCGCCGCCGCGTTCTGACAGACGCCGCACCTGGCTAGCGGTAATACCCTCGGTAACCTGCTGTGAGGGCAGCGAATGTTTACGACTTTCACGTGGATCGCGCCAAGGCGATAATAAATACGGATTTACAGGTGAATCAATATCCAAGCTGGCTCTATTCGAAATAGTCTCGGAGCTGTCTTGTTCCTCATCGGGCATATTTGATTCCTCGACAACAATGAGGGGCTCCTGTTTCCCCGCCGCACCGGACGTTGAAGAGCCCATGCCAAAACGCGCAAAAGGCGAGCCGCGCATACGTAGCGCATCTGCAAGGTGAACGAAAAGAGAGAGAGAGAGACAGAGAGAGAGACAGAGACAGTGCAGTTAAGTGAAGCGAAATAAAAGCGAAATATTTTTATAGTTTTGCTTTTTGCCTTTGTTCCCAACTTACCCATTTTGTTTAAGGTAAAATTCTTTTATTATTATTATTATTTTTTTCTTTTGTTTTGTCTTTTTTGTTTTTTTTCAATCCGTGAAAGCGTAAATAGTTAACAGTGCCACGCTGTAAATGACAGATAATTTTA
The DNA here is from genome assembly GCA_018903435.1 of Leucophenga varia. NCBI lineage: Eukaryota > Metazoa > Arthropoda > Insecta > Diptera > Drosophilidae > Leucophenga > Leucophenga varia. The sequence continues at coordinate 693,439 of JAEIFJ010000747.1, forward strand.
ATCTGATTATACATATTTATGTTATTTATAATTGAGACAAATTCTACGAATTCTAAAAATAAAAATTGCTTTTCAGTTAAAAAAAAAAAAAATAATAAAAATATTAACAAAAAAAAAATAATCTTGATAAAAATACACTCAGGAAAATTGCAAGAAATTTTTGTAAGCTTTTAAAATTAGCAACAAACACTCACAACACTCGCAAACATCATTTCAAGAGTTAATTAGGCTATTTATGTCGCCAACTAGGCGTAAGCCAAATCCTCTGCATGGCTGCGCTACGCTTGCACATATCGTATCATGTACAGCACAGGTAGCAGTGGACGAATGTGTCCAGTACCAAGTGCCCAATTTAAAGCAGAGCAGGAAATCAGAATCTACGAGCATTACTGCCCACTCGGTATCGATCGGAGTTAGTGTATAAAAGCCGAAAAGGAATACGCACAAAAGTTAAAGCAAAAATTGCAAATTTTTGTGTGCCTCGAGCGGCAAGCACACGCGCACACATGCACACAAATAAGCACACCCCCACACACACAAACAAATACAAACACGCCTTTACTACGACAATATACACATACACAGATGTATTTAAGAATGGGTATATAAGCTCATTTTGCAGTTCTGCATGCTTGACTGCTTTAACAACAACAACAACAACAACAAAAACAACAATAACACGAACGAAACGAACGAACGTTTCCTTCGTGCCTTGCCGCCTTATCAAAAGTTTATTAAAAATCACTGCATCAATGAATTCTGCTTTCTATCTCGCTTCTCTACTCTTCTGCTCTCCTCATCACTGTTCTGTTCTGTTCAGTTCTCTTATCTTATCCTTTTTTTTTTTTTTTCATTTTTTGAGCCATGGTTTTACTTCCGCTGTAGTTGCTTGTAAGCAGAAAAGCGTGAGTAACTGTGGCTCGATTACGTAACTAAGTTAACTGTATACCTAATACATATATACATACACATATACATATATGTATAGGGTTGAAGCAACAACAAGCATTTCAATAAAGAAAAACAAAAAAAAATATTTTTTTTTCCATTTTATAAAGAATGTCCGTCTGTCTTTATGTCTGTCTGTCTTTCTATATTTTTACAGAAAGCGCACAAACGGACACGCCTAATTAAGGTTGATATATATTACATAATTTACCATTTATTAATTAGTAACGAAAAAAACGTAAAGTTCACAAAAAAAAAAAAAACTTTATTTCAAATAAAACAATTTTTGTACACAAAAAAAAAAAAAAAAAAACAACAAAAAAAATTAATTATTAAAAGTGTAAACTTTTATCTTTATATTCCCAAGCAACTTAATATTCTCTTGTGATATATTTACAAGTCATGTTTTAACACCCTTTATCGTGTGCGTGTGTGTGTGTGGTGTTTGTATAGCTATGTGTGTGGGAAGAAAATTGCAGTGACAATCTGCACACAGAATACAAGATGATTTTAAGTTTGTTTGCTATCATCTCACACCTGTACACGTTTGAACTCTAACAGAGACATACTTACTCATACATACATACACACATATACATACATGAGTACATAGCATACACAATCGCAGCGAATCGCATCGCATCGCTTATGCATTTATAGTGATTGCGAGATGAACCTGTTGCTAATAGCAACAACTGAGCAACAACAACACAAAACATAACACCAACAACTGAACACTGGCAACAACAACTTAAGCTTCAAAGCCAAAAGCCAACATGACCAAATCTACATACACACTCAACCCGAGAGCATTCATTGAACGAACATATTGATTTATCGCATCATCATCATCATCATTATCATCATCATTATTATCATTTCAATCGACAACTTTGATTTAAGTCTTAGCTCAGCATCACTTCAGTTAAATGTACCTTCCTGTTTGCTGTTCAGTTCAGTTCATTTCAGTTATCTTCCTTTCTTGTTCTTTGTTTTTTTTTTTTTTTTTAAACCCATTTTATCATTTATTACAATCTATTTATGTAGCAAACAGTAATTTTATCATACTACTATAGTAGGTCGTTATACAAGTATAATAAAGCTTATCGTAGAAAATCTATTAGATGAAATAACAGTAATAATAATATTTAATTTTTTTAATCCTGTTTAATGTAGTGTAAAAGAGTTTATTAAGTTTAAGCGAAGCAGCCGTTATCAGTATTCAGAGTAGTCGTCTTGCTACACATACATATATCCATACCCATACCCATATACTAGCTCTAATTTTATTTAAAGTTAATCCATTCTGAACTGAAAATGATACACAATGTAAAAATAAATAAAATAACAGAAACAAAAAAAAAAATTTTTATAAAAAAATAGTAAGTTTGCATTAATATTATTTTATGGACTGATTGGGTACCCCGTCTCTTTACAAACTTAAGCAATCGTTTTTGCATTGTTTTCTTTCTGTTCTGGAGTTATTCAGTTCTATTTCTGTACCATAATTTTTTTAAGCATTGCTTTTGAAGTTATGATCTCAAATCGAGTTCTCTTCAGGACGTACAAAATTGATTTCGGATTTTATTACAGCAACCAGAGTCTCAAAATGTCTGCAGCGTGCTTGTGTTCATTTTCGTGTTGAAAGAAAAAAGTTCTCGTAAAGATCCAATTACTTCCACATCATCACATCCCACCACCACCATGCTTTCGACAAATGATACCGAAAACTATTTTTGCGCGAAAGCAAGTCGTACTTGTTTTGAAAACATTACGAACTGCATCATCAGAAATCGAGTAGTGTTATTTTGTTTTAATGTTCCTTGCCATTTTGGCTGCAGTTTATCTGAGATCAGCATTGACAGATCTTTACAAACTTCAAGTTTCAGCAACGCTCAATATTGACGTACGCAAAGTTCTGTGAGATCACTGAAGAGAGACTTCGATTTTCAACTTTACATGTTTTTCAAAGTATCGTATTCTTTTACACAGATCCACGATGATCTTCCGTTTACTTATGTAACTCAGTCGATCCAGCCATGTCCGTCTGTCCGTTTGTATATTTCAAAGCTTTTTAATCGCAGAGTTTCTGAAAATATTTAGTTGATATTTGAAACTTAAGATTTTCTCGGTAAGGACCAGTCAAGTTCGAAAATAAAAAGGTCACGCCGATTTTTAGGTATAGCCTCATATAAACTTACCACCCGTTTTAGAATTTTTGTATGAAAATAGGTATTATTTTTGAATGTATTCACTCCAAATTAGGTAAAAACACTTCTGATATCATTCAATGTCAAAACCAAGCTAACACGCCCATGTTTAGCTAACATAAAGCCCCCATACAAAGTTGCCGCTTAATTTTGAATTTTATATAGAAATTGTATTTATTTATACTTCAAATTGAATAAAAACACCAATCATCCAATATAAACAACACCGATATAATACGGATCGGACTACTATAACATATAGCCTATATCTCTCATTTTTGTTATATCTGTATTTTTTGAACATTGTAAACGGGTATTTGATTTGTCCAATAGTTTGTAACGATTGAGGGGCCAAAAATATATTCTAAACTTGGGTTGTCTATCAGAACATTGTTCTATTTATGCGATTTCAATGAAGATATACACAAATTGGCCATTTAAAGCTTTGCTCGGTGACGGGTATTTTAAGTCCGAAAATGAGTCCACTCCCATTTTTAGATAGCCCCTAAAACTTATCGTTTTTTTCGAGTTTTTCTTTAAAAATAGCAATTATTTATGAATTTACTCGAGCTTGAATGAAACATTTATTTTGTCCGGTCAAAACCAAGACGCCAATGATAGACAGGCCATTTAAAGCTTCGTGAGAGGGGTATCTATATCGATTCGTCTTGTGAAGCTGGTTAAGAATATAAATGCCTTATAGGGTCTTACATGTCGCCTTAAATGCGGGGAAAATTTCGAGATAATATAATGCGCGCTGACACAAATTCTGAACAGAACCACAACAATGCAAAAATGAAACATTTGTAAAGTACTTTTTCGTACTTTATAGTTTTTTTTAATTTAAAGATAGTCCCTTATTAGTCGAACGGTAACGGGTATAAAAACTTTCCGGGCAGACGTAAATTGTCTCAGCACAAATGATCAAAAATTTCGAACTCAAAATTGTATGGAAAATTTGTCGCAACACCGTAAATGACGCTGTTTAGAACATTTCATATTTAAAAAGACTATCTTCCCTTAACTCTTTTAAGGTTGTAATTCCACATACAACCATTACCAAAATTTTTAATAATCTATAAAAAAAATTTGGTATGATTACACTTGAAACTCTCCACAGTAAAGATTATTAAATATGCGCAAAGCGTTGGTCGTCCTTTCTCTAAAATTAAATCTAAAAACGCTTCAATAATTTTGGATGGTTTTATCGTTTTTCTGCTACATTTTTTTTTCTCTCCTAATTATCCCAAAAGTATGCACAACGACATGCTACGCAAATGTCACAGATAGATAAACTATCTATGTGAGTGCTGCAAATGTGAATCTCTGCTATTTTCTCTTCATTTTTTTTTTTTTATTTTTAAAATTTCGCCTTCAGCCATTTTATGTAGTTTTTTTTTATGCAGAAACATTTGTACTCAGGCCGCGCTGTACTGGCCAATATAGTGCACACGTGCATGCACATATGTACATAAATATGTATGTACGTATGTGTGTGTTTGATGTGTGTGTGTGTGTGCTATTATAGAGTCAATTATAAATACGTTGCATAAAACAAAGTGAGTGTGTAAAATGGGAATACATAATATAAAAAGTTTGCATTGTAAAAATAGAAAAAAAAGAAAAAAAAATAGAGAACAGAAACGAATTTAATGGATTTTTTTTTTTTGTCGTTAATGTCCCAATAGGACTAAGTACTTTATAGAAGTATAATACGAAGTATTTTCCAAATGAATGCATTGTAAACTGATTTAATTTTTGTAAAAGCAAAAAAATAAAACGGGTGATTCACTTAAAAGTCGGTATTGAAATTGAATTTCCAGTGAAACCTAGATTCGTGCTTCTGGTTAACTGCTGCATGAACTATTTTCTTCTTGGAAAGGTCAATGGACAACTGATGGGTTAGCTGGCTGGTAACAGTTGTTTTAACGGTTTGGAATAAAAAATAGTTCAATAAAAATTTCAAAAGTTTTCAAAAGATGTACGCAAAAGTTTAATTGTTGCTTAGTTTTTATAAAATGGATTCCAAGTAATCTTTTGAATTTTCGTTTATCAAACTAAAATTCACACTAAACTATGTATCTTCTTAACTTCGTGACCATAACTTTAAAGTTTTTCTGACCTTCAGATACTACGATGATGGACGGAGAACCAATGCCGATAGCGGAGACCAGACTATGACGAGGTCTTAGAAGCTGTACAAAGGCCTTAAAACAACAAAGCAGCAGGGCGGCGAACAACCCGCAGAGTTATTTAAGACCGACGACGTAGAGTCCATTGGATGAGTGCATAAACTTAAGCAATTGGAAAGTAAGAGTGCTTTGTCCACTTAAGAATAGAGACCCCGCAGTCTGCCCAAACTATCGCGGTATAAGTCTTCTGTGTAACAGCATGGTACCAGCGTAGTACAAGGTGCGTTTGGACGATACTAGTACATTTTCAGAACGAAGAAGCTGACCACCAACATCTACCATTTACACTACGCCAGATTCTGGAGAAAACCAAAGAAAAACAAATCGACACACACACCACTTAATTTGTCGACCACAAAGCTGCTTTCGACATGCCAATATGATCAAATTTCTACTAGCCACAGACTGAATTTGGTATCCCTGCAAAGATCGTTCGCCTCTGTATGATGACACTGACAAACACCCAAAGCGTTGTCAGGGTTGTTAAAAATCTGTCCAACCCATTTGATACCGGTCTTCAGACAGGGCGTATGTTGCTCGTGTATGCCGATGACATTGACATAATCGGCAAAAACCACCCACAGTCAGCAAGGCTTTCAAGTAGATTGATTGGGAGTACCACTCAATGGGGCTAGCGGTGAACGTGAGTAAGACGAAGTGCTTGGTATCTACTCGTAAATCAACAAAACGCGTGGTTTGGAGTAATTCAATCAAAACGCGGGTCGTTTCGGAAGCGGACAAATCGGCTTTGGAATCGTTTAACAGAAAAATTTTTCGTAAAATCTTTAAACCTGTCAGAGGGTACAACGAGTACCGTATTGGCTAGAATGACGAGGCTCTACCAGCTATATAACGACATCGATAAAGTCAGGCGCATTAAATATAAACGATTGCACTGGGCTGGTCACGTGCTTTGATTGGATGCACTGGCTATAGATGAAATGGCCATATACAATATATACACGATTAATTATTGCTCCTGATTATCCAAGTTGAGGGTTTAAGGTTGCATTAAACATTTTTGGAACTGTTTATCACGCCGCGTTATGTTTCTACAGCGCGGTAAAACCTGTTTCGACATTTTTACTCATTTTTCTCAAAACCCAGACGGATTCGAAATCTGCAGAAAAAAATCTTTCAGAATGGGCAAGAATAATTCTTGAAGCAAAAATAATTTTGTCAACCAGTGCAATTGTTTAAAGTAGCTCCATTCACGTTGACTCATTTTGTATGCCTAAAAAAAAACTGTCAAAGATAAATGAAATTGCCATACGAGGAACCAACCATTTAATGAATTACCCTTTATATTCCACATTTAAAAATTAGAATGGCGAAGCACACGCATAGATTTAAATGAAAGCTTTTCCTAAACGCAAAGCTGATATAACGAATAGGGCAGTTTGATTATTTGATGGCCTTAGAGAATCTCGGGGCATTGCAGAAGTATACATAACGCAGAGAAGTATGCTGCATTTTTTTCTTTTCTTTTTTTCTTATTTTATTCTTATTTTTATGTTGCCATAAAAAAAGCCAATTCGTACATAGTTTGGAATGCAAAGTTTGAAATATTTAAAAAAAATATCGAAACAAAAAAAATGTTTAAATTGAAAATTTATGTACATACTTTTCAGCTAGTTCTAATAAATTTAAAATTTTTTTTACGCATACATTCACATAAATACATACACACACACACACACACATACAGAAATACATGCAAAGGCTACCACTTCTGGTTTAATTTCTTTTTGCTTATGTTCATGTTTTGCTTTTGAGCATTATTTATTTTTTTTTTCCTCTTTTTTTTTTTTTTTTTTTTTTGCATTGTGTAATGTTTTTACGTTTCTGTACCAGATTTTTTTTTTTTTTTTTTTTGTATTACTTTATGAAATACATTTCCTGTAAAGCTAGTTTTATTTCTGTTCAAGGCTAGGACAATTGATGGTGCGTATATAAGAAGGAAAAACTAAACAGAGAAAACAATAAGTATGTATGTAGCTGCTCTGCGTTGCAATGCAATGGAACTGCAGACAAGTTTTTCCCCCGAAATTCCATTTATTAAAACATATATATGTATCGTATATATGTATACAATATATAGCCTTGATCTTCAATTCTTGATTATGCTACGTGTTGTATTTGATAGAAAACCTTGACACAAATGCATAAGAAATATTACATGACGACATTTATAAAATGTACTCACAGCACATATAAAATGCAAATATACGCATACGAGAATGAGAACGAGTACAATGAAATCGATTATCATTTTTTCATTATAAAAAATATTTACCAAAATATTTTTGTAATCTATCAAAATTAATCTCATGTGTATTGGCAACAAAAAGGCCACCGGATTTGCATAACACGTGTTAGCATGACAGTTGAATGTGCATAAATACTACATACTCGTATGTATATACAGGATGGTTGTTTCCAAACAATCAGTAATCATTCGATTGGATTGGATTGGATTGTATTGTTCTTTGTTTTTTTTTTTTTCCTTTTTTTTTTTTTTTTAATGTTGCAACAACAACAAAACTAAACTCCCTTTTTACACTTTTATACGCTATAGTCAGGACTATGCTTAATAAATGAAGCAACATTTGCGACATAAAGACCAAATAAAGGGTGGTTAAATTTCAAGGGCCGATGTTGAATGTGAACCACACCTAAACGTCAAGTTTTTTCCCGTATTTCTTTTGACATTTCTCAACTTCAGACTAACTCAATTTGAACCATGGAAAGATACACAATCGAGCAACGCGTTAAAGTTATTCAGGCCTATTATGAAAATGGGCGTTCAAATCAAAATGCATATCGTGCACTTCGTGATTTTTTTCGGTCAATTTAATCCGCCAAATGTGCGTACAATCGAAAAAATCGTGAAAAAATTTGAGCAAACCGGGTCTGTAGGAGATGTGAAAACACCAGTGCATGCTCGTACAGCTCGTACTGCAGAAAATATTGCTGCTGTTTGCGATAGTGTGGCTGAAGAGCCGTCCACCTCAACTCGTCGTCGTGCCCAACAATTGCACCTCTCACGCTCGTCGTTGATGAATATTATGCATAAAGACTTGCATTTACACGCTTACAAGGTTCAATTGATTCAAGAACTAAAGCCTCTTGACCATTTCAAGCGTCGTCAATGGTCAGAATGGTGGCAAGAAATGGCAACAGTAGATGATCAATTTTCGAAGGAAATCATCTTCAGTGATGAGGCACATTTTCACCTCAGTGGATTCGTCAATAAGCAGAATTGCTGCATTTGGGCGAATGAGAATCCAAGAGTGATTGTCGAAAAACCAATGCATCCACAAAGAGTGACTGTTTGGTGCGGTTTATGGGCTGGCGACATCATAGGGCCGTACTTCTTCGAAAATAAGGTTGGCCAGGCAATTACTGTGGATGGTGTTTGCTATCGTGAGATGATAACAAATTTTTGTGGCCTGAATTGGAAGATATGGATGTGGACGATATGTGGTTTCAACAGGACGGTGCCACTTGCCACACAGCTAACGAAACAATGGCTCTTTTGCGCGAAAAAATTGATGGCCGAATAATCTCACGTCGCGGCGATGTCAACTGGCCGCCAAGATTATGTGATTTGACACCGTTGACACCGTTCTTTGGGGTTACTTGAAAAAAAGGTGTACGCCAATAAGCCAACAACAATTCAAGAGCTAAAGGATGAGATAATTCGGCACATTAACGACATTGAACCTCAATTATGCCCCAGCGTCAACGAAAATTTAGACCATCGGTAATTGAGTCATACCAATATATCATAATAAAAAGAAATGTCAATAATTTCCTAAATAATTCTTGTTTTATTCAAAATCAACATCGGCCCTTGAAATTTAACCACCCTTTATATGAAACTAGTCCTTAATTAGACATCAATGTCTACTTTTAGGCATGGCACGCTTATATATGTGCATACATACAAACAAAAGACTATAACAGTTTTTTTTTTTTTTTTTTTTTTTTTTTTGCAATGCTGCGGACGTCACCTATACTGAGAAAACAGTACAAAAATAAATTGTTTCACGTAAGTTTACAATTTCGCTGCGCGAAATTTTTTTCGTAGAAAAATTGTGGAAAAGTGAAATATTTTGAAATATTTCTTTCTTAGGAATAAAAAAAATATACAAATTACAAGAAAAATTGTTACAAAGTGTAGCTTCATGGAAACTTTTTTTTTTTTTTAATTAGTCAATTATTATGGCATTTTTCCCATCAAACAATCTTTTTACTCATAAATGTGCGTACTGTCAGAAACTGTGCACTATACATCAACTTTTTTTAAGCAATTAAATTTAGACCCGAAAATATGAATCAGAAATACAATCAGGAAGGATTTCAATTTTGCAGTTTCAAACGTATACGAATCAGAGAACGTAAAAGATTATTTTTTGTTTTTAATAAAAAAATTACACAGTTGCAATGGACCTAGAAAAAAAAAAGAAAAGGAGAACACTAAACGGTTTATTTTTGTACAAGCTCTGCATTTCTGCCATGATTTTTAAATTTCTGTTTTTTTACGCTTTTTTTCAATGGTAATCATTAATTTTGAGTAATTTAAAAAAAAAAAACTTACTCATAGTCATTATTTTCGATCAAAAAATATAAAACTCAAAAATAATGATTATTAATGATTTTTTTTTTTTCGCTCAAAATAAAACTTAAATGAAATTTACGGCTTCTGTGTTAGACTTTTCACCAATATTATTGTATGTCCTTGCAAAGGGGCCATAAAGCTACGCACAACACACCCCCTCTGAGACACCAACAACACCCAATTTATCAGATAAAAAATAGGAAAGGGGAGAGAAGAGGAGGGGTTCTGGATTTTGGTGCAGTTTAAATTCAAAATTTACTTCGTGTTGAATAAAATCAGTGGAAAAAGTAGAAATTGTATTAAAATTTATTTTAGTTTTCCATCATTTTTTTTTTTTTTTTGCACAAATAGTTTTTTTTTTTTGATCTGAACTTTTTAACGCCAATTCAGAGATCAACGCCAATTATTTTTAATTGCTTAGAAAACCTGAAACGAAATAGTTACATATTGTTATGAATGTTCTCACGACAATGTGAACACACTGATCTATTGTGCAAGAAACCGGGCTCCGCAATTTTCGCCAAACCCTTCGAAACCAAGAGAGACTCTGATGCCTTGCGACTTAATGGGACCAGCGGTGAATGAAAGTAAATGGAGAATTTTAACTTCGACGCTGTACAAAATATCGTCTTCCAATCTGCTTAGAAATTTATCAAACAAGTACTTTTCAAACAATCACTTTTTCTAATCAAACGAATAATTATTTTTGAACAATAGATTTCTTATTTATATCAAACGAGTGACTTTTTTTTTTGTCAAACTAGTACATTTCTTAGTACTTTTCTTATCAAACGAATTAATATTTATTGGCAAACGAGTACTTTTTCATATCAAACGAGAACTTCTTCCTATCATACGAGTACTTGTTTTTATCAAACTACTTTTCTTATGAAACTAGTACTTTTCACAGTAAACGAGTACTTTTCCAAATTAACGAGCACTTTAATCGAATTTTTTATTATCGAACGAGTACTTTTTCTTATCAAACGAGTACTTTTTTCTTATCAAACGAGTACTTTTTCTTATCAAACGAGTCCTTTTTTCTTATCAAATGAGTACTTTTTCTTATCAAACATGCAGTTTTCATTACTTTTTCTTATCAAACGAGTACTTTTTCTTATCAAACGAGTACTTTTCTTATCAAATGAGTACTTTTTCTTTTCAAATGAGTAGTTTTTTTATAAATGATCTTTTTTCTTATCAAACGAGTATTTTTTCTTATCAAACGAGTACTTTTTCTTATCAAACGAGTACGTTTTGATTACTTTTTCTTATTAAACGAGTACTTTTTCTTATCAAATGAGTACTTTTTCTTATCAAACGAGTACTTTTTCTCATCAAACGAGTACTTTTTTCTTATCAAATGAGTACTTTTTCTTATCAAAACGAGTAGTTTTTATTAATTTTTCTTATCAAACGAGTACTTTTTCTTATCAAGCGAGTACTTTTTCTTATCAAACGAGTACTTTTCTTATCAAACACGAGTAGTTTTTATTACCTTTTCTTATCAAACGAGTACTTTTTCTTATCAAACGAGTACTTTTTCTTATCGAATGAGTACTTTTTTTTAGGAAACGAGTAGTTTCATAAATATTATCACTACAGTTTATAGAAATTATAAATGGCTAAAGACAAAAAAATGAACCGCAGGCTATAAAGAAAACTCACTCAATCGATAAAAAAAATATTATGGAGCAAGAGTATAAAATTATGGGAAAAAAGTTTTCAAATCGTAATCGTAAACAAAGTTTTTTCATAGAATTTGTAAAGCACTAAAGCAGATTTCAAAGGACAAATATGTATGTAAATATTGTATTTGTATGTATTACAGCGTAAGTCAAATAAAATCGAAGACATAAAACATATCTCAGCGATAAACAGCGCTCAAGCTTGTTTTTTAAAGCTAAAATCATTCTATACTATCTAACAAAATTTTGATAAATTTTAGTAGATCAAATTTAAAGTGAAAAGATTTGATCAAATTATTTGTGTATCTGAAAACCACTTTTCATAGTTTTTGACACACTTTTAAGCCAAAATATTTAATCATACGCCAATCGATATAATCATTTTCATACAATTCGTTTGCTGCATAAAGGGCTAATACAGTGTTTCCCAATTCGGAGGATATGATTTTGACAGGTTTAGTTTGACAGGATAAGTTTTGTCATTTAATCATGAATAGGTAAACACTCTTACAACTTTTTAGATATTGTCCAAAATTATTTCGAATCGAAATATTGTGCGAAAAAATTGTGTTTTCAGTGAGGACGCAATTTTGACTAAATGGCTATAGTAACAAACAATATTGTCGTTATTGGTGTGAATCAAACGCACAAGTCATTTCCTATCAAATAAAAATTATTACGCACTATTTTTGCCCAAAATTCTTGTGTTTTTTTAACGTTAAATTCGGTGGAACCGAAGCTCACACCTTTCGTTTATTTATGCTCATCGTTGGCTTAGGTAAAATTTGGAAAGGGTCCAATATAAGATATAATATATAAAAATAATTTTCTTGTAAAAAAAAAACTTGAAAATGGAAGGTGCTTTTTATGGGGGCTTTACGATATACATAATTGGCCGATACATATACATAATATAAATAGTGTATACAAGGGTTTACATTAGATCTCTTTATACCTAAGTTGGATTAAATACATAAATAATAATTAAGTGGTAAGTTTGTAAGATGGCTGTATTAGTCGTTAGCAGGAAGAGTTTAAGTGTCAAATATCAAGTCAGTCTCTTTAAACCTAACTGTATGGATTACGTAGAAATTTACAGACGTACAGACGGACAGGTTGACAAACGCACATGACTCATCTCGTCGTGCTGATCAAGAATATATATACTTTTTATGGTCTGACAAAATGATAATACTGTCCACACAATTATGAGAAATAGAGTCACAACATTTGAAAATTTAAATTCTATTGCGATTTTTGTCGACAGAAACAGGCATTTTTTAAGTTGTTTTTTATTTGTTTTAATTTTACTTTTTTTTTTTATTTTTTATTTTTTTTTTATTTAAGACTACCTCATTTTGCTGCTATTTTTTATGTTGGTATCCTTTTGTTTACTTATTATTGCCGCTAGAGATAAAATGACTGTGCGCTGTGCGAGGGGGGGGGGTGTTTGGAAAAATAAAGCATAGACTCTCTTGCTGCTTGCATTTACATTTGATCGCACTTAAGTTGTCAAAAGTTTGCGCTGTTTTTACTGAAATTAAAACTTTTTCATTGTAAGAATATCGCAGATTGGACACATAGTCTTCTTGTCAGTTAGTCAGCTAATGCTACTCGTTTTTTTTTTTTTTTTTTTTTCGTACTTGATATCCTTTAATTTGCAAAAAGAAAGTATTTGTTTTCGCTGAAGCGAATGAAAGTGAATTTTATCGCATTGCATAAAGTCGCATTTATATGGCTAAATTGTAAGTCTTACTAAGATAATCATAAAGCATTGCATTGCATTGCATTGCAGCGCATTGCGCATTTCGAAATTCAAAGAGCGACATACAAATCTGTTGCTTAAATTATATTTTACTATTTATGGTATTTCTGTTATTAACTTAAAATGAAATTTAATATACTTCAGGATAAAATAAATGAAATTCTTGCCAAATGCCGGTTGCAATGAAACATGAAATTAATTCGTAGAAAACTACGCAATCCGTACTGCGTAAAAAAAAAGGAAAATTGAACAATTTACAAAGCAATTAAAAGCATTTAAAAGTGGAAAATCAATTAAACGAATAAAAGGAAACTGAAAAATATGCAATTCAAGTGAAAGCAAAGTTTGCAAAAATACATACATTTTGTTGTTGTATTTTGTATTTACGTAATATCAATACAAAAGAAATTTTACAGAAGATTAGCAACTGTATTTTTGTTTTTTCAGATAATTTTATCATCTACGCCTAAATGTATGCAATAAAAAAAATTATTTTTTGATTTAAAGCATTTCAAACGAAAAATTTGAAGAAAAAAATTAATTTTTTTTTAATTTTTTGCTTATTTAGCGTTATTCAATAAATCGCACTTAACATTGCTTACAAACAAGCTTCCTCTTACGTTTCATAGCTACACGCTAATTTGAACAAATAAAGTTGTGCGAAAAATAAATTTAAAAAAAAAAAAACGACGAAAAAGTATCTTTACAAAAAAAAAAAAAAAGAAGAAGAAGATTGTACAGCACTCAGAAAGCTAAAGAAAAGTATTTTCTATGTGAATGATAAATGTTTTCACTTGAAGCTAAAATCATAAAAACTTACCACAACAAATTTTGAAGCTTGCGCTTGTATTCGAAATTTCTTCTTCCAAACTTAAAAATAACAATTTTTTTTAATGATTTTTACAATGATAAACTTTTTAATCTACTAATTGTAATTACATAACTTAATGTAAAAAGTTAGGAACCATTTTAAAGCCCTCAAGCAAAATATATTCGCTTGATTTTTATGTAAAGTTTTTTTTTTTTTTTTTTGTATAAAGTGTTGCGTTTAAAAGAAACCACGAATTTGTCAGGCTAATGTTAGCCTAAGGTTAATTTGGCTGGTGTCGTTATAGTCCACGTTCGAGTACTGTACACCGTACGGGTTTTCTTTATAACCGTCATACGTGTCTGCCTGTTTGTCTATCGGTTTGCTGCTTCATTAGGTCTATTTAGAATTTATTGAGCTTGAATTTCAAAACTTTTTTTTTAGATATCAACCCCAAACGAATTTTATTATTATTTATGAATGTGTTCACTTCACTTTTTATGCATAAAGTATGGATTTAATTAAGATCTACTAAATCATATTGCTCCTAAACAAATTTACAAACTGTTTCCGAGATTTTGTTAAGAAAATGTATCCTCATTTTGATTATATCGGACCATGACGATTTAAAAAAATATCTACGCCATCGATGATCATATAATAATTTCTTTGGAATTTAGTTCTTCTTCCGTCTTCTGCATTTTAAGATAATTTTTGTTACGGGTATATGAAGGCTTTCCGAAAATTTGTAACGCCTTAAAGAAGGCATCGGAGACCCCTAAATCTATTTTTAATCAGTTCGGTGAGACGATTAAACGAATTATTCATGTCCGTTGTTTTTAAGATATTGGCATGAAATTTTAAACTTAAGCTTTTTTTGGTCCTAGACAGTTTGTATGTCAGAATCAAGGTGCCGCGCCCATTTTTGGCAAAGCTCCCATTGGCGAAATATATTGCCCACTTTCGAATTTTTGTATGAAAATTGAAATTATTTATAAATATATTCACTCCAAATTAGGTAAAACCACTGCTTATGTCATCCAATATCAACACCAAGGTGTACGCCCATTTTAATGTTTAGCCCCATACGAACCTACCTAGCATTTTCGAGTTTTTGTATAAAAACATTTATTTTTTCTGAATGCATCCAATTAAATTTTGATTAAATCAATTCCGATGTCCACCAAAGTGAACACTATCGATATGATAAGAATCGAGCTATTAATACATAAAGCCTCACTACAAATTTGACCAAATTCATCGTGAAATTTAATCTAGTCTCCTGGTGAACATATAAGCTATTAAAAGTGTTGTGTAACGGGTATTTCAGCTTCGGTTCCACCGAAGGATTTTTGTTTTTTATTATTATTATGTACTTTTTTATTTTATTTTTTGTTTTATTTACCTCTTCCATCTTGTAGAATGTGCAGGTCGATGCCGCAAATTAAAATTAAATTTTACCAAAAAAAAAAAAAATTTTTTCAATTTTTTTTTTCAAAAAAGAGATTTTTGTGAAAATATATATTTTTTTGAACAAATAAAGAAAAAAACTAAAGAAATCGAATCCATCAGTAAAATCTTTTGGTATACTAAAACTAATAGAAAATATTTACAGGTGGAAAAGGTATTGATGCAAATGAATTTTAGAAACAACAACTGTAATGGTCCAAGCTTATTACTTAACTTCAGTAAAACTTGT
Organism: Leucophenga varia; assembly: GCA_018903435.1. Classification (NCBI taxonomy): domain Eukaryota; kingdom Metazoa; phylum Arthropoda; class Insecta; order Diptera; family Drosophilidae; genus Leucophenga; species Leucophenga varia. Next base: position 709,373 of record JAEIFJ010000747.1, read on the forward strand.
CGGATTAGGGAATGGTAGAAAAAAGAACTTACCGATTAATTGATTTAAAAATATGAGAACAGACAGATTGAGAGTGAGATACAGGAGATACTTCATATAATATATTGGTATACAGTTCAATAAATAAAGGGACTTTTTGTTTAAATCATGGAACACGCAACGCCATCTATTGAACGTTGATAACATTAGAAAGGTACAGGTCTCACCTTTCAAGAGCAGCCAACTTCATGTAAATTGGTTGACAGGCTAGAAAGTTACTCGCTTTTTATGAAGGTATGTTTTGTGCTGTGTCACGGCTGCTAGAATGGCTGGAATATCATTTTAGAACGCTCCGTTCATGGCAGTTTTCAGTTTAGGGAAAAGAAAATAGTCGCATGGTGATAGATCAGGAGAATACGGAGGGTGGACGAGGACACAAATCTGTTTTTCCATCAAAAATTCACGAACTTTTTTGGTTTTGTGAACCATCGGCATCGGTGGCATCGGAGACCCCATAAGACGAATCGATTGAACGATGTCCGTGATCTGAAATTTTCAACTTAAGCTTTTTTTGATCCTAGGCAATTTATATGTCAAAGCGAAGGTGCCACGCTCATTTCTAAGTTAAAATAGTTCTTATTTAAAAATATATTCAGTCCAATCTGGGTAAAACCATATCTACTGCCATTCTATTAAAATACTACCGATATGACAAAGATCAGGCCACTATTACATACAGACCCCATACAAACTCATCTTTCATTTTTATACCCGTTACACATAGTGTATACGGGAATATTCAGTTTGTTGGAAAGTTTGTAACGCATTAAAGGAGACGCCGTAGACACCATAAAGTATATATATATTCTTGATCAGCTCTTGTCGATCTAGCCATGTCCGTCCTTCTGTCTGATCGTCTTACTGTTGCGAGGTGATTCATTCGCTCAGTTTTAAAGCTATTGAGCTGAAACTCGAAACTTAAGCTTTTCTCAGTCCTAGGTAGTTTGTATGTTAAACTCAGTTTGGCACGCCCACTCTGAGGTATAGCCCCCATACTAATTTACCGCCCATTTTTGAATTTTTGTATGAAAATATGTATTATTTATGAATGTGTTCACTTCGTATTGGGTGAAATCACATCTATTACGAATCGGGTCATTATAACGTTCGGCCGTATAAAAACTTACCTCTTATTGTCTGTTATTATCAACAAAACTATTGTTACATGTGTATTTTTAGCCTAAAATTTGATACCAATATAGTGTCTAAACAGGAGTTGTATCAGACCATTGGCCCTCACGCAGCTCATATTGAAATTCCAATTAAGCCACTGATGACCACACATAAACTCTTTAAAGATTTGTGTATTTAAGCTTCGGTTTCACCGAAGATAACGTTTTTCCTTGTTTGCATTTTAGCTTTAAATTTTACATATTTTCATCTAATACGAACCTCAACTTGAGTTGTGCCCACCCCTTTGCGGAATAGATTTTACATACATGAACTATTTAAAATTGAGTATGGCGGGTATTTCAGCTTCAGTTCTACTAAAGTAAGCGTTTTTTCTCGTTTTCATCTCGATTTTGAGGGCTCGCATCCATGCAATCCTAACTATAAAATATTTATTGTTTCGTATGAAATAACTCAGCCAACTCTGGTTCAAATCATACAATTATCATACTTAAATCAAACTCACTTCAAATTTTATGTGTGCTGCATTAATCAGAAATGTATATGTAATAATTTTTATTTTCGGAAATTTTCAGATATATATTTTATATGTTAAAAAAAAAACTATCTCTTAATTATTTTGTTTACAAATTGAGACTCTTAATCAGAGTGCCCACGTATAGCAAAAGAAATCACTCAATAAAAGTATTTTAAGAATTCTGAAAAGAAAATAACAATCACTTTAATTTAAGTCTTTTTCTACGAAGTTTGCATCACATAAAAATTGTTTTGTTTTTGTTGCTTTTCTATTTTCTACGAAAATTATATTCAGACTGCCAATCAAACGACAAATACTAATCATATTGATTGAAAATAAAAATATTTTCAACTCACATCATACTTTTGCGTTCGTATTATGTTTCTTGCCATGTCTAAACTAGACTTTTGGGAGTAAAACCTCAAAATCATTAGCCAAAAAAAAAAAAAAAAAGGATCATAAACACCAAATTAAATATAAATGTAAGAAAGAAAATAAAAACTTTTTTTCCTTTATTTTGCTATTCGCCTTTAAGCTTGAATATTAATAATAAATCAAAATTGAATAATTGCTTACTTGACACTTCTCTTTTGGCGCTGGTGCTGCTGTTGCTGTTGCTTATTTACTTTTACTCCTGTTGCTCGTGGCTTTCTTTTTCTTTTTTTTCTTTTTCGTTTTTTTTTTTTTTTTTTTTTATGGCTTTTGTATGTGTGCTTCTGCTGCTGCTGTTGCTTTGCTTTGTATGTCTCCTGTTGCTTCTTTTGATTTGTCTTAGCAAAAAACAAAAAAAAAAAACAACAACAAAAATTATATATATATTTCTCTTACTTCCTTTCTTTCTATTTCATTTTTTTTTTTTTTTTTTTTGACTGTCCTTACTATTGTATCTTTTTCACTACGTTTTGCTTGCTACGTTCCGTACGCTACGAGTCCTCGTCAAGAGGCTGTCACACTTCAACTTCTTGTGTTATTTTATTTGCTTTGGTTTGGTTTGTGGCTTTAATACTTAATTAAATAAAATTTCATTTGCCCTCACAAAATAATTCATTTAAAAAAAAACAAAAAAAAACACACACACACTCTTGTACGTGTAGAAAGCATGAAGAAGAAGAACAACAACAAAAAAAAACAACAAATTTATATACATATAAATTTGCAAACACACACACAGCACACACACACACACACACAGAGAAAATATAATAAAATTTTTTAGCCAATATCCTTCAATTTTATAGACTCCACACTAAAACTTAATTAATTTGTTTTGCTGCTGTTGCTGTTGCTGCTGTTGCTTCTGTGAATAGTTTTGATTGCATACTTTCAGGATTTCCTTTTTCTTTTTTAAAAATTTAATTAAAGTTTCATTATTATTTTCTTTTTTAAACTTAGTCTGTACTTTTTTTATTTATTTAATATTATTTTATTTTATTATTATTATTATTTCTATTTTTGGCTTCAACTTGTTGTCATTGCCGCGAAGTTTCTAAACGCACTGAATCTTCGTTATGAATCAAAATGTTGGTTTGGGTTAAATCAAGCGCGATACACAGTTGATAAAAACTTTCAAAAGAAAGAATTTACTTCGTTATGATACCAAAAAAAAAAAAAAAAAAATACAAAAAAAAAAATAAAACAGCAACAACAGCAACAGCAACCGAAATAAGTGTTAAGTATCTAAGAAGAAAATCGCTTAAATAATACAGCTGGCGCTGGCAAATGCACTACGATTTTTATTACGTTGCGACTGGGACAACAGCAGCGCAGATAATGATAACGAAAACACTACGATGGATACGATACGATGACAGACAGCGAGTCCTGTTAATATAACTCGTGTGTTTGTTTGTCTGCTTGCTTGCTTGCTTACTTGTTTGTTTGTATGTATGTATGAATGTACTCTATTGTCTGTGTATGTATGCGCGTCGTGCGAGTACAAAAAACCAAATGATTGTGAAAATACAAACAACGAACGAGCAAAGCAAAGAACGCAGCAGCAGCAGCAGCAACAGTCAACCTGTCAGCGTAAGTTAGTTGAGAGCAAAGCAACAGCAGCAATGGCAGCAGCAGCAGATGAAGAAGTATCTATAAAAATGTTTGAAAGAAGTTTTTGTGTGTGTATACACAGACGTTTGTGCGTTGATTGTATGTGTGTATGTGTGTATACGAAGCAACAATTTTATTGCTGTTTATTCTGTTAGACGCAACAGTATCGAAGTTATACACATTTTTAAACACACATTTACAAATATTCATCATAAAAAACTTTTCCATACCAATACATAAATACATACATATGTATGTATATATACATATACATATACATAGAGCAACAACAATAACAATAAAAGAAAAAAAGAAAAAAAAAGCAACAACTAGAAAGAAACTTTTTACTCGTTTCAATTCGACTCGACTCGACTCGATTGAATTCGCATTCGATTCAATTCGAATTAACGATGTTGTTGTTATTGTTGCTGTTATCGTCAAAAATCGTCTTTTCGTCTGTTTTATTTATATTTGTATTTGTGCGCTTATCTGTACAGATGTGTGTAGTTGCACTTTTCTGACGATGACGACGATGACGACGATGATGATGATAAGAAAGCTTAACAAAATGTTGCATATTTATACATAAATGTACCTAAAAGAAGACGTTAATTATTTTGCGCAAGAACCAAAAAACGAACAAACGAAATAAAAAATTTTAACTTCAAATAAAAAGCTTTCAATAGATGACGCTGCAAAAGTTTTAAAAATGAGAAGAAAAAATTTGAATTCAGTAAAACGAAAGCTTTAATTGTCTTTAAATGTATGCACTCCTAAGTTACACACAAGTGTTAATGTTACTCACAATTCAGTCTCTTTCTGTTTCTTGAGAACCGTAATCAGATGAAGTGAAAAGGCAACTTGAACAGCTGATCTGGAATGCATTTGAAGCAAGACGTTTCAGCTTTAAACAAAATATAAACTAAGCATTTTTATTTGGCTGAGACATTCAAAAATGTCGCTCAAAAGGGTTTTGAAAATTCGAAATAGTTCTTTTAATGACGCATCACGATTTTTCAAGATCGGCTTCCGGAGGGGAACGAGAATTATCCGGGCTCGGAATGTCAAAAAAAAGTTCAAGAACTGATTTTCCGTTTTCAAATAGCCTCCAGTTTGTTAAATACAACCATGGAAAACACTTTTAACGAACACATCTAATAAACAGACACCATTCTTCCAGGGACAATTTCTTTAAAACCTTTTTTTTCTTCTTTTTTGTATTTTTCGCAATAATTTTACCTCCCTTGGACGGAATCCGCTTAACCAAACACAAACAATCAGGTTGTTCAAATAGTCATGCTATACTCATGCTCTGATTATCTTTTTCAACACTGGCTCTACCATTCTGTTTGATCTTTTGTTGCCAGGGGGTCTAGGTCTGGTAAGTTGAGCAGAATTTTTTAGTACAAGTTGTTGTTGTTTGAGCACAATGTGATCTGCCATTCTGTTAAACTGTGAAGATGTCTGACTATTTGAACAAACTAATTATGATTTTATGAATCAAAAACATGTTTCCCATTGTCGTTTAAATTCGCTGTTTCTTTTCCTAACCACATTTTACTTTGGTAAAAGAAAGCCTGCGCTTATTATTCGGGACAAAGAGACAATACGGTCGAGTTGACTATCTGGAGAAAACATTAATAGGAAAATAAGCTTTATGTGTACTTTGACTGGTTTTGTAATGTAAACAGTCAAAAGACTGCAAAATCTGAGGCCATTATTTAAAGAGAAGGCGAAGGATAACGCTTCGAAAGTCGGAAAAGATGATTTTACTGCATCTAACGCTTGACACAGCTTAACTTTTCGATATGTATGCGAAGAAGCTGCTGTTGTAAATCTATAAGATGTTTAACAGTTTCTAGAAATAGACAATGACTAGAAATAGACAAATAACGAAAGAAAATCCAAAGCATGAACTTGACATTGATTGTGAGAGTAGCGAAGCAGTAACAATCTTTGCCGATAACTATGATACGGATTCTGTACCTATGGATATCTGAGGGTTCGTGAGGGGTGCACTCAAAAAAAACCGCATTAAAATCCATTCCGATTAGACTATCAGAACCAAAGATAACAGCATTTGAAAAATGATATTATTTAAAATAAAAATAAATTTTTAAACAATACCTCAAAACCCTTTTCTCTTTAAAAAATTTTTTTTTTTTTTTTTTACATAAAATTTGACATTAAAAATGATTATAAAACACAATAGATCAAATATGCTATATATTGTAGGAATGATAATCAAAAGATATGCTTTTTTCATCTTGTCAAAATAATTATGCCGACTAGTGTACATGTCAAGGGGGTAAAGTGTGCGGTTAAAGACCGAAAATAAAAATTTGATTCGTATAAAATATGTATAATACATATACACATGTATGTATAGTTGAGGTATGGCTATTTTCTACTTTAAAAACGGAGACCCACTACGGGGAAAACCACATTAAAAAAATGGGTTTGGACACAATATTGGGTTATCGCTTTAAAAACCTTACACGTATGTGTCGAAAAAGATTTTAATATTTAGGATAATGGTCTCAGAGAGGTTTTTTTTATACCCGCCATACTTAATGTAAAAGGTATATTTAATTTGTCTGAAAGTTTGTAACGCATTGAAGGAGACGTCTTAGACTCCATAAAGTATAAATATTCTTGATCAGCTCGATGAGACAAGTCGATCTAGCCATGTCCGTCTGTCTGTTTATTTCAACGCAATTTACTGGGAGACTACTGGAGCTTTTAAGCCGTAATTTGAAACTAAAGCTTTTCTCGGGAACGACCAGATCTAGTTCGAAAGTGAAAATGCTAGGCCCATTTTTAGGTTTAGCCCCCATACAAAATGACCGCGCATTTTCGAATTTTTATATGAAAATTGTTTTTATTTAAGATTGTATTGACGTTAAATACGGGTTAAAGCAATTATATTAGCCGTAATTTGAAAACCAAGGTGCTACGCCCATTTTTAGGCATAGGCCCCAATCGAACTAACCGGTTATTTTTAATAACTGTATTTTTAAGTTAAAATTTGATACCAATATTGTGCCTTAACTTGTTTTCAGACCGTTTACGCCCCCATACAAAATGACCGCGCATTTTCGAACTTTTTATATGAACATTAACTATTTAAAAATACGTGTTACGGGCATTTAATCTTCGGTTCCACCGACGTTAATGTTTTTCCTTTTTTTTTAAAATGCAACTTTCTGGTCTCCGAAAACTTAAGCTTTTTTTCGGGAATTTTCAACTCAGTAGTACGTTACCAGTAGTTCTGAGGGGTTTGTAAAAATGCTAGGCCCAATTTTTTAGCACTGTTTCATCCCCATATCACAAATGACCATCGCATTTTCGCACCTCCTATCTTTTTTTATATGAAAAATGTTTTTAACAGTTTAGGGGATATGTACAGTTAGGACTTTCAAAAAATTGGGTAAAAACATTTTCTTAATATAGGTATACATCCATAGTATACACACACAAAATCCAAGCGTGCCACGCCTATTTTATTTATGGCACATTAGTAAAGGCGCCTAGAGATCTTGCTTTCAAACTTTAAACGCGATTATTTCTCGAATTTTTCTTTGATAACTGTATTTTTAAGTAAACCGTGGTCTAAAATTTGATACACAATATTGCGTCTAAGCTTTAGTTGTATTAGACCATTGACTCCTCCCATCCCATCTCGAAATTCTATTTAAGCCACTTTTGATAGCACATTAACTATTAAAAAATCGAACGTGTGACGGGCATTTATTCTTTTCGGTTCCACCGAAGTTAATTTTTTTCCTTGTTCCTTCTTTAAAATACAACTTTCTGGACTCCGTACAAAGTTAAATCTATTTTTCTTTGAATTTTCTATACTCAGTAAGCTCTTTTCCGGTAGATCTGATTGGGTTTGTAAATATAGTTATTCCCAACTAATTTTTATGAGCACTAAAATTTCTTCAATATAGTCACAAAGTGTCTCTATCTTGTCAAGTTTCAAGCCACCACCCATATAAAATTCTTGAAATTTTTGTAAGAATAAAGCGTTTAACAGCTTAAATAGTAAAGGTTACTGGAACATAAGACCCCACTAGGACCATTATTTTAGCAGTTATTTTATGAAAATCCTAAATACTCAAATCTATCTCAGTTTGTATAGGAGTTTCCCTACCAAAACAGTCGGGGAACATTGATTTTAACATATAAGGAACAGAGGGCATAAAAATGTTTAAAAATGTTAGCTCAATATCTTCAAAAATAAGCTTATAAAACGCACAGCACTTAACAGCCAAAAAGACGGATATAGCTAGATCGATTCGTCTTGTTAACTGACGGCTATAAAAACAAAAAACAATTGGCCAGTTTAGAGTTCTCGTGACCAGTTGAAAATTTAAAAACATTTTAGGAAAATATAGCAAACTTAAAAACCGAGTCTCGATAAAAGATGGACATCGCCATGGGAATTCCGTGTATCCCAAATGTTTTCAAGCATTTGTATCATTTATAAATTCAGTGCAGTATTCGAACGTACAAATTGGTTCATTTTCGGGACCGAAAAGTATCGGCACTTACGGGAGTCCCAGCACGAGACGTTTCTCTAGACGCCATACAAACCGCCCGTACTATATGTGACAACTTTTTTATACCTGTCACACATAGTGTAAAACAGGTATATTCCGTTTGTCGGAAAGTTTGTAACGCATTAAAGGAAGCATCGTACACCCTATAAAGTATATATATTCTTGAACACCTCGACGAGACGAATCGTTTTAGCCATATCCGTCTGTCTGTCTGTTTGTTGCTGCGCGATTTATTCGCTCAATTTTAAAGATATTGGGCTGAAATTTTAAACTTAGGCTTTTCTAGAATATTTTGTCAAGTTCTTATAAGAAAAAATATTTATTTATTTATAGAGCTATGTAATAGCTTTTAATATGGTACAAGTGCTTCTTTAAAATTGGTTAAGATCGGATCTCGAATTTCTAAATAAGAATATTTTTAATTTGTTTAGTATTTTAAGATAAAATTTAATACAAATGCTGAACACGAAAATCTTTCCCGTGAAATGATGTGTGACAGGTATATAAGCTTCGGTCCAACCGAATTTATATTTTGTTTTAATTTGTCCTTATAATAAGTACTTTAAGAATTATAAAGTTTCTTATAAGCTTTCGATTTAACTGCTCCATTTTAAATTTCGTCCATCGTATACATTTTGTATAATTTAAAACTGTAAAATAAATGCAAAAATATATTATACCATTTTTATTGTTTTTTTTTTTTTTAATTTTTTTATTTATTTATTTTATTTTATTTTATTTTGTTATTTTCTTTTTTGTATTAGTGCAATTAGTAACAAAATCATTTCAAACGCATGTGAAAAGCAAAGAGTTTGAAAACATATGTTTTGGTTTTCAAGTTTCCTACGTCATACACATGCTTGAACGAGACAACACATCAACAAGAGTTGCCAGGCCATCACTATATTTAGATGTGTACAAGAAATATCTAATATAATTTTATAAAATTTTCATAATAACTTAAATTCATTTAAAACTTTAAAATTATTGATTTTCTTATAATGCATCTATTTTAAGCGCACAATTAAAAGTAAACATTATAAAATAATTTTCATTTGTCTTGCAACTCTGTTTTTGTGATAAAAAAATACAACGCTGTATTTTGTGCGCTCTTCCTCGTATTCGTGTATGTGTGTCGGTCGCTCGCGCAACTCTAAACATATTTTTCTGTTTTTTTTTTTTTAATAATTGAATTGTGATGCATATTTAACTTTTTAAGCAAACGCAACCGCAGTGCAGTGTATATTTCAAATAGTTAAATTCAAGTTATACTCATTCTTTATTAATTACGCATCAAATTACAAAATCAATACACAACAAAAATAGCAAACGAAGAAAAATGTAAGCAAATGGCTAAAGGCAAGTGGCGTAGTTCAAGTACAAAACAAAAGGGGCCATAAATGAGCAACAGCAAACGTTTTTTTATTTATTATTTTTTTTTTTTTTTTTTTTGTTATAGGCCAAATTTGGCGCAATATATGTGATATAAAAATTGAAATATATGTACATTGAATACACATAGTATGTACACAGAAATAATATTTAGAGCAAAACATATGCAAGCAAGTTGAACCTTATCTTATGTTTTGTTGCATTTGGATTTCCTATCATAATTTTTTTTATTGCTGTCACTGCATAGCACAGCAACAACAACTACAACTACTTATCTATAACGTCATACGCTACTTATACACATGTAGTGTGTGCTCACTTGCACACATTTCTGTCGCACTATTCACACTTTTGCTTTGGCAGCCCTCATTTGAAATTTGTTTACAATAACGTAACGTAACGTAGCAAGCTAAAAAGCAACAACAACAAACACAAAAACAAAAACAACAGGCAGCGCAGCAAGTAGCCGTCGTAATAAGACAGACGACGAACGAATGAATACGTTTCAGTGATGTCATCAGCAAGTTTTTTTTTATTATTTTTTTTTTTTTATATGTATGTTCTCTAAACTAAAGACTGTTGTTTAGCGTCTAAGATACGTCGACGACAACATTGTACGTTTAGAACGGATTTAAAAAATCGCAACTGAATTGAATCCGCGAAAACGGCAGCGTGTTATCGTTGTGTTGCGCAGCAAACCAACACGGACGGACAGAGCAAATAACGTAAAATAAGAAAAAAAAACTAAACGAGAAAACGTGGAAAACAAAATTTCAACAAAAAAAAAAAAAAAGAGAAAAAAAGAAATGTTTTAAAGAAAGTGCGTAACGAATAATATAAATGAAGTGTTAATATTTTATATTTATTTGATAAAAAATAATATATTTCTGTGTATGTGTGTGTGCGTGTGTGTATTTGGTTTATTATGTTAGTCAACACATTGTAACAATTTTTTGTTATTTTTCTTTTTCGTGTTGAATTGCACTCAGCTGGTTTTAAATAGAGCGGGAAGAAGTATCTGTATGAAAAAAAAAAAAAAAAAAAAAAAAAACATTTTCATACGCACCGTTTGAGTATGTTAATAGTTTTGCGACATATCAAAATTTCGCAAATAAAAATAAAGAACATTAAAACAACAAAAAAAAGAGCGAAGAAAAAAAAACAACAACAAGAAATATTAAGCATACAAACATTACGTCACTAGCGCAGCAGATGATGACGTTGGCATCGACTGCAGCAGCAGCAAAAGCAACGAAAGCAGCGGCAGCAGCATCAACAAAGAAAATTCAATTTGTTCCTTTGAAATTCGCGGACCAATGCTTTTGCTACTGCTGCCGCCACCACAAATATTTGTGGGACGTAATAATATCACGCAGCGTCTGATGCCATGACGTCATTTTATAAAAATACAAAATAACATTCGCACAAAACACTGCTGCAAACGACAGCAGAAATTATGACGCTCTTTGGCAATGGCTACGTCGAAGCCGGTTGTCTAACTGGAATCTTTAAGTTCAGTTTTGTAATAAAGCTTTTTAGATTCTTTTATACCGTTTTGAGTTTCGCATTAAACCGCCAAATATATTTTTGTATTTATTTTGTTTAATACAACCATGTGACATTGTTTATTTGACTCTAATGTGTTGATTAAGTATTAAATTGTTAGACAACTCTATTGAAAGTAACAATCTAATTCGATACGATCCGATCTGTCTGAGCAAAATCAAAGTAAAACTTTAGCTTCATTTAAACCGAAGCTCAAATACCCGTCACATACTCGTATGTATGATCTTCAGTGGATGTTCGAGAGGAATCAATATTCCGATATAATTCAAATTTGGATAATACTCGATTTTGGGTTCCTATAAAAAGGCATGTTTGTCTAATTTTAAGCTCTCATTCGATGTGAATTCATATAAAACTCAATAGCGATCCATGACCATTAGTCAGTTTCGGATGTTTCATAAATTTAACTCTCAAAAGTAAATGTTTTGAGATAGTTTTCGGAGTTCTTTACGACTTCTAATTTAGACTCTTTATGGTGTGCAGTCTTAGAACAGAAAAACGATGAAGCACTCCGAAATAAAGGTCTTTAAATACTGTGGTACTGCCCAAGGTCTTTTGGTATATTATATCCACAGTGAAATCTGGGCTTGCAGATTATTGTTAAAGAAAAGAAAACAAAGAATCGTTATTGCAAGATTTACACGCATGCGAGTGGTAAAAAAAAAACCGAAATTCCGTTGTTATTAATTCTATATCATCGATATTAAGGTAGACGTTTTTGAACTGACTAATGCTGCCAGTTAGGCACACATTTATCGCAATTTGCAAAATCAAAAATACCAACGACGACAACGACGAAATCGTCACGAACAATTGCGACAAAATTTTAATGTTTTTTAAACGTAAACGAAAACAAAAACAAAAACTTTTATTAGAAAACATGTGCAATTCGAAGCAATAAAAACATATTTTACTATGACACTTCGATAAACATAGATATTTGATTTTGAAGTTAACGTACGGAGGATTAGTAAATCAATAAACATTGATTTCGATTGTGACTGGACTTATGATTTGGTCCATTTAGAAACACCATACCACTCTCCTTTTTTGTAATAGTCCTATTTTTAGTTTGTTCATTTTTTTTTTCGTTATACTGTTCTGCGTTAAAGACAAAACTAGTTTGTTGTTTAAGTTCTGGTATCACACACACGATTTATCTACTCTGACTCATTCTTATATGCTGCCTCATTGAGTGATTCAAGTTATATATTGTGCTAGTGAAAACATATTTCTGTGTGTGTCTCGCACATACGTAAATTTTACAGATATCGACAATATAATTAATTTAGATTTACTTAAAAAAGAAAAGCAAGTATAGAACCCATTGCTGCTTTGTTTTCGGGCATTAAAACTATTTGCTAGGCACAAATGACTTATATATTTATTTTATTTGTATATTTTGCAGTTGGAAAACCTTCAAACTGGATAAACTAAACCAACACGAAAAACGCACCAAGAAGTGCTTAAAGTTTAACACCAACGTCAGAACAGGCGGCGACGACGACGTGTGGAATTGGACGCAAGTGTACTTGTGGTCTGCACAAGACAAGCTGTCTACTAAAAAAAGGCAGTACTTGTTAAAAAGAGAGTAAAAAACATTAAAGAAGTAAAGCCGCATACGTACAACGTTAACAATACTACTGCTACGCATCATACTCATCAAAGTGCTGCTGTACGAAAAAACAGCTTAGTGTATTACCCGGATAGCCCGTAGTCCGAAATTGAATGGTGGTGGTGTTGGTGTAGATCATCATCTCTCTTCTATTGTTAAATTTATACAAAACTATATCGAATTTTTTTTTTGATTTTTGATTGAACAAAGCAACGCAATAGTAACCACCGTCAAACTGAAGCAATTGTCGGAAAACGTTTCGGTGCTGTTGAAGATTGCAAAAATGGACAGCATCGTCGAGGAGAACGGCAACTCGGCTGCGTCGAGTAATGTCAATGACGACAATGGTCCCAATTTGTCATCAGTTGCAGTCGCAATGGCTGTAGCAGCTGCACATCAGCAACAGACCAATATACAGCCACCGTCACAGCAACATCAGCAGCAGCAGCAGCAACAGCAGCAGCAGCACCACAATCAACAGAGTACAACATTAGCTGCGGGGAATGTAACAACAGGAACACCACAGCAAACAACAAATGCGCTGCAGCAGCAGCAACAGCAGCAACAAACACAGAATTCATCTGTCGCAGTAGGAAATGCACCAATTTCAGCAGTGGCCACAACAGCTTCTGTACTGACGACAACCTCAAATGTGGTCCAATATCCATTGACAGCCCTTGCGCAACATGGCTTACCCGTAAGTTAGATAGGCTATGGCTATAAACAGCTGCATTACTTCAACTGCTATAATTTCTTTTATTGATCTCTTGCAGGTGCAATCCGTCATACAGGCGGCAAATCAATCGTCTGTTATACAAACTGCTGCCGCAACCAATTCGCAAACGCTTGCCGCAATGCACAAAGGTGGTGTTCTCTACGTGAGTAAACCGAATACAACGGTGATTCACACAACCGCCGGCAATGCTGTACAAGTTAGTTTAGATTCTTACATTAATTTAAAACTTTTATATATATCTTACCATTTTTTTCTTTTTTATCTTGATCTCTAAAATTTTTTTTTTATTATTATATTTTACAGATCCCTCCAAATTTTGCATGTAAGATTAAACCCGAACCGAATACACAACCCCTTGATTCAAACAGCGAGGACAGTCTGACCGATGAAGATTCACCGCATCGGCGTAACGAACTTACGCGAAGGCCATCGTACAATAAAATTTTCACGGAAATCAGTGGACCTGATATATCAGGTAAATATAGATCATCCCAATCATCTCGCTATGTTCGCAAAAAAAAAAAAAAAAAAAAAACATACAGGTGCAGGCACATGCAAATGATGCAAAACTTTACTCATGCATTCATTCAGGTCCGTTTTGTAATTAATCTGTACCAAGTTCGTTACATACCAAAATGTTTATAACTAATAAGTTCAGTCACCTGATATCAGACAGACACAACGTTACATTTACTCAACATGTCGTTTGCCTTGAATTAAAAATAAAAAATATAAACAGAAAATAAACATTTTCAATTAAAAAAAAAAATCGCTTGTACATTTCGCATTGTTGTCATTATTGATGTCATCATAAAAGCAAAGCAAAACTTCTATAAACTAGATTCACATACTCTCTCTATATACATGACCTGACCTGACATATCACTTACTTATTGTGCATACATTTTGTGTCTTCTTATTGTTTGTGATAATCAAAATACAAACTCTCTATATTTTATTTTTGAATATCGAAGTAGAAGTAATCTTGCTCAAAATTGAATAAAGCTTCACTAATTAAACTGAGGTCTCCAAACATAATGTTGATCCATAATGAGCAGCGAACGAATGGATCAAACTTGATAGTCAAACGAACTCAATTTTAACGGATTTACCATTAAAATAATGAGAAACAAACTAGAACATTTGATGAATGGTATACTTGTATGATAGGAGAATAATTAGTAAGAATCCACTTGTTGCTCAACTAAATCATCTAAACGGCGCACGCTCTAACACTCTAATTCAATAGAATAGAACGCAATTATTAAAAGTGCTGCAAGACAAGTCGGAGCTACTAATCTAAGAAGAGATATAAGACAAATAGTAGTTATGGGGATTTCCTATATGCAGTTTATAATTATTCGAAAATATTTGCAAAATTCTATAAGCTTCATTTAGATTAATAAACTTTGATTAGCTCTAATACATATGTACATACGTAAACGTTCCAACCGCTGCTTTAAAATACATTTGCAGAGTCGTCCAAATAGTTGTAATAAATCAAAGCAATACTTACAAATCAAATTGTTTAAAGCAGTGTTGAGCATATTTTCAATTTCTATATTACACATGTATAAACTACAGAATACTGCTTTTAGCGACGTCGACAATGTACACTGTGGCTTCCTTATTATGACGGCGTTCGACTATTATTTTGCTGTATTTGTGTAGTGTATTATGGAATTTGTATGCCCATCACTGGTTTAAAAAGAAAGAAATCTACTATTTGCTAAAGAAACCCAATGAACCACGCTTTTCTTGGACTAATCTACGCTCAATGTTGTGATGTTGCTACACCTGCTTGCACCACACCACCCCACACCACACACTCTACTCCAATCCACAACATACATTACTCACATTTCAAGCTAGGCTTGCATCTGCGCATTTCACTCGCTTTCGTGGCGTGTAATTGTCTTACTCTTTCTTTCTTTCTTTCTCTGTATATTTTTTTTCTCGCTTGCTCTTATTTGTATATAACCATTATTTTTTCTTTTCGCTCACACGTTCGCTCGCTCTCTTTTTTCTATGTGAATGTCTTACATTTATTTAAAAAAAAAAAAAAACAATTTTTTTTTTTTGTTTTGTTGTTGTCATTTATTTCATAAATTCACCAAAAACTAAAAAATAAAACAAGAAAACGCATAAATATCAGAAATTGTCAATAAAAAAAAAAAAAAAAAAAATAACTTAATGCAAATTTCGTTTCTTTACTTAATTTTTTTTTTAATTTGTTTTATTTTTTTTCTTCATTTTATTTTTCCTCAAAAAAAAAAAAATAAACAACGAATGTTTTCGGTTTTCAACTTTAAAAAAAAAAATTTTTATAAACAAAACTGCTACAACAACAACAACAACAACAACAAAAAACACAAATGTATTGAACGAACGATCCTTCCACCAAAAAAAAAAAAAAAAAACCAACCAACTACAACATCAACCAACCGCAACAACAACTTAATTTACCCCGTACAACAACAACAACAACATCAAATGTGGTGGTGTACTTTCTCAACTCGAACTTGTTTGACACTGTGCCAAAACTTTGCGCTCCACAACTCTTTTTCCTTCTCTCACTCTCTCTGTCACTCTGTGAATCGAATCGAATTGAATTGAATCTCGTCGATGCTCAACTGACGATGATCGGTTTTGAATTGTTCAATCGATTGATTGATTGATTGATTGATCGTTCGATCATCGATGTTCACAACTTTTAACTGCTACAAAACGAAAGGAACGACTTTGCAAATGTCTGAAAGCGGTGGACTCTCAACGTTGCCGGGCATGGGGGGCAGTACAGCGAGTTCGCTCATTCATATGCCGCAGGACAATGCATTTTATTTACCCAATAGGATATACAGTAGTAAATGTCATTTGCAAATATAAACAAATTTTTTGAAATTTTCGAACTTTGTAACAAACTAATGCAATTTTTTTTTTGTTGTTTTCTTTATTTTCTTTTCCAAAGATAATAGTGTCATAGCCGAGGATCAAACGAGAAAACGTGAAATCCGTCTACAAAAGAATCGTGAAGCGGCGCGTGAATGTAGACGCAAAAAAAAGGAGTACATTAAGTGCCTGGAGAATCGTGTAGCGGTGCTAGAAAACCAAAATAAAGCATTAATCGAAGAGCTTAAATCGCTAAAAGAGCTCTATTGTCAAACCAAAAACGATTGAGAGCAGCAGGAGCAGGAGCAGCAGCAGCACCAATAGCCACACTAACAACAACACCAACAAAAACAACAGCAACAACAACAGCAGCAGCAGCAGCAGAAAAAGCTACAAAATTAAGAGAAAGAGCAAAAATTTTAAGCGAAGAGTTTAACACTTGTCGTATGTATTCGTCGACGTCTAGTTGCAGTTAGTTGAGTTACAATACAATACACACTCGTTCATCAGTTATATCTGTCGAAACGCGTGTGTATCTAATTGGCGCCTTCTATGACATTATGCAATGCTATATGCCGCACAAGCCTTCTACGAAGCACTTGAAACACAGATGACAAATTAGACGACGAGAACAGACAGTAGAACTTAGAATGAGTGTTAACGTGTATATATGCATATATATGTATATATTTCATATATATACAAATATATATGTAGTTCTAGTAGTATAAATTCATGTAGGAACCTGATTTGGATTAAAAAAAAAAAAAAAAAAAAAAAAAAAACATTGTTACATAATATAATTGTAATTGTAGTTTTCACAAAAAACTATGAATCGTAAAACAAAGTCGTAAATGCGTGAGCGTTATTTTGTAATATTTATGTTTCTACAATTTATAATAATATAAATAGTTTTCCTTTTATTTAATTTATTATTATTATTTTTATTTTAATTTTTTTTATATAATATATATATATATAAATATATGCCCCTCACACAAAGTGTGTTAAAGGGTATACTTAGTTTGGTTTTATTTTGATTAATATTAAAGGTTGTTTTATTCTCTTTGAAATAAAATTAAAAACAAACAAAAAGTATGTTTATTTTTTTATAAACTAAATTAATTACGTCGAAAATAAATAAATAAATATGAAAAAAAGAGAAAAAAACATATTTTTAAATTTAAAAATAATTTTATAATTGTTAAAAATGTGTTTTTTTTTTTAAAGTTGCTACAAAAGATTTGCATGTTTTGAGGTTTTTTTAATTATCAAAAATAAAATATAAACATTAAAGTTGTTCTTTTACATTTTAAAAGAGATTCAAACAACTTTTAATTTAAACCAAATAAGCGAGTCTATAAAACTATTTGTTTCGGAGAAAATAATACTTTGTGTGTGTGTGTGACTGTGTGGACAATTTTACTTTCTAACAGAAAAGCATATTCTTGATTAGCACAAAACCGTACTCAGATGTGTAGTAGTTCGATTTAGCTATGATCGTCTAAATTTGTTAAAAAAAAAAAAAAATTTTAAAAAAAATTGCACCACACCACAAAACTTTTCTAGAACAGACCCAAAATTTATAGACCCCAAATAGAGAAAATAAATATATTACCCATGTTGTAAATTAAAATCTGTTTTGACCTAAGACCTCTTTATTTTTAAGATTTTTTTTTTTAAATTACTTTATTTTTTTTTTTTTTTTTGTTTTAGTTTTTTATATATTTACAGTTGTACTATTTTAGATTTACTATATAAAATAGTTATATGAATATTTTTACAAAGTTACATCTACAGTATTTTTTTTATTTGTTTCTTTCTTTTTAAACTCTTCAAACAAGTTGTATAAAATATTGATTCACTTTCGACAAGATGAGTTGATAAATTTGTTCATTTGTGTGTTTCTTCTACTGCTACTGCACATTCTACAGTTTTGAAGCGCCATTTTTAGATTTCTGTAATCTATAAAAACTGTTTTATTGCAGTTGATCTCAATTCCAAATGATTATTTGTCTGAATCAAAAAAAAAAAAAAAAAATATTCATGCTATTTGTACTCGTTTTTCATATGAATGCACTCATTTAAAGATATTTATCTTTAGTTTGAAGAGTATTAAACTTCGGCTAATCGAAGAAAGCATTTTCTTTTTTTTTTTTTAGCCTATTATTATGTATTATGTTTTTTTTCTTCTATTGTTAGTTTAAGTTTAAACAAAATTAGAACCATGAATAATCGTTTAGGGAAATGTAAATAATAAATATTTTTTTTTTTTTTAGATTTTTCTGATTTTAAGTCAAAAATCTTTCGATGTTCGGAGACTATAAAAGATTGAAATATAAATTTTGAAAACACGTTAGATATTTAATTATTTTTATCCCCTTTATTAATTGTTCTCATATAAATCCTAAATTTTATTGTGTGTTTTTTGTAAAAAATTTTTTTTACAAAGATCAGATCAACTAAAAATATTAAAATTGTGTTGAAAGTCTTGAAACTGCTTTAAAAATGAATAGGTACCGATTTTTTATCAACCTTCAATTTTTCATTACATTATCGAAACAAAAAAAAAAAAAAAAGACCCAAAATCAACGAATTATTTGTTTAAAATATGAGCATGCCTGATTTAAAAGTGTATAACAAAAATAGCTTTAAAAATGAAATAGTTTTAATTTATTAAATCGTAAAATGAACGGAATATTTTTTAAGGGAATTATACGAATTAATTCTCGAAATTAAACAAAACCAACAAAAAAAATATCTACCGAATTTTAGCCGAAAATACAATTTAATATACAAATTGAGGGAATAATAAAATGCATAGCAACACGCTGCTGGACAGGCAGATATAAAAAATATTGGAAAAAATACTATATTAAGGGGTGCAGTCTTTAAAAGTATTTCGTATAAATATAAGTAACGAAAAACGTCTATGTCACTTTTGAAGAAATCGCGATTACATTTGAAATTAAAACTTAATAGAAAAAAAATAATAATAATAAAATAAACAATAAACAATTATTTTTAGCAAGATAAACTGCTAGAAAAATTCAACACAAAAATACAACAAATTAAATAAATATTTTTATTGTCATTATTAATATTTTAAGCTAGAAATTTTAAAGAAATAAAATAAAATAGATCTTAAAACGTAAAAAACAAATAATTTTTAAGTCGAATGAAATTAAATAATGTAAATCGTGTGTGTATATAAAAATAATTAAATTAAATTTAAAAAAAAAAAAAAACGGAAAAGAGATATTGCAAAAAAAAAAATAATAATAATAATATGTAATGTGTAATATAATACTTACATAATTGTTTTAATAAACTATTTGTCTCAATGAGAAATAAATGCAAAAATAAAAAAAAAAAAAAAAAAAACTTTAAAAAATTATTTTATAAATCATTAAAATAGGCAAATTTTGTTAAAAAATAAAGCTTTTTATTTAAATTCTCAAAGAAATATCGGACATACATATATGTATAGATAGATTCTTTCTTCTACACTAGAAAAACTTTCAACAAAACAAGGAAAAGTGTTAACTTCGGTGGAACCGAAGCTCATATACCCGCCACACACATCTTGGAGTAGTTTAGTTATTATCAGTGGCTTAGATAAAATTTGGAGAAGTGGTGGGTGGCAGTCAATAGTCTGATACAACCAAAGTTTAGACACAATAATAGGGTCAACTTTTTGAGTTAAAGACAGACGTTTTCTTTAAAAAAAAATCAAAAAAATGGGAGGTGAGTTTTATGGGGGCTTTACTATTATTGGTAGTGTGTACATATTACAAGTGTTTTTACCCGATTTGGAGTGAATACATTCTATAAATATAATGCCTATTTTCATACAAAAATTCAAAAATGGACGCCTAGTTTGTTCGAACTTAACTTAGTCTTTGCCGAGAAAAGCTTAAGTTCCAAATTTCATCTTAATATCTCTATATCTTCAACGAAAAAGATACATAGAAATATACAGACTGACTAGATCGGCTAGATCGATACGTCTCGTCGAGCTGATCAAGAATATATATACTTTCAGACAAACTGAATATACCCTTCACACTATGTGTGGCGGGTATAAAAAAAAAAAAGTAGAAATAGCTGGAAAATCTTGTGATGGTGTTTGTAGGTCTAGTCGAGAAAGACTTATCTGCATATTTGGAGATTGGGGAAAACTTCAAAAATTTGGCGAATTGTTGAAAAACTTTTTTTCACTTATGTGGCAATAACTCAATCAAGTAGAAAACGATTTTATATAGACTACTGTCGACAGAAATTTGGTACTATGTAACTTCAGTCGAAGTTGTCGTCGTTTTTCTCTCGAATTTTGTTTGAACTTTTAAACATGGAGCGAAAATGGAAAATA
This sequence comes from Leucophenga varia, assembly GCA_018903435.1. Lineage (NCBI taxonomy): Eukaryota > Metazoa > Arthropoda > Insecta > Diptera > Drosophilidae > Leucophenga > Leucophenga varia. The sequence goes on from JAEIFJ010000747.1 coordinate 730,241, forward strand.
ACTAATTCTCGGCAGTTTGAAACTCTTGTGTCCGAAATGGAAAATATTCCTGATTTGGCAAGGGGTTTCAGTAGGGTAAAGGTTCCAGCCAATTTTAAAACCAAGCAAAAGTTTACTAAATTGAACGAAACTTTTCTAAATTTTAGAAAATTTTCGTTGCGAATTTCGAGTCAATATTATTGTAAGCATACACAGACACGTAGATGAAAATGTTCCGACACCCTGTATAGCAAACTATACGCATTGGTTTTTTTTTTTTTTTTTAAGAAAACATTTCAGTTGCTTTGTCAAACTGTTAAAATTTTTATTATTATTTTTCATTCGTCATTAGTAAGTTTATTCAAACTTTTCATCTCCGTAAAAAATTAAAATAAAAAAATAAAATTAAATTATACAAAGTTACCCGAAACGGTTAAACTCCAAAAAAGAAGAAAACCTTATAATACTTGGACAGTACTCACAGATAATAGTATCAACCTTAACGGCGGCCATTTTTTATCTTTACAATTTGACATATTTTACTGATGATAGACATCCCGATTTGTCCTCGTTTCTATTTGTGATCGGCACCATGATGCTAATAAACTCTCTCCGTAGATTATGTGGCAAAAGAGCTGAAAATTTATTTCAGAAGATTATGGAACTGCTTATAATGTTGATCCTATGTGATTTTGTTAAACATTTTGTATGGGAATTATCGCATACAATTACAATTGATATTTGGCTCAATATACTCACGGGTGCGTATGGATTGAAGATACACGAAAATTGGCCAATGCTATACAATTTTCTTGGAAGAGATATAATCTATATATGCCGGTTAATATTTGCTGGATTATATGCATTGTACGGTGTGAGAGATTGTGTTGCAACGTGTGGCTTGATGATATGGCAAGAATTCTTAGAGTTCAACGAACAAAAGAAGCGAGCCAATAGATTAAAACGTATTCGGCGTTGACTTCACACTGCATCTAAGAAGTTTGCGTTAGTTTTCTTTTTGGTTTAATACAAAATAATTTTGATTTATCGGAATTGGGACATGGAGCCAATTATATGTGTTAACCGGAGTTAAGGTATACAAAATTTTTATATCATGATTTAAACTGAGATAAAAGTCAGTGTTGTATTTAACATTTGAAATGTTTCGCTTGAATATATTTAAATTAAAAATTGTGGTCTGTTTTCCACCAAACTGTCTTTACTCTTAACGTTTTTGAAAACTTCTATATTGGTCTCCACTCTCTTCTCAGGGATTAAGTGATTGAGTGATTTCAGGTTTATTAACTGACTTTCACACCGCTTGCAAAAAGACTCCGTGCGACCTCATAATAAGCTGTTGACTTGTTGAGCAGATGGCTCACCTCTGACATTGCCTCTCCTTTAAAACAGAACTTTATATAGTTTTGCTATTTAATTTTCTGATATCGTTTCTATTATGAATGTTTTTCTAAATTAATCTTAAAACGTGGAAAAATGTTTTGAGTGTCCACTAAAATGTACAAAAGTGATTAATTGTCCAACTTTTCTGTTGATTCTTTTAGAAAATAAATATTCTTTCTAGTGCGATAAAAAGTGCATAGGTGCAATGAAAAAGTGAAAAGGCGCAATAAAAAAATGCTTAGGTGCGATAAAAAAGTGCAAAGGTGCGATAAAAAGTGCTTAGCTGCGATAAAAAAGTGCAAAGGTGCTATAAAAAAAGTGAATAGGTGCCATAAAAAGTGCATATGTGCGATAAAAAAGTGAAGAGTTCCGTCATCTCTGAAAGTATCTGATACGAAAAACATGTTTTCATATTGGACAGGCGTCGACGACGCCTTTCATAATAAGGCTGATTGACTAAAAATATGTGCAAAAAAATTTAAAATTTTTTTTTTTTTATACCCGTTACACAAAGTGTAAACGGGTATATTCAGTTTGTCCGAAAGTTTGCAACGCATTGAAGGAGACATTGGACACCCCAAAAAGTATATATATTATTGATCAGCTCGATGAGACGAATCGATTTAGCATGTCCGTCTGTTGTCCGTCTGTCTGTCTGTTGCGATGGCTGTTACTGGGAAAGTTTTGAAGATATTGACCTGAAATTTTAAACTTAAGCTTTTTGTGCTTCTAGTTACTTTGTATACCAGAACCAAGGTGCCACGCCCATTTTCATATAGCCCCCTACAAACTTACAACTTTTTCGATTTGTTGTATGAAAACACGTATTATTTATGAATATATTTGATGCGAATAGGGTAAGAACACTTTTTTGTCATCCAATGTCAAATCTAAGGCGTCCACGCCCATTTTTATGTATAGCATCCATACAAACTTACCGCCCATTTTCTGAGTTTTTATATGAAAACATTTATTATTTTTGAATAAATTCAATTAAATTTGGTAAAATCATTCCAATGTCCACCTATGTGAACACTTTCGGGCAATATAACATAAGCCTCCTACAATTTGCCAATTCATCGTGAAATTTAATCTAAGCACCTGGTGAACATATAAACTATTAAAAGTGTTTGATTTTCTGGTTCCACCGAGTTAACGTTTTTTCTTGTTTACTTTTTATTTTCTTGATTTATATATTCATTTTCCAATTAATTTTAATTACACAGCTCTTCTCTCTCGTGTGTAGGCGTTGTTGATTTTTCTAACAGCCGAAGTTGTTCCATTCGTGTAAAGCATAAGAACCCACTGAACCAAAATCTCGTAGGAGATATCGCTAACGATACTTACGCGAAAGATAAGCAAATAAAATTATCGAGAAAAAACTCTCGCTTGACTCTCGTTTCTTATATCATATTCGATAATTTTGCGACACTTTCGCTTCTCTTATCGCTTTCGAGCTCGAGCGCGATAGTTTTGCGATACTCTTGCTTGGCGCTCGCTTTTTGGTTCAGTGGGAACTCGTGTAAGCTCAATCAGTGTTGGGCACAAACACATGCTAAGTATAATGTGCGTCTTATTAGAATAGGAAACAAAACTGAACACTAGAAATAAAGTTTCAACTAGTTTATTTATATATATTAAGATTAATAACAAAAACAGAAAATACATAATAAAAAAAAATATAATAATTAAAGAAGAAAAAATAAGTAAAAGCAATAATCGAAATGACCGATTATATGTTTTTTTTTTAAACATTCACAGCGTTTTTATGGTTTTACACTCTCTCTCTCTCTCTCAGTGGTGTAAACTCGGTATATAAATTAAAAAGTGTACACCACTGGTAAAAAATTGCCTCAAAGAATAGTAAGAAACAAAAAAAAAATATATACAATTTTAAATTAAATTATAATTTTGTGTGCAAGTTTTGTAAAGCTATGAACCATTTGCTGCTGCTCTAGTTAAAAATTTTAACTTGCAAAAAAAAAAAAAATGGAGTTTTGAGACAAACTTAGTGTTTTGAATTAACCGTAACGTTAATATTTTTAACTCAATATTAAGGAATAATTTAACAAATACGATATCTAATATCCTTTCTCTTTTTTAGCAGAATATAAAAACGATTATCAATTATTATCAGAGTTATATCATCACAACGCACAGCCAGCAGTCAGCTAACGCGAGTAGCTGCGAATTAATGTTGCATCTTATTTCTATCCTTGATAAGTGCAGTGCTACCGACACGACGACGATCATAGAACGGTTCTGGTTTATCATTACGCACGCCGATCGCTGTAACAGCTGCAAATCCAGTACCCTCCGGCAATATGTTAAGCTTGTGTCCAACTTGAGTTAGATAGTTTTGTAAAGGAGTTTTCACTTCAGCATCGACATCGATCCACATCGGTGTTAATTGATGATGTAGACGTCCATCGTTTACGGCCTGTTCTATGGTTTCGTTCAAGATCAGATATTTTATTATGGCCTGAAAATGTATTTAAAAAAAAAGAATACTAAAATTTTTTTTTTTTTTAATTTTATATTTTTTTTTACCGTTGCGACGCTTGTTGTTATTTTAGTGCCACCAGCAGCGCCGATCAGCATACGAACATTGCCATTTGAATCGAGAATAATCGCAGGACTCATCGATGACATGGGACGTTTGCCAGGTTGTATATAATTGGCCGGTGATGATGGTACACCAAAACTGTTAACAACTCCGGGTGTCGAAAAGTCATCCATTTCGTCGTTCAGTATAATGCCAGTGCGTGTAGAACGTCTTTTACAACCGAAACTTTAATTTACAAAAATACGAAAAAAAAAAAAAAATTTCAATATTTTTTTATTTTTAAATGCATTCTCGCAACTTACTAATTATTTACGGTGCTCGTTATGGCTACCGCATCACCATTTGCTGCCAGCACATTCATATTTGCAGTTCCGTGATCCTCTTCGCTGGTAAAATTTGCACCATAATATGCCAGATCAGTCGAGGTGCTATTATCGTGTATAAGCGTGCGTACATGACGCACAAAGTCATCGCTTAAAAGTTTATCCAAAGTTTTTGTATGGACTCGGCGTGTTCCTTTTCGTTTTCCAGATCACCCAAATGACTACGCTGTCCGTAGGCGTGCTTAAATGTTTCAATTATACGCTGCCAGTATACTTCATTATTTTGCGTATACATTTCACTTATAACGTTGAGTATGAAGGCAAGCAATGAGCCGCTTGTGGGTAGCGGCGTTGTATAGAGCGTATAGCCACCGGTTATATTGGCTACAACGTGCGAGTCGTTGTACCATTGAACTCTGTTTAAGGCAAAGCATTATAGTTGTTGTACAAAATAAAAATATCTAACTTTACAAAAAAAAATAATACTCACTTAAAATCACGCAAATCCTGTTCGGTAATATTACTGCCAAGTTTTTGCATGTCCTCCACAAACATTTTACCTGTCTCACCACCATTATAGAGTTCACCGGCACCATTTTGCGCAATACGTTCTAGTGTCTCACCAAGTTTTACACGTTTAAGCGTATCACCCTCCTGATATGGTGTACCATCTGGTTTGAGAAAAACTTCCGCTAACGATGGTTCATTTTGTATTATATCCAATTTTTGACGTATTGCCGCTGCCAAATATTTCGAAACCCAATGACCCTCTTTGGCCAATTTTATTGTTGGCTGAAAAAGGCGACTCCATGGTAGACGTCCATATTTACTATGCATTTCCCAATAGCCTAGAATTTCACCAGGCACAGCACCGGCGCGTGCACCAGTCACCTCCGTTAGACCGACAAACATGTCCTTGTGTGCTGCAGCTGGTGCTGATTCTCGTGCAATGACAGTCTCAATTTTTTGTGTTTTACGCGTATAGATTGTAGCTACGAAACCACCACCGATACCCATCGAATGCGGCAACAGAATACCCTCACAAAGTAGCGTAGCTATGGCTGAGTCCACTGCGGAACCACCTTCGTAGAGTATTTCACTGCCAATATCGGCACAGCCACGTCCATTCGATACAACTGCACCGACATAGCGCGCCTCATCATTGCTTCGTAGGCCAAAGACAAGACCCAACGTTATGGCAGTCACCACAACCAGTACAACGACAATCCATATTATGGCTTTTTTATTAAAAACAAACCTATTTGAAAAGTAAAAAAAATTAAAAAAAAAAGAACAAAGCCGTTTAATACGTGCAATATGTAAAGCTTATAAGTTAATCTATGCCACTTGATGTGCCATGCGCTGATTTACACATCAAGTGGCACTGCACTGCATATCTATCGAGCATTAAAAGATTAAATCAATTGCATGGAATACTTTATACGTATGCGGATAAGTGGGTACTTTCGTATTCGAACATAAAAAAAGCGAAAGTGATAAAGTGTTGATACCAAGGCGAATGGTAATACGGAAGATTCATTACAAATTTTGTATACTTTTATACGATTTCACATTTTACCGAAGTTTTTTTTTTTTAAATTCGTTTTATAATTCGCAAATAGTTTTAAAATTGTTCATTTCTCTTACATTATTTGTCTTCTTTTTTTTTATTTATCTATTTATTTTTTTATTACAACTGGAGTAAACTGTGCTCAGGTAAGAACTTTAGATGAATGTAGCACTACACTACGCGCAGCTTGTATTTATGATCAGACCAACTTGTTGTTCCCTTCGTGAAATACATTAGACATTTACATACGTGATAAGAAATTGATAAAGTGTCCAACACTGATTTTGATCATTACAATATGTTAGGAGTACAACATGCAAATTAATTCTTACCTGGAAAATACCCCGTGGACATACTATATAATCGAATTTAATCAACTATTGCAATCTTTTTCATATTATTTTGTTTATTTTTGTTTTTTTTTTTATTATTTTTTTTTTTTTTGCAAATTCATTCAAATTCCTAAAAATTGCTTCACGTAAAGCTTATCAACTTGCCACAAGAAAGGCAAAAAGGAAAAACCCATATTAAATTCCTTAATACATGATAAACGATTAAATAATTGTTAAGAATTTAATTAACACTTTAACTGTAAGCGAAACGGATGGACGGACGGACAGACAGACGGACAGACAGACAGGCAGACTCTTATCATATTTCATGTTATTTATTTTACGTTTAGAGCTGCTCAAAGTGTCTAGTTAATTGTTTTACGATATACTCAGAGATTCAATGTATTCTTTATGGTGGCCCCATAAAACAAAAGATGACATATGTAAACTTTAGTAGTACTATCAACATTTTTATACCTTACACACATGTGGAACCGAAGCTCAAATACCAGCCACACGAATCTTGGAATAGTTATACCCTGTACCCAAGAGTAATGGGTAAGTTTGCGATAAATATGCCAGACAGAAAGAGGCTAGATAGACGCTAAGTATACATATAAAGTATATAGTATATAGTCTTGATCAGCTTTGAAAAGGGAGTTAAAATAGCTATGTCTGTCCGTCAGTCATGCTGTCTGCCGTATGAAAACGATTGTCTCGGAGGCTATAAAAGATATAGCTACCATATTTGAAACTTAGATTTTCTTAAGCCGTCAAGTGTGCACTTACCACCAACGGTTTTTCTCTAGGCCCATTTTGAGGAGGTACTTCTTACAAATCTATATATACTATACTTTATAGGGTCTACGATGTCTTCTTTAATGCGTTACAAACTTTTCGACAAACTGAATATACCCTTCATACTATGTGTGGCGGGTATAAAAAAAAAGGAAAAACGTTCTTGTCCAAATCTTAAATTACTTTAAGTGGTTAAATTTTAGATAAAATTGAGGAATTTAATTTTTAAAATATTGTCCGGATGCGGCTTTGCTCGCGTTAGTATCAAATTCTGCCTGACAATGAGTGACGTTTCGAGCCTAAAAGAGTGTGGGACACGTTCAACAATTAAAAACGCCTGTCAATACATAACTCCACATGGATAATTTAAATCGCTTAACTATTTGCGTTGCTGGGTTCTAAGAATTGCGGTTTGCTAGAGTTTCATTATTCTGTCAAAATTTAATTTAAGCTCCTAGAGTACTTCGGTAATGAGAAATACATTTAAGCATTGAAATACAAATTGTACGCTAGCGTTCCCAAGGGTTCACAAAAGGGTCATGGTCCAATTTGTTAAAACCCAGCCACCAATTCATGAAAATTTTGAAGTTTCTAAGCTCTTTCCGTTACAGCGAATTCAAATTTGTAGCTTCTAAATACATTTCAGACAATAATCAGACAATGAGCCTTGACTCATACACATTTTCCCAAGTATGTGGAAATTTCACTTTACGCTAAAGAGTTATACAAAACATTTTAAAATTGATTAAGGGTTCCTCAAATTTAAAATTTCAAAAATCCTGAAAGAAAAATAATTTTGAACGTTATTGTACATTTTAAAAATTCAAGTGAACCCATCATTTCCAAAGATGTGGCCAAATTTCCAATTCCGTATTATGCCTTTAGTTCAAAATTTTTTCAAATTTCTTCTTTGTACTTTTATGATTTGAACCATTTCCAAATAGTAAGTCTGTCAGTCAGGACTAAGATTTTCTATACAATCTAAATGGGTATTGTACATACATAGATTATCGGAAAGGTACTTATACGCGTGTTAGACTATCTGTTAAACTTATATACAATATATCTATGGACTTTTAAATAACTCGATAATCGTTTGATTTCATTGAGAGGTCGCTTTATGGTTGTTCTGTAATTAGCCGCTAATAATCGTTATATTTTATAATCGTTCCATTAAATTTTAATTATACAAAAATATCTTTATAACGGGATTAACTTTGCAAGTTTTATTAGAGAAATTAAACCGACAGTGATATTTTTTTTTGTTTTTTTTTTTTTTGTTTTGGTGTAAGCGGTTATAATCAGTTTGTTAAAAAATATTTGTAGTCCATATATTATACAAAATGGCTTCGCGACTAAATTAATTTACTGGCCACAGCCTTCAGTCTATACAGAAATCAACTCATAAAGGCTTCGCTTAGTTCCAGTGATCTGTAAAATCGCTTAAAATTTTTATGAAATACTCACTTGTCGCTTTATAATCTTGAAAAAAAGAAAGAAAACGTTTATAACAATTTAACGCTTCAATTAGCCATAACATTTTTTCGTATCTATTTTACAATAAACTTAATTAGTTAGCTGATAAATAGTATTTTTTACTATTGAGTTAAGATTTTTTTTTTTTTTTGAGTCAGTATGTGACACTCATTGTACTGTAGTGTACTGTATGACGCAATCTATGTAATTATCTGCCATCGCAAGATCGGTTTACCAAGTTCAGAGATAAATATAAAATTTTGACAGCTATGTAACTTTATCTCTCTCTCTCGATTTCGCTCTCGCTCTGATGCATGCTCAAGTGTAAAATAATTGAGCGAATAAGAGAGAAAGACATTGAGTGGGAGAGTTTTTTAATAGCAAAAACAACAACAACAATAATTTTTAATTAGAAACCAATGCTATTTTTTTTTTTAATTACAATAAAAAGTTTCTGAAATTAACATATTTCTATACTCGTCACACATAGTGTGAACGGGTATTATCATTTTGTTAGAAAGTTTGTAACGCATTAAAGGAGACATCGAAGACCCTATAAAAAATATATATTATTGATCAGTTCGACGAGTCGAGTCGATCTTGCATTTATAAACACAAAAGTACGAATGGTCGTGGAAGGGTCTCTATAGCATATAAGCCCCATACAAATCCATCTCATAATTTCAAGTTTTTGTATAAAAAAATTTTTATTTATGAATCGATTTATTTCATATATGGTAAAAACTCTTCTTATGGCCCCATGAACACAAAAGTACCAATGGTCGTGGAAGAGTCTTTACAGCATAAGCCCCATACAAATACATCTCATAATTTCAAGTTTTTATATGAAAAATGTTTATTTAGGAAGTAGAATTTTTGTAGCATTTAGCCATCCATCTTTCTGTCTACCTATTTCTAGTTTGATTTAACTTATTTTTTACGTTCGGTGCCACCGAAGTTAACGTCTTTTTTTGTTTTTTACTTGCATAAAAAAAATAATTTCTTTATAGTTTGCCAATATAAATTTTTGATGTACTTTATGGAGAAACTAGTTTGTAAGTGTGCCTTTTTGTTAAAAATTTGCCAACGGAAATAATAATAATAATATTTTATTATTATTTATTTTTATTTTTTTATTAAGCGGAACAATAGAGCAAACTTCATAAATAAAATTTGTTTATTGAACATATAAAAAAAAGGGCTATAAAGATATAGGCAGGTCGAGTTAATTGACCAGAAAATTTAGAGACTGTAACAGTTGCAAATTATATTAAAAAAAAACAAACAATTCAATTTTTATTAATTAATTTTTGATTTTATTTTGTTTTATTACATACTTTAAAAATATGTTTATAGGCGAAGTGGGGAGTTTTGAAGTACGTATTGTTTGGGGGTCAGAATTACCACAGCTCTTTTACATTTTTCGAATGGAGTCTCTCAAAAATATTTCTTATGTCAACCAATGTCAAAAAAAAAAATGCACTATGCCCATTTTTAGGTATAGCCCCCTTATGTCGCCCTTTTTAGGTTTAGACCCCATACAAACCTTCCGCCCAATTTCGAATTTTTGTATGAAAACAATTAATATTTCTGAATGAATTCAATTAAAATTTGGTAAAATCAATTTCAATGCCCACGCAAAGGAACATAATTGATATAATAAATATCGGGCTTATGTAACGTAAAGCCTTCATACAAATTTGACCAAATCCAACTTAAGGCACATAAACTTTGGGTACAGGGTATCTTGCAGTCAAGCATACTCGACTGTAGCGTTCTTTCTTGTTTATTAAAATTTTCATTATTTTTGGAGGAAATTGAAGTTTATTTTGGTATAACTTTCATTGAACTTTGAACTTAGCAAGTGAAACAAAAAATTTGATATATAATCTATGACTTTTAAAAAAAATTTGGAAAAAGTTCTAAATCAGTCAATCAAATATTAAAAACGTTTAATAAATAAAAAAATAAAATCAGTTCCATTTATCGAAAAACTGTCAACTGTTTCTTTCTGTTCGGCTGGTTTTGTCTGGTTTTGAAAGAATTTGTTTTTTTTTTGTTCTAATAAAAGAAAAAAAACATTCTTTAACTTTGTACAAATTGCAATAAAAACTGTTTAAACGACGTCAAAACATTTTAATTATCATTGTTATACGATACGAAAGCAGCTTATCACACACATAGCACAAGAAAACCATAAAAAATAAATTTCTTTAAGCAATTTGAAAACAAATTGAAATCTGTTTTTATTTATTATTTTTTTTTTTTATAAATGCTTTCCGATCCAAACGTATCTCAAATTTCTTATTGTAAATTAATCAGTAAAATATTTATGATTTTCCGCTCAAAATTTCAGATTTTCGACTGCTCATTGAATAACTAAGTGGACAAGGCTATATCGAGTTGACTTGTTGAGATTTTTCAGAGAATTTGTCTACTTTATGTCTATTTTATGGCATTTTAAATGCTATTATCAGGCACTGGTACTTCTTTTACGGCAACGCGTAAAGCATTATTGCATTTTTTTTATATTTCTTTTACTCTGCATTTTATGATTTGCAAAATTTAGATTAAGATAAGTAAATATCTCAAAAATATAATTTAGATTGCAAATAAATATCATAATTTTACGAGAGTTTTAAATGGATTTATTAACAAGAAAGAACGCTGAAGTCGAGTAGGCTCGACTGCAAGATACCCTATACCCAATCTATATGTACCTTAAGTTAGGTTCTGTTTTACTACCATACCTCATTGAATTGGATTTTTATAGAAAAACTTAAAAAATCGGGTATATCTTTGAATGGGGTTATACCTAAAATTTTGTTGGGCCTACCCATATTGGTCAATTTCATTGGGACTACCATAGACATAATTTGTACTAAATTTGAACTTCCTAGAATAAATAAAAAAAAATTTTCTATTTGAATTTTCTAGAATAAAAAACAATGACATTTTTATGCAAAACCCCAAAATTTTGGGGTAGATTTGTATGGGGGGTACTCCTTAAAATGGGTCTAGAGAAAAACCGCTAGTAAGTGCATACTTGACGGAGAGTCTAAGTTTCAATTTTGAAAGCTCTACCTCTTATAGTCTCCGAGATAATCGTTTGCATACGGCAGACAGCATGGCAGACGGACAGACAGACATAGCTAGTTCGACTCCCCTTCCAATGCTGATCAAGAATATATATACTTTATAGGGTCTATCTTGCCTCCTTCTGTCTGTTACATACATTCGCACAAACTTAATATACCCTTTTACCCTTTGGGTACAGGGTATAAAAACTGATGAAATGATTTATATAAAGACGCATATATTGTATTTAGACACTAGAAAGGGGCGCGTGGTACTAAATAATAGATTCCGGTACCGTCTATTCTGATGCACAATTTTTTTTATTGGATCGCATCACTATAATTTATTAAAGTAAAAAATGTTAAGAAAATCAAAATAATAATAATATCTATATATATATAAATATATAGCTGTGCGTTAACAACGCTTAAACTCGAGAATGACTCGACCGATTTGAACTATTTTTTTCTGTTTTGTTGCTCTCATCATAGATGTGGTCAGAAAGGAAAAAAATTGGAAAATTTTGACCCGGGGCCTAATGGGGGCTTTGAAACCGGAAAAGCCATATCTTTGGAGTGAATAGACAGTAGAGTAGATACTTGGAACAGGGCTCATTTGAAAGATGGTTAAAAAACATTTTTGGCGTTCAAGGTGTTCAAGGGATTTCCGGAATTTGGACCTGGAACCCATATGTGGACCCAATATAGATTTTTTAGCCAATTTTCTTTCTTTTTATAACAGGTGAGCACTTAGACGGGATTTTAGAAAATTTTGACCCAGGGCCAAATGGGGCCTTGAAACCGGAAAGCCATATCTTTGGAGTGAATAGACAGTAGAGTAGAGACTTAAAACAGGGCTCATTTGAAAGATGGTTAAAAAACATTTTTGGCGTTCAAGGTGTTCAAGGAATTTCCGGAATTTGGACCTGGAACTCATATGTGGACCCAATATAGATTTTTTAACTTTTTTTTTTTTTATTACAGGTGACCACTTAGACGGGATTTTAGAAAATTTTGACCCGGGGCCTAATGAGAGCCTTGAAAAAAAAGTCATATATTTGGATTGAATAGACGTAGAGACTTGAAACTGAAGAAGTATTTGAGAGAAATTTAATTCGGTATACATGTTAAAAAAAAGAAGTTTGAAAAAAAACGGACGATGGGCGAGGCCCCATAAAAGCGATAAAAAAATTAATTTTATTTTTGCAAATAATTGAGCTAGACAAATGAAATAAGGTATTACTACATGACCCGAGCAAGGCCGGGTAGTTCAGCTGGTTAATAAATAAATATGTTCTCATCAGTATTCAACCTTTACATTTAATTATTAATCATAATTATTTAAATTATTTATGCAAATTATTATTTACACAATTTGTAAATGCGGTTTTGAAACAACAACAAAAAACATAAAAACGTGCACATCGTTGCACGTCTATTGACCCAACGTCTCACTTATTAACAGGTTTCTTTTTTTTCCTTCTTTGTTTGAATGCTAATTACGAAATGTTTATTTTTTTAAATAGTACCTATGTATAGAACCGGTGAATACCGATAAAGAAAATGTACATATATGTATAAAATTTGCAATTGTTTTGATAGATATCAACATGTTTTGAGATATCTGCCTAGAACAAGAAAACAACGTCTAAGCTCGACTACGAGATACCCTGTCTCCGTTTTATATGATGTGCCATGGTACAATACCATTCTTGGTATGATGCGATAGAAGCAGAAAAAGGGGTAACCTGCTAAACCTGAGAATAGATTTATTTTTGCTTCTTGTATTCTAAATATAAGAAACAAGCCCACATTTCTTTTTACTTTTATTTAAAAAAATTTTGTTGCATCTAACCTGAAAATAATCTATAAAAAAATGTTAGGAAATCGCAAAAATATCGCCATTTATTCGGCGTCATTGAAAGAGCGCTCCATTTTGAGTTCAGTTCCTGAAAGTGCTTAACGAAACCAGCCCAATTTCAATTCGGTTTTTACTATTTTAACTTGAAATTAAATGTAATGGTGTTATACAATATGTATACATACATATATACCCCCTCTCTCAAAATATATATGATGCCATAAAATCCAAATTCGAGCTTAACTAGAAAACCTTTACTGCACATTGTAATAGGGAAGAAAAATATGCAGAAATCCCCCAGGAACTGGAAGTTCCTTGCATAAGCCAGGAGGTGGCTAGGTTCACTAAGGCATATCTGGATAGGCTGGACAACCATGTCAACCCTCTGGCCATAAACCTGCTGGATACAGTACAACGACTCGGCGACTGAAGAGGTTACACCCCCTGGATTTGCCACACACATAAACTTTTAAATCCTCCTCCATCACCCCACCCTTTGAAATCCCAATTACAACTCCCAAGTAATGGAATGTTATGCATTACAATTCGCTGATAGTCCCCATAGGGACTGATTGCAAATAAAGATTACAACTTTAAAAAAAAAAAATTACAGTACAATATTTTATTTGATTTTTATTTGAATACCCGCCACACATAGTGTGAAGGGTATTTTCAATTTGTCGTAAATTTTGTAACGCATTAAAGGAGGCATCGGAGACCCCATATCGAATCGATTTAGCCATGACGACCCTTCTCTCCGTCCGTCCGTCCGACCGTTTATTGCAATGCGTTTTTCTCGGAAAATTTTAAATATATACTTCACATTTGAGCCCCATCATGAGTTTTCCCCACCCGACCCCTTTGCGGAATATAATCTACTTCACTGAGCATCATACATGAATTAATTAAAGTTTCGTGTGGCGGGTATTTGAGCTTCGATGCTACCGAACTTAAAGTTTTTTCTTGTTTGCAATTAGTTTTTAATTTTCATTCAATTTTAAAAGTATTTCTCGAACAAAATCGTTGCCTCCCAGTATTAGCGTATTTTTGTAACTGCATTTTTTTTTTCAACAAATCAATTAGTTCAACGATAAATTAACACTCAACCCGTCAACAGTTTACTGTGACAGCGCTGTAGAAGACGATATAGCCGTGTTCGCATTGTATGCACAGCGTTCTGTCTGATCTCAGCGTACGTAAGTGAGATATCACTAAACTTGGCAATTATATTATCCTGAATCTGTTTTACATGGGTTCCTTGAATTAATAAACAGTTTTGAAGAATAACACCTTTTTGAAATAAGACTCGATTCGAACGGAAATTTGAACAATGATTTTTTTATTTTTCTTATAATGAGACTTCTTAAAGGGTATCTAGTATTCGTCGAACTTATCTGATTGCAGACTTATCAATATTTTTTTTTTTTTTTTTTGTTATTGCTGTTTTTTTTTTTTTTTAGTTACTAATTTGTTAATTGTTGATATTTTTTCGCGGTTTACAAATTTTCAAATTTTTTAAATGAGAAACCTTTTTTAAACTTACTTCATTTTTTTTTCGTTTCTGCTTTGAATTTTTTTTACACGTTATTAATATTAATTAAATAAAAACAAAAATTATTAAAATAAAAAGAAACAAAACTTAAATATTTATAAGTTAGATTATTGCACTAAAAAGAAACAAACTTCACTTCACAAAAACGCTAAATGAAAGTTGTATAGATTCTATTTTTATTTTTAAGAATAAAATTAACAAAAATTAACAAGAAAAAAATATAGAAAGAGCAGCGTACGCTGCGAGAAGTCACGATCGACTGATGAAAAATGCTCGTCACGTCATTTAAAACTCTTTTTTTGTCCTACATTTTTTTTTTTTTGTTTTTATCGATTCGATATTTTTTCTGCTCTTGTTTTTGTTGTTGTTGTTGTTGTTATTGCTTTGTATTTTATTTTATTCGATTACAGACGAGATGCCGTTAGAAGAGAGTCAGAGTAAACAAAAAAAGCAGTTATTAAGAGAATAAGAACAAGCAAGAGAGCGCATGTATTTAAAAAAATAAATAACGGTGAAATTGAGTAACGTGTTTATTGAGAGATTGAAACTATATTTTTTTATTCAATCTGTTTTAAAAATAACCGGCAAAAGTAAATAAATAAAAAAAAATGTTCTAAGATTTTTATAGAATTTACAGACAGACACATACACCGATGTCATAGAAATTGCTTGCTCATCGATTTAAAACTAAATTAAAAACGTAATTGTTACAAAATTGCTATTTTAGTTCATTTAGAATCTTTAATGTTTTTTTAAACGCATCGAAAAAAAACAAATAAATAAATAAATTAAAATTTAATTTGTTAAGGAAAACATGGTACAACGTTAATTTCGGTGGAACCGAAGCTCAAATAACCGCCACATCTTGGTTTCGTTTATTTATGTTCATCAGTGGCTTAGGTAAAATTTGAAGAGGGAATGGCTTGGAATCAATAATCCGATACAAAAAAAGTCAAATTTTAACCTAAAGACAGAATAATAAAAATTTTCTTGAAAAAAAAAAATAGAAAATGGGTGTTGTTGACTTTGTACGAGGACTATATGTTACAAAGGATGACATTTTAAGTGTTTTTATCCCTTTTTAAGTGAATATATTCATAAATAATAGCAATTTTCATACAAAAAATCGAAAAATACGGTAAATTTATATGGGAGCTATACGTTAAAATGGGTGTGGCTCTTTGATTTTAACGCTTGAACTGCATAGGACTGAGAAAAATTAAGTTTTGAATTTTAGGTTAATATTTTTTAAAACTAAGCGATTGAAACGCATTAATACATACGGACGCACAGACAGACGGACATAGCTAGATCGATTCGTCTCGTCGAGTTGATCAAGAATATATATACTTTATGGGATCTACGTTGTCTCCGTTCATGCGTTACAAACGTTTTTGCAAACTGAATATACCCTTTCACACTATGTATGACGGGTATAAACATATCAAATGTGTGCATGACGCTGCCATTTCATTTTTATGAGTTCTTTACGTCAAGTAGTTCAGACGTCATAAATTGAATTTCGTAATATATTTAAAATTTAAACGATACCCCAAAATAGATGGGAAGTCTTGTAGGTGGTGGAGGTTGTATAGTAAGTGTAGTCTAGTAAAGTCAAACTGCATACTTAGAATTTGAAGAACACCCCAAAAATCTTGACTTATGGTTAAAAAAAAATATTCACTTTCCTTTTCACTTGTCTGCCAATAACTCAGTCATTTACAATCCGATTTTTAGTTTTTAGCCAGTTTTGGAAACAAAAAATCCAATAGTCAATTTAAATTTATTTTTTTCATTCGCACTTTGATATATTTTCCGATAACTTGGATAAGCAAAGTGAACGTTTTCACCAATAGTTAGCAAAGAAGGAATGTGCTTTGAAAGATAAAACAAAATTAAAATGATCTCCGAGTTTTAGTGGTTAGAGATGGGGATGTGCCGTATTAGCCCGACCCAACCAGCCCGACACGACATTTTTGTAAACTGTATTGAATGTTCTAGGTTCGAATCCCGGTCTCATAGCTCATATAAAAAAATAATTCTTTTACTATTTAATACTCATTTATAAAAAATATAAATATATACATATATATATATGTATATGTATGTATAAATTATATATATATATATATATATATATATATATATGTATGTATAAATATACATATATATATATATATATATAAATATATAATCATATTAATCATAAGAAAAAAAAATTAAAACATTTTTTGTTTTTTATACCCGTTACATATAGTGTAAACGGGTACATTCATTTTGCCCGAAAATTTGTAACACATAAAAGGTGGCATCGGAGAACCCATAAAGTATATATATTATTGATCAGCTTGATGAGGCGAATCGATTTAGCCATGTCCGTCTGTCTGTCCATCTGTCTGTTGCGATGCGTTTTACTTAGAATGTTTTTTAAGAAATTGACCTGAAATTTTAAACTTAAGCTTTTATTTTGGTATTAGACAGTTTGTATGTGCCATGCCCATTTTTAAACATAGCTCCCATACAAATTTATCTCCCATTTTCGAAACTTTTTATGAAAACAGGTATAATTTATGAATATATTAACTCTAAATTGGGTAAAAACACTTTCTATGTCATCCAAAAAAATGGTGCTACTCCCATTTTAAGGTTTAGCCCCATAAAGTTTTACAATACATAATGCTATATACCATTCGAAAGGTCTAAGTTTTTTTTCAAAAACTGGCTAAAAAGCCAATGCTTTGGGCGTGTCCCCCAAATTCCAAGTATGCAGTTTTCTTTTGCTCGATCAGATCTACAACATACACCATAAAACTTAGACAGTAATACATACCAACTTTTGTTTTTTTATGTCGCACAGTGTTTTGGTTCTTGTCGCTTTCTAAATGAAAACTCGGCCGAAAAGTAGTAAAAATTTTAAAGGTTGCTGTTGTCGGTGATTTCAAAAACTTTTCTGTACCGATTTTCTTTGGTATCAAATTCAAGATTTTTTAGCACAGCTCCTATATTCAGTTAAACTATTTCGATGCTAATCAAAAATACATTTTGGGGTGCGTTCAAAAATTATTTCTTTGATTTTTAAAGTCCCACTTTCGTGATAATATTTGGCGGACGCCTGGCCTTATTCTGCTTATATTTACCCATTAAATTAATTTTGCCAGTAATTAATTAACAACCAGATTGAAATAAGCTATTAGAAGAAATTTTCTGGATGTATATAAATTGGTATAGTATATCAAAAAACCTGAATACAATAAAACTACATTTATCTGAAAATACACTATTTATTTGTGCATTATTTTATCAACATAATACATGGTATGTATGTATATATATTGTATATAGATATAGGTACATATAAATTTGTCATTAAGTACTTATGATGGTATTGCTGTGATGTACATACATATATTTCTAAGCGTATATATTTCTTTTAATTTATTATTAAATCATAAAACATAATAATACAATACATATGTATGAAGTTATTACTTTTCGTTTACTAAAAATTATTTGTCCATTTCCAGTTATTAGTATGTATATAAATATATTTATACGAGTATAGTATAATTGTTAATACATTATAAAATAAAGTTTTCATTAAAAAGATTATAACAATAAAAATATTTAGAAAAAAAAAAAACAATATATGTATAAATAATTATAATAATTTGAATAAATTTTATTTAATTTGCACTAATAAAAAATAATAGAACTCGGAGTTTTTTATTTTGTAACGCTTTACGCATCACTCGTGCAGAGCATAAAAGAAAATAGAACGCATTTTAGAGATTCATTAAGGTTCTCAATAAAAAAAAATAATGGAATATATTCAATAGAACAAAAAGAAAAAAAAATTAAGGGAATCATTTCAGCAAATAGGTGTTTCTTGTTAATGATAATGATGATGTTTAATTTTGCTTTAGTTAATTTAGTGTATTTTCGAAATTATTTATCGAATTCGCCGTCAGAAAAGCTTTTAAAGCTGAGATTTTTCAAAAAGATTCTCTCGAACATAATTAAAGATGTTTCGAGAAAGATTTATCAATTTTTGTACAATACATTTCGAGATCGCATATAAAATTAATAAGAAAAATAGATAATAAATAAATGTATAAAAAATTAATAATAAAAAATATTAAACGGAATGTTTCGAGAAGATACACACACAAAGAGATAGAGAGAGAGTGAGAGAGAGAGCACTAAGAAGAGAGCATGTAAGATGATGGTGTAGTAGAGTATGTGTTACTAAGGATACGTTTAATGATGATGATGGTGTTAATGTCTAATCAGTGTACAATTAAGTCATGATGGTCTATTATTGCATTTAACATCCAAAGCTATGTGCTTGAGCTAGTGGAGGGTGCGGGACTCGGACTGGAGCTGATGGCACTTAAGTTTTGATTTGAATTGCCAAGTACCGTTGCCGTTGCTGTGCCGCTTACGCTGCTGCCGCTACCGCTGCCACTGCTAGTGCCGCTATTGCTACTTTCAAGACAATTTAATAATTTTTGACGTGTACGCTTATCGCTTACACAGATACATTGTATTAAGCTAGATAACTGTTTTGTCGAGTACTGATCAAGTTGACGTTGTGCTTCAACCCATTCCTCAAATTGTTCATTTGAGAAATAATACGCTTTTATAAAACCATCAACATAGCTGCGATATTTTGGAAATTTCTGATTCGATAAAAGTTCAAGCATAGACATAAAATTTGTAAAATCCAATTGCATTAGTGCACGTCCACCGGCAGAACATTTCTTGACATTGGAATATCTAGAAAATGTTTGCTTATTATTAATAATTTTATTGTTTAGTATGAGCTTTGTTTTCACTTACCCTTCTACTAGCAAACGCGTTGCAACGTGTGCCATTGAACTCCAGACTTGTGTACTTGGTACGATTACTTCTTTTGAAATATCTTCCAATTGCATTGCAAAATATTGCATGTTCTATAAAAAAATAGTCGTTTTTGTTGTTGTTTTTATTTTAAAGGTAAATATTTTCAGTTTTCTTACCCGATTCATTATGTCTATATAGCCATTGTGCTGATAACTGACATGATTAACATCCCATTTGACTTTTGATATCTGTCCAAGTATTGCTTGTAAATCTATAATACGCGATGTTACGCACGTGTACACCATTCGTGCTATGTCACTCATGAAATCGCTGTAATTAAAGTACGCGCTCAGCAGCGGTCTTTCGCTGAGCGGCAATAGATGATTGAGATAATTTTGCAATATGAGAAATTGCTGCAATGTACTATTGCCGCTTTCAACTGCTATAATGCGTTGTTGTAAACCGTAAAGCGTATCCGGGTTAGCTAATTCGTTATTTTTCTGTTATAAAAAATAAAAAAAAAACAAATTGATAAATATAGTAAGGGGCGGAGTTTCATTATGATTTTACATACCAACGATGAAAAATTCAATGGCCACATTTTGATTTTAGGTATAATATTTGTCTCCACACAACGTAAGTTTTTGTTCCAATCGCTTTGTATAGAGACTATCCATTTGCACCAACTGTTTTAAAATGGAACAAATTGAAAGTGTTGATAGAATAAAAACGGAAAAAATTGAAACCAATTGTAACTTACTGCATCCTTGCTGAAAATTTCATGTACAGCGTAAGCGTAAAAGTCCAAAAGCTCCAGCATGCATGCAACAATCTTTGGCGATATACAATGCAACAGTTTGCACATTTGCAAATAGCGTCCAATGCAGCGGAAAACATTAAGCGTTGTATTATTAACAATTAATTGATTGCTATTCTCCTCGTCGTTGTATTTGCTACATAGACTCTTGTGCTCGTCATCGCTTTCCTCAGAGAAATAACATGAAGCCTCATCAACAATGCCCGACAATATGTCCTCCTCTAGCATAGCTGCATCCAGACCGCCATCGAATGGTGAGCTTTTTTCCGAAAAACGCAAAAAATAGCCATAGGAACCATAAATCGAACTACCGCCGTCTTGTGAATGTACCGAAACCAATTCATCGCAATTATTATTGCTAATCGGTGAATTATTATCCGATGACGTGGAGACCATTAATGCAGCAGGCGGTGACTTGTGCCGATGCAGCATATGTCGCACCGAACGATATTCCTATTAAAATATGTAATCAATTTAATTCAATTAAATTTTACAATTGAATCGAATTACTTACAGGCAACTGTAGTATATTTACAAACGAATCAACCATTGTCCATGATTCGTTATCAAGAAATAAACAAATTTCCTCAACACACGATATATGATAGCGTACAAAAAACTCTTCACTTTGCATTTGCATTGTTTCGATCAACTTTTCTGACTGTTCGCCGCAGAATTCAATGCCAATCTTCTTCAGACGCTGTACAATCGATAGCACTTGTATGAAATGATCATACTTTAGCGTTATTAATTTGCTACTCTGCAAAAAGATGCAAACTTTCGTCAGTATATCGTTCCAAATGCGCGATTGTCCTTTCTTCAATTTCTCGAGTATATACACATCGAGTGATTCTTCGTCATTGATCGGATATAGCTTGTAATTATGATGCCACATAACAATTTGATAGTACGATGCTAAGATCAACCAAAACGTTTTGCACAAACTAATCAGACATGGAATGTATTTGTCTGCCGTCACCTGTTCGCAGAGATTCTCATATAGAAATTTAACATTATCATCGATGCACGGATCCAAATATCCTCTAAGCACTGAATTCACCGATGAGTGTATGGCTGATATGAAATTAATGTGCAGTTGGTCCATTGCAATCAATGAACGATTCATTAGCTTATAAGCTTCCTGTAGATTACCATATTTGCGCATTTCAAAATTTAAAACCATTTCATTGAGTACAGTGTCCAGTTGAAATTCCATAAGGAGTACGGTCTCTTGTAGTTTTTTGTGCAAGGACTGAACGCACGTGTATTGCATATACGATTCGGCAGATTTTTTGCATTTGAGCAGTAGCGAAATTGCGCCCGAATAATTGTGTTCGGCGAGCAATTTTTGTACGGCGACATCGGTTGTCCGCTGTCAGCGAAAACGAAAATAGAAGCAATAATAATAATAATAAACAAATAAAATATAATTGTACACACCAATTCCTTGATGGCATTCAATGTATTCAGCAAATCCTTTGATAACTTCACGTTTTTTGTATGATGCAAGTATTTCCAGACTTGTTGTCGTCAGATTTGTGCGTGCATAATTTAAAAAAGAACGCGCCTTACGGCACGTCCACAAGGATTCCTCCAATTCCTTTTGTATTTCGTTTATTGTAGAAAATTGTACATTGCAAGAGCTACGCTTGTCTAATATGTTCTGCAGTACTTGTTTCGAAAGAACACGATGCTGTGTGCGTAATTGTGCCATAGATGTTTCAATCAGTTTATTGTTAATACCGGCGCTGAGTACTTTCTATAAGAAAAATAAATAAAGATAAAAACATTAAAACGTAAGCAATTTGTTCGATAAGATCTTTTCGGCACGCCTGCCGCTGGTACAATACCTTCAATTCATACATTTGCGTATTACTATTTGTTTGAAAGTAAATTTCGGCAATACTCTCTAAAATTTCTTGATCAGATTTTTCAACATTTTGCTGCTGCTGTTGTTGTTGTTGCAACCATTTGACTTTGTTGTTGTTTGCTTTTCTTATTGTCATTGCCATCAATTGCCGTTGCAAGTTGTGCCTCACCCTGCACCGTTGCTGTCGTCGTCTTTGTCGACGTTGCTGCTGCTGCGTTTGTTGTTGTTGTTGCTTGTAATGCGTCTGTCGTCACTGTTTGTATGAAATATTCGGAAAAACCCATTGCAGGTATTTTCATTTGACGATTACTCTGTAAAATTTGATACAAAATTATTTGCAAGGAAAAAAAACAAAAGAATATTTGTTGTTATGCCAATTAACTAACCTGTTTATGCAATAAATCCAAAAACTTGGATTTAAATTCATCTATTTTTGTCTTTGAGTTTTGCATATTTATGCCATCTGACTTGACCAATAATAAGCAAAGCAATACGAAGCAGAACCAGAGACGATACTGCAATATTTTTTTTTTTTTTTTTTTAATTATATAGAGATGTGCAAAATTTTACATAAAATAGATAGTAATGTTATTACAAAAATTTACTCATCACAAAGTTACTGTAACAGCAACAGCGAGAGAAATCGTCTGTAGAAATACTCTGTAAAATTAAATACATAGCGTTGCCACAAAATTTTACACTCGTATATTCGATAACAAAATCGCAAAAAATCCGATAACGATAACAAATGCATTTGGAGCTGGCCTTTAAGCCTTGTTTGTATCAAATATTGACTCAGAAAGAAAACCTTGAGTCATGATTTTGACACCCAAGAAGATCTAAACGGTTGTAATTTTAGAAAATCCTTTGACAGTCCAAAAACATTTGTTCATGCTCTTGTCAGTTGTTAAATTACAAGAATGGGTAACTTTCCCAGCTCTAAAATACATTTTTCAGCCCTAGAGCTTCTTATGGGCTCAATTTAAAAATAAAAAAAAAAAAAAACATGACACCCTCAAAATTATTTCCCTTTTCTCTATGTAAAATTTAAAGATTCTAGCCCTTCCGCTACGGAACTAGTAAAAGTATTTTAAAAAATAAAAACAACAAATATATATTTTAATTCTACTCATTTCATTGCCATATTTCAGTTTAAAAACCCCCATAACACAGTAGCTCAAAAAAAGAATAGCTCACATAGTTTGGTAGGTGAGTCATCCGGGTTCAAGGTTTATATGCATACATATATTTTGGTGCGATGTTAAACTTTTTTTTTGATAGATATTTTTTTGTGCTGTTTACGAATTCATTAGCTTCAGATTTTGAGATAAACGAGATCAAAATGGTTAAAAATGGCATTTTTGGAAGTGGAAGATAGGCTCTAGCAAAGAAACGATTCACCTACGATGTGGTCACGACGCTTATTAACATTGTGGCCCACCGTCAACGCCCTCCAAATACTACATTACACAAAGAAATATAGCCTCCGAGGTAAATTAACATGTGCACCAACTTATTTTCAAAGATATTAAGCCACTGTAAAATATTTTTGAAAAACACTGGTTCTGATGGCGGAGGCGGTGGGAACAAAATGTTACAATTTTTTTCGTTTGCAAACTTAAAAATTTCATTTTTTCTTGGTTTAGGTTCTAAGTCGTACAAACACAAAATTTCTGCGTAGTAACAAGACGCGAAATATAAATAGAGGGTCACCGCTTTATTTCAGATGCCAAACACAATTATCGCACGACAGAAAATTTTTATTGCTACTCTCTTTAAAAAATTTGTTTTCGAAAAATTTGTGCTGTGGGGTTTTAGGGAAATTTTTTTTAGTGATATCTGGCAGCACTGAATCTGACAAATTCAAGTTTTTCTTTCGATGACATACGCAACCGATAACACAGCTGATTACTTGTGACTATTTTGATTTATTTTTGTTGTTGTTGTTGTTTTTTTATATCAATTTCGCTCTAAATTTGCTTGAATAAGTTTTGAGAATGAAAAATGTATTTATTTAAAAACAAATGTCAATACCGCAAACATTATTGCCAAAAATTATACAAGAAATTTTCGAAAAGTATGAAACTGGCGAAGAAGCCACAACAGAAACCGGTAAAAAAAATTTGAAAACTTTGGCGCGCGACAAATATTTAAAAAAAAAGAAAAATGTTTTATAATTTGCAGTGAACAAAACACAACTATTTATTGAACTAGAAAGCGTATTCGGTGAAGAACTTGTCGAGAAGGCTTTTAGCCTACTGGATGACCATCGGATTACCCTGTATACGATTGATACGGACGACGAGAATGATTTGCGTTGCTTGTTCGAAATCACAAAGCGCAAATCTGAGTTTTACCAATTGCTGCTCGGTGTAAATTACTGCAATTGTGCATTCTTCAGAAGCAACGTTTTACAAATAACGCCGCCAAATACAGCGGCGGCGGCAATAAGTCCAAGAGCGGCCACCGCCTATACATGCGAGCACGTCTTGGCTTTGCGTTTGACGCGCATTCTTAAACCAAAATTTTTTCGATTGGAATGCATTGCAGAGCAACGTTTTGAGAATTTAGAAAGTGGCTTGTTTGAAAGCTTAACTGAATTTTAATAAACTTTTCTTGCTTCTCTTTGCCCCACCCCACCAAAATTTATATAAATGTAAAAATTCATATTAAATACATTTAATAAGAAAATAATGATATATAGTAGTAACATTAAAACATTTGTCTTACTAGTTGGCAACTTATTCATACACGCATACATATAGTACAATGTAAAAGTATAATAGTTAAATTACAATACATATAGTATATGGAAATGTTTTGTTTATATTTTTATGGAATTGAAATTGTAAGCAGTTTCTTTTTCTCTTCATTGTTTCGCCATCGTTTCTGTCGCAAATCAAGCGCTTTTTCCACATAGCGTGCAGGTCTCCATAGTTCAAGCACTCTCAGTATAAGATAGCATACGGTGACAAGTAGCACATAGACCCAAACACCGCTGCCCAGATAGGCATTTAGTAGTTCACCGACAGATCTATTTGACTCGGACATAACGCGTGCATAGACTTTTTCTGTGCGTCGTGCCACATCTTCCCAATTGTACAGAACTGATACCAATTCATTGCACTTATACGGACAGAGTATGGGTTCAGTTGAATCTGGATCGACGGTGGGCAAATTGTCGCAATCGAAACGTGCCGCATAACCATATTTTTCATCAACTTGTCCAAACTCCTTTTCACGTCGCAGCCGATTATGCTTGTTACGCTTTCTCTCCGCTATACGCAATGAATTATTACTGCACTCTTTTGATTTGTTCTTAATTGTTCTTTCATTTGTTTTAACGCTATTCAAGTTTGTACTTTCAGTAATTTGCTTTGAGTCATGTTGCCTAGTCTGTTCAAGCATTCCGTTGTAGCGTTCAATGGCCAACATAACACCGTTGTATATTGACTCAATTTCTGGATCCGCTAAAATAATCAGACTGGGCGGCAGCACCTCTGGTATGCCTCCAACACGTGTTGACACCACTTGCAGACCGCAAGAGGCAGCCTCAACAATTGCCATACAATACGCTTCGGTCAGCGATGTATTTATGAAGATATGTCCACGTACAAGCATATCGCGTACCCTACTGTGATCAACTGCACCGACAATTTCTACACGTTTCTGCATATTTGTCTTCTCTCTAATTTCCTCAAGTAGATCACGCTTTGGTCCATCGCCGACTATTATAAATTTAACATTGAGCATGTTTTTGAAGCGTGGTATGATGCCGGCCAGTAAATCAATTCCTTTGCGATAGACCAGTCTTGAAGCGACAACTATGTTGACTTTGGAAAAGCGTAAGCGAAAACTGATTAAGAGTACGATATGCGCGACTTGTGTTGTAACACTTACTTGTGCCATCCGAAGGTCGTCTAGTTGGATCCGGTGTAAACATGGCAGTGTCAACTGCATTTGGTATAACTGAAACATTATCCTTTGGCACACGTGCACGTAGTACAGTATTTTCTTTACCTATAAAACATAGAGCCAAATTTTAGTACAAATCGTTTTATATAAAGCCAAACTTACCTATGTGCGAGACACAGATACAGTGATTGACTGCAGCCAAATGTATTTCGAGTAGCTTATTGGTGATCACAGCGGAAAGATCGGCAAAGCCAAATAAGCTATGATCCGTAAAAACGGTCTGAACGTTAAGTTTATAATAATCAAAAGAAAAACGGAAAAAGTTAGGTGTACAAATGTAAATGAATTACTGACCTTCAGTCCCAAAAGTGCACCGGCTATAAGAGTTTCGTGTGCCAGAGCACTAAATGCCGAATGACCATGTACCACTTCGATATCTTCGCGTAGCAGCACACAACGTATCAGCGGTATATTACAGACAGCGGTCGGCAGAATACATTGATTGTAGCAAACCTTAATTGGTAGATAATAGACTTTCAGTCGATTGGTCAAGTATCGCACGCCCCTGCAGTTACCGTAAGAATGCGTCATGACGACAACCTGCAATCGAAGTCGAGCTCAATTTGTTTTTTTCGTTTTGTTTGTTTGTTTTGAATGCTGCCTCGCCCCTTAGAACGAACGGATCCATTGATTGAATTACCTTGTGGCCATGAGAGATGAGCACTTGGGAAAGATTGTAGATGTGCTCTTCGACGCCACCAATACTTGGATGGAAGAAATCCGATACCATGCTATTTGAGTAGGATCATTTACAGATGTTTTTCATATTTTTCGATTTTTTTTCCGAGTGATGCCAATACTTACATATCGCATATTCGCATATTCCACTAAATAAATGTTTTAGTAGCAGCTCGCCCACTGCGCGAATACACTTCTTCTTATCGTCTGGTCTCACGCACACTCTTATTATAATAATGTATATCGTTTAAACGTTTGCCGGTTTACAATAAGAAACGCGTATATTACAAGATGTATACATATATACATATAGAATACACGTTGCAATTTTTGATTACGCTGCACCTTTACCACTTTTTTTATTAATTTATAATTTATAGGTCTTTTTTTTTATTATTATTTATTTGTTATTATTTATTTATTTATAGTGAGAGAGGTTTAATTGTAGCACTGCTTATAACTTATAACGAACGTATGTGCTATAAGTGACGCAAGTAAGTGATGCGAGGCTAGATATATCTAACTCTGTTTCACTTACGAGCCAGATACACGGTTATCGGTGTAAACGCGAGGTTAGATCTATCTAACTCTATTCCACTTACGAGCCAGATACACGGTCCATACGGTCCGTGGATCGTCGTATTATTGTTTTTTCTCGCTCGCACATTGCCTGCTTTCTTGCTCGCACCTATATGGCTGTACACTACAGAAGATTTTTCTATTTTAATGATTAATGATTTTTCTAATTTAATTTATTATATTTTAAAGAAATTAATTTAATTTCAATTTAATTCAAAAATTAAGCAATTTTACCGACCGTAGCATGTATTATTTTATTATTTTTTATTATTGTTTTTTTTTTTTTTTATTTCGTCTATTTCGTCAACGTCAACGATAAAAATTAATGTACAACATCTGTTACAGCTGTTTCTATTTGACCGATATGTATGCATATACATATAACCGATAACATTTTATCGATGACCGATATCTTTAAGATGTACTTTTTTTTTTATATTACATATTCCTTGTTTTCTCCTTTCTTCAAACGTTCTTGAACCACGGCCGTGAATTGTCGCGTCGGTCGTTAAGTATAAACAGATCCGCGAATTATATACGTGCATTAATTTGAAACAATTTTGTTCACAATTTGATCTGATTTTATGTATTGTTCTATCACATATACCTGTTAGGCGATTAAGAGAATATAAAAAGTAAGAAAACTAAAAGTTTGTTTTTTTTTTTTTTTTTTTTTGATTTTATAAAATTTATAAAAGTGCAAATGAACAGTGTGCGGCGGCTTTATTTTATTATTGACGCGAGTGCTATTCTCAGTGCTCTTGCGCGGCGCTAACATCTGCGCCCCTTCTACCTGCCACTACTTAAAATAAAAACATGTAAAGCGAAAAAAAAATAAATGAAAGAAAAAAAAAAAAAAAAAAAAACAAATAATTTGTTGCCAACAAAAAACAAAAACTAAAAAAAGTACAATATAGTATTAGCTGCAGCAGGCAAAAGTCAAAAAATACGCAAAAATCAATAAAATAGATTTCGCGTTCTCTTTCGAAAAGGTCGGCAAGGGTAGTAGAACAGATGAAAGAGGGGGGAGGGGAAAGAAGAGGAAGAAAAGAAATGAAATGGTCAAACACAGAAACATTGACAGACATAGAAACAAACGTACTACATGTACGAGTATATTTAACACCCAACTAAAATGTTGTTGTTTTTATTTCTTTTTTTTTTTTTTGTATGTCAACAAAAAAAATGCGATGCAGAAAATTAGCGGCACCCCGCCAAGCTAAATAGTGAAGTAGATAAATGATTACAAGAGATATTTTCTATGAATAACAAAACAAATGAACAGCGGCAGTGGCACTGGCAGCAGCAGCGCACAGTAGCAAGAAAAGTGCGTTTATATAAATAAAGCAAAGCATTTGAGCGGCAAGAAACAACAACAACAATACAGAAGCAGCATCCATGCTGCATTCTCTTTTATTTTATTATTATGTTTTTTTTTCTTTTATTACAAAATATCTCTCACTTTGATACAATTTCGCTCTTTAAATTTTTGATTATAATAAGATTTTTATTTTCTCCCAAGCTACTTGTACAGTGGTACGAAATACTTTGTTTAGTGCATAATTTTGAAAAATTATAAATATTCGTATTGGGCATATCCAAATACTTTCAAAGTTTCGTAAATATTTTTGAAACACTTCACATGAAATGTAAATAACATTATTTTATGGAAATTCACACATAAAAATTACGAAGACTTTATATCATCAAATTTTATTTTAACTTTTCAACTTTTCTAAACAACAAGAATTTAAAACATTTGCCATAAATACTTTCATTATATCTGCCTTTTTTTAAATATCGACTAATTTGAATTTTTGAAAATTCATCGAATGACTAAAATGAAAAAAAAAAAAAAAGGGTGCTTTAAGTGGGATAGAGGATGGCGACACGGCACCTTTAAGCAAAATAAAACAAATTAATTTCTTTCTATTTTAACAATTTTTTAATGATTTATGTTACTTCTTTCGATCTGGAGAATATAATAAACGACCTATATATAATTTGAAAAAGTGGGAAGTGTTACACCTCAATAAAAAAAAATTCCAAAATTCGTCATATAATAGCAATAATAATTTAACGCAAAATGGGCGCTGTCACGCTTTCAGTGTAAAACACTCTAAACTTTGTAAGAATTTGCTATAAAAAATCATTGGTTTCAATTCCATGTAGTACTCAGAGCAACATTAAGAACGTTTTTTAAAATAAAGTCCAAAATACGGAAACGTCAGCAAAGCCTTGTTTTGTAACAAATTAAAAAATAAAATTATTTATGTATTTGCAAACATATATTCGTTGTTGCTTATGCAATAAAAACAGGATTATTTAAAAACTACGAATTATAATCGTATAATTATACGAAAACAGATTTACAAAATACACCAAAATCCTAATAACATTTTTATAAAAATGTTGAATAATTGCAGAAAAAGATTAAAAATTTAGAAAGATTTAGATTTTATTCTTCTTCTGTTCAAACCAGCTTACTACCCATTGGTACAAATACTTTCTCAGATTTAAGGTTTTTTTACTTTACTGGAAAGTTTTTCCAATTATGCAAACATATTTTCCCTGTTTTCTTTAATGTATATTCACGCATTGCAAAAGTTTCATAATATTCTATCCAGCCGTTTCGAGTCTCACAAAAATAAATATTTATACATTATATTAATTAAGCTATTCGTGTCTAAAATGAAAAAAAAAAAAAAAAACATTTACTCTAATGAGTTAGTAAAACAAATAAAGAGACATATGTATATATAGTATATCAAATTCTGCCTTAATGAACACAATGCGTTTTTCTGTGAAACCATTCCACCAAAATTAGGCAACTAATTGAACAATTAGTAAATAAATAGTTTTGAATAGGTACAAACTAACACACTTACTAAGGTTATGTGTATAATTTTTACATTTAAATATGTACGTATATCCAAATAAGCTCCAACAACATTTTTTGTAAATGTTTATTACGTAACTTCCTATAAAATATTAAACAGATATCTAAATCAATCCGTTCCACCATATATTTGGAATCTATGATTTCTATAAAGAAATTGAACTGGGTTTATGATGGGTGATTTGCTAGTTCCCTTAGTTAGCTGATTTATGAGACTTAATACAATAATTAAAAGTCGAGTGTTATTCTTTTCCTACACTGTAAGCTGCAAAGTTTTATTTTGTTTTTTTTTTTAATTTTTTTCTATTAATTATTAATATTGGCTATAAAAACGTATGCCTTTAAAATCGCAGGTCGAAAAGGCTATGCCCGCGGGTAACTGCTGCTCATGTACGTTCTCTCTGTTTGCATTTTAAGTGGAGTAAAAGAAATAAAAGTATGTATTTTAAATGAAGATTTTGCCGACCTGTGCATTAAATTATCACTGACAGATTTTTAAACACGTGTGCACATTGTGCAAGCGAGAGATAAAAAGAGAGAGAGAGAGAGAGAGAGAGTGATAAAGAAAGCAGAGAGTACTTTCTCTCATGCTCTCAAAATATGTTAGCGGTTTTTGCAACTACCCTTTTCGTTGTTAGCAAAAGCTAAATCCGCAATCGGTTTCCCCCGCAATGCGACAAGTTCTGCATTGCTTCTGTTTAACGTCGCGTAACGGCACTTCGGTTGTGACGTACACAAGCCAAGGCAAGGCAACGCAACGCAACGCAAGCCAAAGTGGATGCTGTGCTGTGCCGTGCTGTGCCGTGCTGCGCCGTGCCGTGCTGTGTTGTGTAGTATGCTTTTCTACTTGTTTGTGAATGTGTTTCATTAAATCCTTTTTGGTGACATTACCTAGGACTGGGTTTCGGCTTTTGACGTTGAATTTACTGAGTTGTGATGCACAGTACTTGCATGCATATGTATGTATGTATGTGTGTATGTAGTATGCAAATGTGCCTTTCATTCTTCTTTTCCTTTTTGAACAATGCAATCTCTGTGTGTGCTGTGTGCTCACTTATCACTCTCTGAGTTTTATGCTCACTTATTTTTTAGACTCTTTCTCATCCTGCTTGCTTATGCAATGCGCTTTCGCGTATATTATAAGTTGTCGACCAATTGAGGAAAGAGGGTAGATTAATAATGGTAGAGTATAGGGGAGGGTGTTATAATGTTGGGTTGGTTTGACATTTTTGCGCATAGTTTTTATGTTATAATATTCTTTCTTTTGCTGTGAAGTTTTCAGTTAAATCAATTATAAATACATACATATGTATGAATACGAAAACTTGCATTCAAATGTACATACATATGTACATATGTATGTATGTACATTTGTATATAGATATTATTGTAAATACATACATAAGTAGTTGGTAAATAGCTTACGCACACCTATGTAGATCCACTTGCAGTTATAAAAATAAAATTTAATGCTAAATCAATTTGAGATTTTAACTGTTTAAGATATTAAGTCCTACTTTACGTACATACATATTTATGTATTTTTTATAGCCTACATACAAACCGGAACCATAATTTTTTTAATTTTTTTAATACCAATAGTACCAATAGTGTGCAATTGCTCAAGAGACTATTAAGTATGCATATATTATATGTACGTATGGATGTGTGAATACTAGGGTGGTCCAAAAAAATAGATTTAATGTAGAAACCTCGAAAAGTAATATTTTTTAACCGGAAACAATGTTTATCTTCATAAATGGCCATAGAAGAAAATCCAATCATTTATTATTTCATTTTTAAATATTAACTATTTTTTTTACAGAATTTCAAAAAACGAACCCAACAAATGATTTGATGTTTGACCGTTTATGAAGAGACACATGGTTATCCGGTTAAGAAATATTAATTTTCCAGGATTCTACACTAAATTTAAGAAAAACAAGGAAAAACGTTAACTTCGGTAGAACCGAAGCTGAAAAAATTAAATCTATTGTTTCACTCAGGGTCCTAGTTACATTCTGTGAAATATTCATAAAGATCGTTCCACAGATCTGGGCTTCTATAAGGAAATAAAATTATTTATGAAGAGAAACGTCGTTTTCCGTTTAAAAATATTCAATTTCCAGATTTTTATACTAAATTTAAAAAAAAGTGTTATTTTCCCGTGTATAGTATATGCGAAATTTCAGGGTCTTGGCGGCACCATTAAATATTATCCGATAAAATAAAAACAAAACAAAAAAATCAATAAGAATACTAGCTAAAAAAATAGAATAGAAAAAACAACAGATCGAAGCATTGAGCGTGAATTGATCTTATTTGTTGCTCTTATATATTGAATACACCTTGTATATAAAATAAATAGCTTCAAAAATAAAAACTCTAAATTGGGGCTTCGATTTGTATGCAGGCTATACCATTAAGAGGGCGTGGTACTTTGATTTTCAAACTTGATTTAATCGTGGCCAAGAAAAGTTTAAAGTAAAACTGACCGAATATACCTTGTAGAAATAAACAGACGGAAAGACGGACTGGGCTAACCCAAATCGTCTCATCAAACCGATATAAAATATTTATACTTTATGGGGACTACGATGCCTTTCCGACAAAATGATAATACCCGTTTGCATTATATGTGACTTATATAAAAAAAAAAAAAAAAAACTTGGCAAGAGGTTTGTGTGTATGCTATGCCTAAATGTGGGCGTGTCACACAAATATTTATATAGTATACTATAAATACAAAATGGTTTTTTCATATATATTTTTTAAAGTTTTAGTTTTGAATTTCAGCACACCTTTTTTCAAAATTTTTAAGGCGTTCGACACACTGAAATAATACCTGTTTCACAAATTATGTGTCTAATTAAAAAAATATATAAATATACGTTTTCACATTGAGTGTGAAGAGTATAACAAGGCGGCACATGTTGCCAATTTTGATAGTTTGAAAAACCGAAAAAAAAAAAAAAAAATTTTTTTTTAATAAAAAATTTAAAAAATCGAAATATATAAATCTCATTCTATCTGTGCAATTGGAAATAAATTATGATAAAGAGCGTCAAAAACATTTATTCGATGCATGTAAGTAGAAAACCAATTTTTTTATTAATATAAATTGTATTATTTTGTGTTTGTGTTTAAAGTTTAAAGATTTGTATTTTGCATGTTTTTTTTTTTTTTTTTTTTTGGTAAAAGTAGTTAAAACATTTTTTTTTTTTTGGAAAATGTATGCTCTTCTGTGTTTTTTTTTTTTACTTCTTTTTAATGTAGGCACTACATATAAATAAGCTTTAAAGTAAAACTATTAGAGACCTGCAAGAGTTGATGATATTTTATTACGTTTCATTATGCATTCTTTGTGATTTTTTTTAGTTAAAAAGTTATCGTGCACATGGTTATGGCTATGTTTAAATTACACAATTCAACTTCATTATTATTTCAATTTTAGTTTCGACTGATTTCAAATTTTAGTAAGCTGCTTAAAAGAGAGGAAAAAAAAAACGAAAACGAAAACAATGCATTCATTTCACTTAATTTGAAACATATTTTTGAATCTTTTGTCGTTTGCATACATTCGTGCAGGGCCACCAGAACTCTACTCTTTTGTATCTGAATCTGTTTTGCATCTAGTGTATCTATCATTTTTCATTAAATCATTGAATTTCAATTACGGTGCATTCATTCAATTAGCCCTAATTAAAAAAGAAATATCTGGTAAAAAAAAACTCTTTAGAGAGCCACAAATTGATACATTTTTTTTTTGGTATATGTAATCAGTTCCAATAGTATAGCATAACTTTGACAGCTTCAATTAGGTTGCTTGGTACCTGTCTATCAGACAGGTTTTGTGCCTGTTTGATGTTTATAGTTTTTTTTCGTTATTTTCGTTTTTTTCGTTTTTTTTTTCATACATATACATTTGTATGTTTTGACAGAGACACACCAGACTTTTTCTGTATTTTGTAATACATTTAGCTCTTTTTACTTAATTCATTGTAGCAAACTCAAAAGAATATTTCACTAATAGTTTTCTAGTATTTGGTAATGTTCAGAACATTTGGTTCTCTTTCGTTTGTTTTTATTTCTATGGTGAAAGGGAAAAAATCCTTAGGTCGACTTAAGCAAAAAATTGAGATAAGAATACTACGCTGATCTCCGTATTGAAAAGTACCTCCATGCAAAATTTGAATTATTTTTTACGATTTTTCAGAAAGTTTTAGACAAAGAAATTTTTGCTTAATCTCACTTTTTTGGCTACAATTTCAATTTATTTTAAACTTAAAAAATTGCTCTCCTGCTAAAGGGTAAAATCAGACTTAAGCAGTTTTTCCTTTTTACCACAGATTTATTTATTTTCCAAAGTTTATACAAAAGAAATTTTTATACCCGTCACATATAGTGTGAACGGGTATTATCATTTTGTCCGAAAGTTTGCAACGCATGGAAGGAGACATCGGAGACCCTATAAAGTATATATATTCTTGGTCAGCTCGATGAGACGAATCGATTTAGCCATGTCCGTCTGTCTGTCCGTCTGTCCGTCTGTCTGTCTGTCTGTTGCGATGGCTGTTACTCGAAAAATTTTAAAGATATTGACCTGAAATTTGAAACTTAAGCTTTTTGTGCTCCTAGTTAATTTGTATACCAGAACCAAGGTGCCACGCCCATTTTTAGATATAGCCCCCATACAAACTTACCACTTTTTTCGACTTTTTGTATGAAAATAGTTATTATTTATAAATGCTTTTACTACAATATAGGGTAAAAACACTTCTAATGGCATCCAATATCAAAAGAATGTTGCCACGCCCATTTTCAGATATAGCCCCCATACAAACTTACGGTTTTTTCGGATTTTTTCTATGAAAATAGCTATTATTTATGAATGTAGTCACCCCAAGTTGGGTAAAAATACTTTTTATGTCATCCAATGTCAAACCCAAGCTGCCACGCCTATTTTTAGCTATAGCCCCTATACAAATTTACCGCCCATTTTCGAATTTTTGTATTAAAATAGGTATTATTTATGAAACTATTCACTCAAATTTGGGTAAAAAAACTTCTAAGGACATCCAATATCAAAACCAAGGTGCCACGCCCATTTTTAAATAAAGCCCCCTTACAAACTTAACGCCCATTTTCAAATTTTTGTATTAAAATAGGTATTATTTATGAAACTATTCACTCAAATTTGGGTAAAAACACTTCTAATGACATCCAATATCAAAACCAAGGTGCCACACCCATTTTTAGCTATAGCACGCTTACAAACTTATTGATTATTTTTGAACATCTATATGAAAAAGTAATTATTTCCAAATTTATATTTATAAATGTATATAAGCCACTTATGATCACACATAAACTATTCAAAGATTCGTGTGACGGGTATTTAAGCTTCGGTTCCACCGAAGTTAACGTTTTTCCTTGTTAATTTTTTTTTTTGTTGAGAAACACTAAAGGTGTGTTTAGACACGCAAATATTTTGAATCAAATTTTTACAGTTTTCAACAAAATGTGTCAGAAAATTTCAAATAAAACTTGTGTCTGAACGCGCACCCTAAGATATGTCAACAAGCATAAAAAATATGTAAAAAAAATCGTAAAAAATGTAAAAAAAAATATTTCATAGAAAGGTATGAAAAGAAATTATTAGTCAATAGTCGGTAAATATATACATACTATATGCATGTATTTATCAATTCAAAAGAAATCTTATATTTTAATAGGACAGCGCTGCATTTTACATGCTGCAATCAGTTGGAAACTCGTACACAGTGAAAAAAACGCTGTTAGAAAGAATTTAGAATGAACGAAATTAAAAACGAGAACCATTGTGTTTAATTTAAGTTTCAAAAGCTTAAAGTGCAAAGTAAGAATGCAAAGTAGACAAAAATGTATGATTTAGGTTTTTACAAATTTGCTCTCGTCATATCATTATACCCGCCACACATAGTGTGAAGGGTATATTCAGTTTGCCTGAAAGTTTGTAACGCATTGAAGAAGACGTCGTCGACCCTATAAAGTATATATATTCTTGATCAACTCGACGAGACGAATCGATCTAGCCATGTCTGTCTGTCTGTCTTATATTTCTAGGCATCTTTTTTGTTGAAGATATAAAGATATTAAGCTGAAATTTGGAACTTAAGCTTTTCTCGGCAACGACTATGTTAAGTTCGAGAGTGCCACGCCCATTTTTGGGCATAGCCCCTATACAAACTTACCGTTTTTTTCGATTTTTTGTATAAAAATACTAATTATTTATGAATGTATTCACTCCAAATTGGGTTAAAACACTTATTTTGTCATTCAATGTCAAAACCAAGATGCCACGCCCATTTTTAGGTATAGTCCCCATATAAACTTTCCGCCCATTTTCGAATTTTTGTATGAAAATGGTTATTATTTATTCATGTATTTATTCCATATTGGGTAAAAACTCTTCCAATATAATGGTGCCACGCCTATTTTAAAGTGTTTCTTCCATACAAACTTACCGCCCATTTCTAGATATTTTCGAGAAATATGTTGTTATACATATCTGTATTTTTAGCTCAAAATTTGAAATTAATATTGTGTGTAAACTTGGGTGACCACTGATGATTACACATAAACTCTTTAAAGATTCGTGTGACGGGTATTTAAGCTTCGGTTCTACCGAAGTTGACGTTTTTTATTGTTTTTTTTTTTTGTTTGTTGTATTTGTCTGTCTGTTTGTTTTTTTTTTAACTTTTCGTTCATTAAGAACAAATGGTTCTTGATATTCGAACGAATGTTCTCACACAAATGTTCACCATTCGTTTACCATTTTTGAGTATATAGTATGAATGCTAATACATATCAGGTGTACAAATTGAAAAATGCTAGTGGTATGGAAGGTCCCAGCTGTAAATGCTGTCAAAAAATATCGTTTATATCAAATATTTACGTTACATATTAGTTTATGTACTAAACTAGTCGGAATTTTTTTATAAATCAAAAAGTCTTTATTTATTTTTGCTCATTACTTTCGTCCCCTTCAAAATAGTCCCTCCCTATATATAGTAATATACTTATGCCACCGCTTCTTTCAGTTCTTGAAGCATGCCACAAAGTCTTCTTCACGTTGAATGTCTTCAATCGACTCAAAACGGTTTCCTCGGAGTGATTTTTTGAGTTTTGGAAATAGCCAGAAGTCACACAATGAATTAGCTGGTTGCGAAACGATATTGGTTGCATTTTTGGCGAAAAAGTCACGAAGAATTAGCGCTGTTTTTCACGGAAAATTCAGCATTTTTGGTACAAATCGAGACTTGACACGTTTGAGGCCTTAAACATCTTTCAAAATGGTATTAATTGATCCTTTTGATACGTCAACTTCATCAGCAACGTCTCTTATAGTTAATCGACGGTGTGCAAGCATTTATTCTTTTACTTTTTGGATGTGAGCATCGTTCGTTGGGGTCGATGGTCGATAAGGGCGCTCTTTATACCAATCAATCAATTTATACCAATCATATGTTGTTGATTTTGGTAGAGCTCGGTCCCCTTAAGCTTTCTTCAACATTTTAAACGTTTCTGCAGCATTTATTCCATTTCAGATTTAAGAAAACGAAATTTGATCGCACTTCTTTGTTGAATATTTAATTTTGACATATAATTTGAGATGGAAGTCAGTAAAAGTTGTACCAACCAAAAAAAAAATATATTGAGCGAAAATATTTACCCGCGTAATGTAAATAGAAAAATTTTGACTTTTTGTACACAGTAACTTCTTGTTTTTTTATACCCGCCACACTCGAAACCAAGGTGCCACGCCCATTCTTAGGTAAAGCCCCCATACAAATTTACCGCCCATTTTCCAATTTTAAATAAAAACACTTCTTATATCATCCAATTCCAAAACCAAGATAGCCCCCATACAAACTCACCGATTATTTTTGAACTTTTGTATGAAAAATTAATTATTTTCGTCTATATATTGTTAAATGGATATAAGCCACTGATGATCACACATAAACTATTCAAAGATTCGTGTGGCGGGTATTTATGCTTCGGTTCCACTGAAGTTAACGTTTTTCCTTGTTTAGTAGAGAGTTTTTATTCGCCAAAATATTTTTGCGGCTTCGCTACACCAAAAAAAAAAAAAAAAAAAAAAGTATGACAAGAAAAGAACGTTATCTTCGGTGGAACCGAAGCTTAAATACCCGTTACACAACACTTTTAATAGTTTATATGTTCACCAGGTGCTTAGATTAAATTTCACGATGAAATTGGTCAAATTTGTATGGAGGCTTTATGTTATATTTGCCCGATCCTTACCATATCGAAAGTGTTCACTTAGGTGGACATTGGAATTGATTTTACCAAATTTAATTGAATTCATTCAGAAATAATAAATGTTTTCATATAAAAACTCGAAAATGGGCGGTAAGTTTGTATGTAGGCTATACATAAAAATGGGCGTGGCGCCTTAGATTTGACATTGGATGACATAAAAAGTGTTCTTACCCTATTTGCATTAAATATATTCATAAATAATACGTATTTTCATACAAAAAGTCGAAAAAAGTGGTAAGTTTGTATGGGGGCTATATCTTAAAATGGGCGTGGCACCTTGGTTCTGACATACAAACTAACTAGGAGCACAAAAAGCTTAAGTTTCAAATTTCAGGTCAATATCTTTAAAACTTTCCGAGTAACACTCATCGCAACAGACAGACAGACAGACGGACATGGCTAAATCGATTCGTCTCATCGAGCTGATCAATAATATACACGTAAATGACAAAACAAATTGTACAGGTTCAAATAAATCGCCGATCGAATACATAAAAAGATTTTTCTATGTTTTACTCAAGTTACTAACTAAAAACATAGGGGACCAAAAAAACTGAGCACTCTGTATATGCATGGAAGGAATAATACGATTTTGTATCAAGCCAAATCGTTCTTGACAATTCGTTCTTGATACAAGCACAATTTGTTCACAAATCGAGATAAACTTGTTTTTGTAATAATCACACGTTTACAAGTTAAAAACATTCCTATATATGCATAAATCAAGTCAGCTTACCTAATTTTTGAACACGGATGTGCTCAATATAAGTATAATGTGCTTGATTTTTCTCTCTGTGTACATATATAGAAAAAAAAAATTAAATTCATAAAATGAAAAATTATGAAACAAAATTTATAGATAAATGAAAAAATTTGTATGTTGCGTCGGTACAATACACGCCATCACAATCAGCTCAAGTGTGGTTTTTCTGTATATTCGTAAGAGAAAGATTTATCTATAAATTCATTTTGCTAACCACATTTTTAGAAGTAGCTAACATTAAAAGCTACCCCAAACTTTTAACTTTTTGTTTGTAAAAGATTTTTATGTCAACTACGTGTTTGTTTGTGTGTGTGTGTTTATGTGTATGCGTATGCGAGTAAAAGGGTATAATAAATTTATGCAAATGTGTGTAAACAGGCTTACAATATGATTCTGATTAGAATGATTGGGTACACTTTGTAATTACTGAAATCTATTGTTTCACAAAATGAAACAGTCAAAAGGAAGGATAGACATGTATAATTAACAATGACAATGTCCAATGTAAATGAGTGTTCACTGTAGTAGTGAAACCATAAATGCACAAAACATATTAAAGCTCTAAGGTACTTATGTATGCATACTATAGTACTTCATAACCCACTTTTCTGCTATACTAAGGCTCTATCTTATAAAAAAAAAAAAAACAAATGCAACATATGTACATACATATACATACGAGTATGTAAGTAGGTACATAGCAACTAAAAGATACATAAATGTATCTATATATCTCTAAAATCCAAGTCAAAGACTGTATATACTCAGTCAGGTTGTTCATTTTTATGTTTTGGGCCATTTTTGAGTTAGGCCTGTAATAATACACACAAACATACACACACACACACACACACACATATGTACACTTATATAAACACAGAAATCTTTATGCAGCAGTATTAAAACGACATTGCTGGCACAATGTGTTAGCCAAGCCACTAGCCACAATCGACCTAATCCATTGCGGTCGCAGTTTCTACAATTTTGCCATCCTACCTCCTTCACACACACACACACATATTCACATACACACACTTCTATTCAATTCTATTGATTTAGGCAAGCTGCCAAATTGCATCGTCATGAAAGAAGCGAAGAGAAAAGGAAAAAAAACTGTTAACTTGCGTTAAACCGAAGCTATTAAACTCTTCACGCGTTGTTTAAAAATTCTAAATGCAAAATTATAATTATTCACGGAAATAAATTATCTGAATGCTTTTACACTTTGTTTCTATTACATTTTTTGGTTCTGCAAAATTAGAAGAAAATTAAATAAAGCAAATAAAATGATTTTTGTTTATGACAGTTTACACTTACACTTTAAGGTCCCTTTTCTCAGAAGCGGTCACATACATACATACATATATCTTTTTTAGTTAAAATTTTAAATTCTATAATTTTCTCAAAAATTCTCCAAATTATTTTAAAAAAGATTTAATTATTTTACAGCACTGTTTCGTAGGAGTTTATGTGATAGTGGCACTCTAATTTTCACAAATTCGTTGCTTCTGGTATCAATTTTACATTTATCAGATGCATTGAAGTGGAAGCCATTTACCGTATCCTGCTCAATTTCTTTATTAAGAATAACAAAATAATTGTGATTATCC
This sequence comes from Leucophenga varia, assembly GCA_018903435.1. NCBI lineage: Eukaryota > Metazoa > Arthropoda > Insecta > Diptera > Drosophilidae > Leucophenga > Leucophenga varia. The sequence goes on from JAEIFJ010000747.1 coordinate 771,537, forward strand.
GCCATTGTTAGGCATAGTCAAGTTTCTTCGACTGCTTGACTTTTTTTATTTTGTGTTTACATTTAATATTTTATAATATATTATATATAATATTTTATCATTCTGTACATCTTTTCAATTTTTCATAACAACAATACAGACAGATACATTTTAATTAGCGTGAAATAGATAGCACGAAATATTGCTGCATATGGTCTGGGATGTGTCCGAGGGATGAACTAAAAGTTGTTTAAACTTTATTCAAATTTAAGCTTAAACATTTTGATTAAAAATCAAGGAAAAATGTTAATTTCAATAAAACCGAAGCTTCAACACCGATACGAATCTTTAAATAGTTTATGTGTGAATATCAGTGGCTTAGATAGATCTTCGATATGTGATGGGTGGGGTTCAATGGTCCGAAACAGCTCAAGTTACTGCACAATATCAAATTTTATGGTAAAAATACAGATATAACAGTAATTTTCTTGAAAATCTCAGAAAATGAGAGGTAAGTTTGTATAGGGCTAAATGTTATTGTGACCCGTTCCTTATAATATTGGCGCTGTATACATAGGATGAAATTAGATGTGTTTTTTCCTAATGAGGAGTAAATACATTCATAATATTATTTATTTACAATACTTCCATGCAAACATTTCAAAATGGGCGGTAAGTTTGTATGGGGGCTATACCTAATAAAGGGCATGCTACTTTCATTTTCGAACTTGATCTAGTCGTTGCCGAGAAAAGCTTAAGTTTCAAATTTCAGCACAATAAAATGAAATAAACAGACAGACGGACATTGCTAGATCGACTCGACGTGTTGATCAAGTTTATATATTTTTTATTGAGTCTACGATGTTTCCTTTAAAGGGGAAAACCACTTTAGACGATCATAAAATCGTTTTTTTTAATTGCATAATTACAATTAGTCCCGAAGATATGAGATATGAGCACTAACGTAAACACCGGCGATTAAGTGCCGAAGTGAACTTTTTTTATACCCGTAACACATAGTGTAAACGAGTATATTCAGTTTGTCGGAAAGTGTGTAGCGCATGAAAGGAGGCATCGGAGACCCAATAAAGTATATACATTCTTGATCAGCTCGAGGAGATGAATCGATTTAGCCATGTCCGTCTGTCTGTCTGTTTATTTCTTCGCATTTTTTTTGATTAAGATATATAGATATTACGCCGAAATTTGGAACTTAAGCTTTTCTCGGCAACGACTACTTTGTATGTTAAAACCAAGTTGCCACGCCCATTTTTAGGTGTAGCCTCCATACAAACTTACCAAAAATTTTCGAATTTTTGTATGAAAATAGGTATTATTTATGAATATATTCACTCAAAATTGAAAAAACACTTCTAACGACATCCGATATCAAAAACAAAGTGCCACGTCCATTTTTAAGGTGTAGCCCCCACACAAATTTACCGCCCATTTTTAAATTTTTGAATAGAAATTGGTATTATTTATGAATTTATTTACTCCAAATTGGGTACAAACACTTCATATATCATCCAATTCCAAAACCAAAATGCCACGCCCATTTTTATGTATAGCCCCCATACAAACTCACCGACTTTTTTTAACTTTTGTATGAAAAATTAATTTTTTTCGTCTATATATTTATAAATGTATATTTGTGGCTTCACTGATGATCACACATAAACTATTCAAAGATTCGTGTGGCGGGTATTTATGCTTCGGTTCCACCGAAGTTAACGTTTTTCCTTGTTTTTTTTTTTTTTCGATTTTTGGTATAAAGATAATGAAATGAAAAATAATAGTTTTTTTACCATAAGTCCAGATATTGGGAGTGTTTCCTAAATATGAAAATTTGTGTAATTCGACTAGACCTACAAACCCTACTATAAGACTTCTCAGGATTTAAAATTTTTTTCTTTTTGCAATTCAATTGAAACCCGAAAATTTGAATCTACATTATCTTGGAAATACAATCAGGTAGGATTTTAATTTTTGCAGTTTTTGTCGACATTTTCATCAAACCTGTGACCTCTTGAAGCTCAGTGTGTGTTGAGGCAACATTTTTTTAACATTCGTTTGGTGTCGAATTCTTCCTTTAAAAAGGTTTCGCAGCATAGCTCAAGTTAAGAGCCCCAGAAATAATACGCAATCATCTTTTTACACACATAGTGTGGAGGGTATTATCATTTTGTCTGAAAATTTGTTACGCATTAAAGGAAATGTCGTAAAGTATATATATTCTTGATCAACTCGACGGGACAATTCGATTTATCCATGCCCGCCTGTCCGTTCGTCTGTTTGTCTCTTCGCATTTTATTCGTTTAGTTTCAAAGATATTAAGCTGTAATTAAACTTTTCCCTTCAACAACTAAATTAAGTACGAAAATTAAAATGCCTTTCCCATTTTTAGGTGTAGCTCCCATACCAATGTACCGCCTATTTTTGAGTTTTTGTATGAAAATAGTTGTTATTTAAATTAAGTAAAAACCCTTATATATAGTAGTTATCCTATGTATACACTACCGATACAATACGAATTAAGCAACTATAAAATATATCCCCATACTAACTCACCTCCAATTTTCAAATATTTTCAAGAACATTAATGTTTAATCTTTTTTTTTTTTTGCTTAAAATTTGATGTTCATATTGTGTTTTATCACGGCTTGTATTAGACCATTGACCCATTCTCATCCCATCTCGAAGTTCTATCTAAGTCACTGATGATCGCACAAACTGTTTTAAAACTCGTGCGACGGGTATTTAAGTTTCGGTTCAATCGAAGTTAACGTTTTTCCTTGTTTTTTTTTTTTTTTTTTTTGTCCTTTTTTTGTTTTTTAATTTTTTTCGTGTAAAATATGGGTGTAATATTCCTTGGTGTTCTTTAGTATTTCCGTTTCCCCCCTTTTTTTTAATATTTGCCATCAAAAGCAATTGTTGTCGCCAATATTAACGTTGTTTAAACTAAAAAATGCGCAATTTGTACTCTTGTTTTTTTTTTTTTTTGCAATGTTGGTGCCATTTTTAGTTGCTTGGATTTTGTTTTTTGTTGCCATTATGTTTTTTTTTTTTGTTTTTTTGTGCTTTCTGCAATGAAGCGTAAAATTGAAAATGTTACGAGCCATAATAATATTGTAGTTTTGTCTGTCAGCACGCTTCTTTTTTCTTATACACGTACAAACAAGCCTATTTCTATTCTATTCATTCCTTCCTTATCTTTATGCAACAATCACTCTCACTACTTTACACATTCTCTGCGCTGCGCCCCACCAAGAAAAGAAAAAGTAAAGTAAAAAATGTAACCTAAACCATCATTTACATACCAAGTCAGCAAGCAACCAACGACCCAACCAACCAACCGACCCACACTAACCCACCAAGCAACTAACTAACGAACGAATCAACCTGTCGTCTACCTATCCTAACCATAATTTCTCTAAACTCTAATGTTGCTGCCTGCTTGCCAACCAGCCAGCCTGCCAGCCAGCCTGCCACTACAGTTGTTCTAGAACGCCTTTTGCCCTTCTTCCATTGCTGTCTTTCTTTATTTCAAACTGATACGTTCGTCGTTCTCGACGCGCGTGTGGAAGACGTGGCAAATTTTTGAAAGGCAGCCGCACTTGTTTAATTTAGAACAAAAGAAATTCTTAGTGCATTTCAGACATTCATTTTATTTAGTGTGCTTTTATGCAACTATCTATCTACAGACGTACTTATACATATACGTATGTATATATGTATATATATATCGTATATAGAAGAGGAAAAGTATGAATCAAAGGGCGAAACGGAACAGAGCAGAGCAGAGTAGAGCCAAGCGGAACGATACGGTACAGAACGGAAAAGAATGAAGCGTTGCACGTGGTGCTTAGTGTTGTTTTTAAATGAAGAGGCATCGCGTCGTTCTACCTGAAGGACATTTTCCCACCAGGTGCACAGCATTATTGAATCATTTTTGCTGTTTTTATTCGTTGTTTTGTTTTGTTTTTTTCGTCTTTACACCATACCTACCCCATCACTATCACCATCACCATCCCCATCCCCATCACCATCCCCACCCTCATTCATGTTATACACCCATCTGCGTCAAAAATTTTGCATATCTTGCTTATTGTCTTTTGTTGTTGGATTGATTTGATTTAATATTCTACAATATACGATATGTACCTATTCTATTTTAGTCTTTTTTAGTCTTTGTAACTTGTATATTTCTACAATATTCTTCACCTTAGTTTCTTGCTTTCTTTCTTTTAGTTGATTGTTTTTTTATGGTTTTAATGCTTTGCTGCTTGATTCCTTTTTTGTTTACTGTAAAAATTAAAAAAAAAAAAACAAATAAATAAATAAATAAACAAAAAAGGGAAACAATTTTGTACAAAAAAACATTATTTTTTTTTAATTTAAACCCAAATTTTTGAGGGATGTATTAGCTTCAAAATGAAATGCACATAATAGCCCAAAAAAAAAAAAAAAAAGGTATGACACACCCTCAAAATATTAAATATAAAAATATTTAGCCTGACAGACTGACTCATGTTCCTGCGCAACCCAAACTTTAAAAATTTTAGATTTGAAATTTGCAGAAAACAGGTGCTTCATTTGGCAAAACTCTACTAAATATGATTTAAATAATTTTATAATTCGGACCAAGATTGTCGGCGAAATTTATCCAAGTGTGAATGTAAGCTTCATCTTTCCAGAACTGGTTGAAAAGTATGCAGTTTTGTTTTACTCGACCAGACCTACAACCTGCACCATACGATTTCCCAGCTATATCATCTTTTGCTTTTTTTTTTTTTTTTTTTGTCGCACAGTGTAATTTATAAAGGCTTTGATTTTTAATAAATAAATTTTTCTTCTTCTTCTTCTGTTCTGTGGCCCTTTGAACATTGCCAACAAATTGTACAACATGGCGTATGAGTAGCAATTATGTTTTTAACTCGCAAACAAGAAAAAATATTTTGCCAAAAGTTTTTTTTTTTTTTTTTTTATTTTTTGTGAACAACAATTAAGCTTTTGTTGCAATATGTCAGGAGAGTTACCTTCAAATATTAAAATTTTTAATCTAACTTAAAAACAAGGAAAAACGTTAACTTCGGTGGAACCGAAGCTTAAATACCCGTCACACGAATCTTTGAATAGTTTATGTGTGATCATAAGTGGCTTATATACATTTATAAATATATATTCCAAAATAATTCCTTTTTCATACAAATGTTCGAAAATAATCAATAAGTTTGTATGGGTGCTATAGCTAAAAATGGGCGTGGCACCTTGGTTTTGAGTGAATAGTTTCATAAATAATACCTATTTTAATACAAACATTCGAAAGTGGGCGGTAAGTTTGTATGGGGACTATAGCTAAAAATGGGCGTGGCACCTTGGTTTTGATATTAGATGACATTAGAAGTATTTTTTCATAAATAATAGCTATTTTCATGCAAAAATTCGAAGGAAACGGTAAGTTTGTATGGGGGCTATACCTTAAAATGGGCGTGGCACTTTGATTTTAACACTTGAACTGCTTGGGACTGAGAAAAGCTTAAGTTCCGAGTTTCAGGTTAATATCTTTAAAACTAAGCGAATGAATCGCATAAATACAGACAGACGGACAGACGAACGGACGGACAGACGGACAGATAGACGGACATGGCTAGATCGACTCGTCTCGTCGTCCTGATCAAGAATATATATACTTTATAGGGTCTACGACGTCTCCTTTAATGCGTTACAAACTTTCTGACAAAATGATAATACCCTCCACACTATGTGTGGCGGGTATAAAAACTCTGTAGAGAAATGATATACTTTTTTTTATACACGCCACACATAGTGTGGAGGGTATATTCACTTTCTCTGAAAGTTTGTAACGCCATAAAGTATATCAGCTCGATGAGGCGAATTGATCTAGCCATGTCCGTCCGTCTGTCCGTCTGTTTATTTCTTCGCAATTCGGTCAGTTTTTAAGATATTAAGCTGAAATTTGGAACTTAATCTTTTTTCTCCAACGATTAAATCAAGTATGAAAATGAAAATGCCACGCTCATTTTTCCGGTATAGCCCCCCATACAAATCAACCAGATATTTTCGATTAAAAAAAAAAAATTTGGTCGACTACAAGATACCCTGTACCATAAGTTATGTCCTAATCAAGGGTGGTTAAATTTCAAGGGCCGATGTTGATTTTGAATAAAATTGAAATTATTGACATTTCTTTTTATTATGATATATTGGTATGACTCAATTATGTATGGAACAAAATATCGGCCAAATGGCCGCCACGGCTTCGGCGGCACACGTCCATCCGATGGTCTAAATTTTCGATGACGCTGAGGCATAATTGAGGTTCAATGTCGTTAATGTGCCGAATTATCTCATCCTTTAGCTCTTGAATTGTTGTTGGCTTATTGGCGTACACCTTTTCTTTCAAATAACCCCCTAAGAAAGAAGTCCAACGGTGTCAAATAACATGATCTTGGCGGCCAGTTGACATGCACGATTTTTCCGATTGTACGCACATTTGGACGATTAAATTGACCGAAAAAATCACGAAGTGCACAATATGCATTTTGATTTGAACGCCCATTTTCATAATAGGCCTGAACAACTTTAACGCGTTGCTCGATTGTGTATCTTTCCATGGTTCAAATTGAGTTAGTCTAAAGTTGAGAAATGTCAAAAGAAATGCAGGAAAAAACTTGACGTTTAGGTGTGGTTCACATTCAACATCGGCCCTTGAAATTTACCCACCCTTTAGTTTCATTCTCTATTGATATAGTGGTTCAATATAAATCATATTTAGAAATTTTTGGTATGAAAATAGGTCACACTAAATTTGGTCTCTCTATTATAAGAAACAAAAAATGGTTGCATACAAAAAGTTAAGAAAAAAATGTTGACTAGGAATTACTTACACTAGAATTAGAGTTCCGTAATTAGAAATCAAAAAGTTTTTGTGCAAATTCTCATAATTATGGGGTAGGTTTGTAAGATGATGGCAATCCTTTAAAATGGCGCTAGACAAAACCCAAACGTTTGTAAGAGACCACTTGATGACTCATGAGAGTCATAGTGTCAAAGACGATGGCTCCGACGATCTCTAATAGTCTCCGAGATAAGCCGTTTCATACGCAGACAGCAGTACAGACTGACAGACAAGGCTGATCAAGAATATATATGCTTTATAGGGTTTATCATGCCTCTTTCTGCCTGTTACATACATGTGCACAAAGTTCATATACCCTTTTACTCTTCGAGTGCTTAGAAAAAAAAAAAAAAGAAAAGACTTGATGAAATATTTATTTGTAACTTTTTATTTACACATAACGGAAAGTATAAATAGCAGCCCTCGTATCTAAATGTTTCGTATAATGATTTATGCATTTATGAAATAATTCTGCTGTTTACATGAACCTTATTTAATCGAATCGATTGCAATTGAAGCTGAGCTAATGCTGCGACGCCGTCGTCATAGGTTTGATTTATTTGGCCATAAACGCCAGGCGTAGAGTAAATAACGTGGCAGCTGCAGATTCAAAAGACAAACAAAAATATAAATGCATAACGGGTTATTCAATTCGTGGTTTCAAAAGAATACAAAAAAAAACAAAGGTCATAGCGTAATATGGATTGGCAGGCTGAATGCATTCATTATGTGGCCAAAAACGAAGCCGGAAGCCAACAATGCTAATAAAATAGCGCCTTAAGACTCGATCATAATACGATACAAATTTTTTCAGTTTTCGGCACATCTTTGGAAAGTCAATTATGCGCAAACAGATATCCTTCCGTTCCGTAAAACAATTAACTAAAAAACTGTCAATAGATGCTGAGGCGTATATTTTTGTAAACATAAAGTTTAATTTTTATTCAAAAAATTGAAAACATTTTTTCGAATCCACAAAATAAATAACCCGATAAATACTTTTATAGACAGATACATTTGTATAGGCTACTGTTCGTATAAATTTTGCTAATCTATAATAATGATGTTGATGATGTTTATGATGTTGCTGTTGTTGATGACGATGATGACGATAAAGATGTTTCCAATGGACAGCGCTGGTGACACAACGACAACAGAAATGATCGACAGAACTATCTTTTCAATTTCTGTCTGTCTATCTATTCTGTCTGTCCATTTTATTTATTTATTTATTATTATTAATTTTTTTTTTTTTTTTTTTTTTTGCGGTACTACACAATTCGCATTTCACATATGTTTTATCTTTTATCGCGCAACTGCATATGCCAGCCATGCATTCATGCACTTTGTAAATTGTGCCCGCTGCTGTACAAGTGTGTAATTGTATATGTATGCGTGCGTGTGTATCTATGTGTATGCGTGTATGTATGTATGTGTGTGTGTATCTATGAGTCTATGAACTTTTCGCTTGCTTCAACGCTCATTAAATTAATTTGCAAATTACAAATCTTTGCCGCAGTATAAGTTTAATCAACGCCATCGAAATGAAATTAAAGCAAAACCAAACCTATCGGAAGACAGACATAGACGAGCAGCAGCAACAGGCAACAAATTAGTTGTTGGCCTTTAATACACGCTTCGAATGCCCTTCGTATGCAAATGCTGCTAATGAGTAAATGATGATGTTCTTGATGATAATTGTGATGTTGCCTCCTGATCATCTGCCCAAATATTTATGAATTGCTGCCGTTGTCGGTTTTTTTTTTGGTCGTTTTGGTTCTTTTGGTCGTTTTGGTTTTAGTTTCATTGCTCAAGATAATATTCAAAATTAGCAGCAACACTTGCATATTTGTCTAACTGTCTCTATGACTTCTGCCTGTCTATCTGTCTGTCCGTCCGTCTGTCTGTATTTATGTCTGTCTGTTGCACCATCCATTTGTCGTCTGCTTTCCGTTTTTTTTTTTTCTATCTTGACGCATTGCCGCAATCCGTTAGCGGTTCATTTTGGCAGTTTACACGTATAGCTCGCTACAGCTCGGTCGGTAAACAGATTGACTTGCTGCTCAGTTGAGCTTGTGCTTTGGCGCAGCGTAAACAGTATCGCGTTTGTACTCCACTTTTTTTGTATTGTGTTTTTTTTTTTCTTTTAATAAAATTCGTGCCTCAACATGTATTCTGATCCGCATTTAGCGTTTAAGACGTCTTCTTTGTTTTCAAGTTCGTATAAGCCGCATCGCTTTTTCTTTTATCGTCGCCATAAATCTTATCTTAAAAATCAACATTGTCTCTCGTCGAAAATGCGTCCTTTTTCAAGATATGCATGTGGCTCATATGCTTCGGAAATGCGTGCAACGTACAAGCGACATCATCGAAAGTTTCTTAATGTAAGTTATGTTTGGAGTTATGGCACAGAAAAAATAAAAATATTGTGTAAAAAAAAAAAAAAAAAAAGTTATCAAGCCTGTTCTACAATTCGATATGATTTGATTTTAATTTTATTTAATATTCCAAAGCGGAAATCGATTTGTTTGTAGCACAGAGCTTCATTCGAATCAAAGTTTACAACGTTTCTTTATTTTTTTTTTTTTAATTTTTTTTTAAATATATTTTGTGAACAATATTTATTGAAAACTATGATGTGAGTCCCTCAAAATATTGTTATTTTATGTCGTATATAGAAGGTTCTAAAAAATTTAAATTAGAATTCATTTAAAATTTACAAAAAAAAAATAATAATAATAATAAATAAAGGTGAAAACACTTAGTTATCACCCTATGAACTGAAGGTTATGTTGGCCCATTCAAATAGTGCAAAAACTATACGCAGACTGACAGAGTTTAATTGCGCACGAAATAAAAAAAAACAATTTAACAAAAAAGAAAATTTTTCGCACAACCGAATTCAGTTTATTTAAAATTAAAATGAAATCTCCCTGTAGATGGCGCTAATAGTTTCATAAATCTGGTTTGAGTCTCGGAATGGCAATGTTCCGAAAAGTCCGAAATTGCAAAGAAAAATTACTTAAGAACTTTATTTATTGCAGAAAAAACGAAATTCAATTCAAAAAAAAAAAAAAAAAATGTTTTTCGAACAAAAGGAGGGTCAGGAATATAATAAATTTATACTTTTTGTAATCATGATTAGTCAGCTGCTTATAAAAAAACAAGAAATTGTGTGAGACCAAAAATTCTTCTTTAGAAAAATCTTGATTCTAAAATGGCTTCAAGGCTTAAGTCACTTCAAAATATTGAAATTTTTTTTTATTTGTGGATGAAAGTTTGTTTCTAACTGTTTGTTGACTGCCTTATATGTTGGCTTTTGTTATTTGCCTGAATTGTCCTGGACGCTGGCATTGATTGGTTTTTTTTCATTTATTTATTTATTATTATTTTTTTTTTTTTGTACTTTTGACGCAATTAAGTGGTTCTGTGTAGCGCTTTTTCACTTTATTTAACGCTTGTTTCGAAATGTTAAGCGTAAGAATATAGTGTTTTATTTGGCATTTGACATTCTTATTACCTTGGTCCTTCGAAGAAATAAAAGAAAGAAATAGAAAGAAAGAAATAGAAAGAAAGAAAGGAAAAAAAAAAACGAAGAAAACATGGCGATTTTGTGTCAATGTCGACAACGTCGCTACAAATGCAAATGCAATTGCATATTTTAAATGTGAAAACTTGGCTAAATTAAGTTAACAGAGCACTTACGAACAAGAACAGCAAGCTAGAACTTTTGCAGACACGTGGACATGTAAGGTTGTTTGTCAAAGGATTTAAAAAAATATAAAACTGAGTAAGGAACAAAAATACACAACAGAACAAATTTAACGTGCTTTTTTTTTTTTTTTTTGTCTTGTGTGTTTTTTTTGTTTTTTGATTTAAATTTTTATAAAAAAATGTTTCGTCATAACTAGGCGAATTTCCATTGCTACTACTTGAACTCTTCAATGATGATCAATACCAGCATCATTTGACTTTAGATGAATGTCTGTTCTTAAATGTTCCATAAAACTATTCGATATTTTTTACTTTTTTCCTCTGTTTGCATCAGATTTTTTTCTTTTTAGCGTCAAAAGAGTTTTTTTGTTTTTCCACAAATTAAGTGAAATATGAAATTAGCTGATACCTATACTTGTGCAAGGATAACTCGTTGTTTAGATAATGTCTTAACTCAACTCCTGCAGAGCTATCTATATTCTTATACCCACCTCTATTTTCTACTTCTACGCTCTGTTTTTTGTCGTTCAACCGCACGATCGTTTTGTAGTTAAGTGAATTTGTGTGGCATTTAATGTCGAATTAATGTGAATTGAATGTGAAATAATTGTAAACTAAATGTTGGTTGATTGTATGTAACAAATTAGTATGTGTACCTACATTAACATCTATTCTTCATGTTCAGAAACTAATATTATTTTATTTAATTATTTATTTTTGCATATACAGCCCTTGATCACACCACAACTTGACAGCAACATGAATGGCTACAATCGAAAATCGCCGCAAAAACGTCGCTATGATATGCCAAAATATGGAGGTAAGTTTTCTTAGGTCTCAACATATTGTATAAATAAAAACTTTAGAATTTAATAAACTTTTTTTAAAGATAATTTTCAAAGACTCCATTTTGAGTGTATATTCACTAGGGTGGTCAATAAAACCATGGGAAAAAAATAACGAAATTAAGAAGAACAGTATTTTTAAATTAAATAATGAATAATTTGATGTTATTCTATGACCATTTATGAAGAGAACCGTCGTTATTCGGTTAGAAAATATTCATTTTCTAGGTTCCTTCATTAAACCTACGAAAAAGTGTTATTTTCCCATGTAATATACGTAAGAAACTTTAGGGGCTTTTTGTTACCATTAAATATTATCTGGTTTAAAAGAAAAAAAACATACGGCTCTTCCTATCCTAGGGGGTAAGCCAATAAAACGTTTTTTTTAACCACCCAAAAATTTTCCGTTCGTTTACAATCTTAGAAAAAGTTTCCGGTTCAAAAGAGTTGTCCGCTAAGAGAGAGAGAGAGAGAGAGAGAGATAATTTACAATATCTATATTTATCCAATTCAAGAAGCAGAACTTGTTGAATCTGCTATTAGTAGTAATGTTGCTACCGAGTATTATCTCGAGAAAGTCCAATGCATATGTTCTATTGATTAAATAATATTTTTGGACATTAATTTTGAGTGTTCCGTATTAAAGATTCGGTTTCCTCGAAGTTAAAGTACTTACTTTCTTTCTTTCTTTTTTTTTTTTTTTTTTTATTATATTCCCTTTGTAAATTTGCATGCATTTTCTTTTCTTTTTGTATACGCAGGCTCATCGGGCAAGAAACCGTGTAAGGAGCGCGTACCGCAACCAAAGAACACAGTAGCAATGTTGAATGAGTTGCGTCATGGCTTGGTCTATAAACTTGAATCACAAACAGGACCGGTACATGCGCCGTTGTTCACAATTTCCGTTGAGGTAAGTCATTGAAGCATATTTAATAATTTATTATAGAATGTCCCACATAGCGGCCATTTTCATGGGTCGCTTTTATAAAAAGCTTCGTTCCTTCGCTCTTTCGTTTGTTCCTTCCGTCATGTGTAAAATTCATTCAGTCAGTTAGTCAGTTAGTCAGTCAGTTGGATGATGAACTCAGCATAAATGTTGCGTTGCTGGCAAAATGTGTTTATGTTTGTCTTTGCTTAAGGCATGTAAACCACAAATTTTGAGATGATGACAATAAACATTTTACATAAGGGTGTTGGTCGTTGGGTGGTAGAAGGTGGATGGTTGAAGGTGGAAGGGGGACAAACAATAGTTTGATTAAATGGTTAGCAAAGAAATAAAAAAAACAGACAATAACACTTTAGTTTTATATTTTTTAAAACCTTCTTTTATTTATTTTAACATGAATCAACATTTAGTTTTTTATTCTTTGTCAAAGCTCTTCTGAAAATTTTTCACTTAAAGCTACACAAAATTTTGTTCACTCCAAAATTTTCTTAAATGTTTAAAAATAACCAAAAATTAGAAGGTTTACTGAAACGAAGAATTGTTGATTCATATTAGTATATTCAATAACGAGTTTTGCTCTCTGTGAAGATTATGGACTACCATTTTGGACTTACCATGTTCGGTAGAAATTTCAGTATCGAAGCTGCAAACCACTGATATCAGAAGAATTAACTAAGCTCAGCTTTTGGAAAATATGTCTACTTATGTAGATAGGACGTTCTTTTTTTATGAAAGTGATAGACCATTGTAAAATAAAACACAAGACCTAACTACGGTACACGAGATTAAGAAAAACTTTTTTGAAGGATATGTGCGTTTGGTTTGTAATAGGTTATAGGCTATAATGATCTTACTTTAATCATGTGTCCTACTGTGATTATAGTATTTGAAGAAATTTAAAATAAATTGCTTCATAAATAAAATTTTTTTATACAAATACTTAAAAATAAGATGTTCCTATTGTGATTATAGTATTTGAAGAAATTTTACTAGATTTGACATAAATCGCTTCATAAAAAAATCAAAAATGGCGGTTGATTTTTATGGGAACCACCTCAACTATAAGCTCTTTTTAAACATGGTGGCTATTAGAAGGTTTTTATCGTATTTAAAATAAATGGCTTCATAAATAAATGTTGTTTTTATAAAAACCTAATAAGTGACATTAGTTTATATGGGGGATTCTATAGTATATCCACCTCAACCATTGGTTATTCTATAAACATGATTTGCTATTAGAAGTATTTTAACCGTATTTAACACAAATCCCTTTATAAATTCGTTTTGATAAAGTCAAAAATTTGAATGAGGGCTATGCCTAAAAATGTTTTGGTTTAAATACTTTAACTGCTTAAGACTGAGAAATGCGTTAGTTTTGAATTTCATCTCAATATCTTTAAAACTAAGACTGGCAAAGATCGACTCGCCCGTCGAGCGGATTTTTTGGGGCGATGTCTCCTTTCATGGGTTACAAACTGTTTTGATAAACTTAATATACGCTTTCATACTATGTGTGATGGGTTAATAAAAAAATAAAACACTTTTATGCACAAAAATTTTCCACTTTCATAGTCAATGTGTCTAGGTCGAGCAAAAAGTGCAAAACATTTTCAGTATTTGATGCTTTTATCCACTCATGCCAGACTTCGTGAGGAGCGCAAATATTCTAGTCGGCAGATTTTCGGAATTTTAAAGCATTTTGCACAAAGAACTCGGCTTATGGGCGTACAAGATTAAATTCATCCAAGAATTCAAGTGAAAAGAACATTCACTGCGCCAGGTCTTCGCAAGATGTTCCTTTCTTTTAATGCGAAATCATCTTTAGCGACAATACACACATACTCGTTCTTATCTGTTGTGTTTGTAAGTTGTAGAACATGGAGTATTTGCGCGAAATAAATAAAAAAAAAGTGTAAATGAATATTCTACCAAATAAGACGATTTTTAAGGACGAAATGTTAATTTGTTTTGCCCCCTAAAGAAACAACCTTTATGGGATGAACACAGCAACAATGCTATTATTTTTTCATTGCATTTGATTACATTTAACCCTTTTTCGTGAAGACAGTTTTAAATATGCATAGTTAGGGGAAATCTACAATACTTATAACGCCTTTATTGCAAAACATTTTTCGCTGCTTACTTGGCGCAAAAATATGCCTAATATGTATAACATTTCGCACATTCGCCTGCCAAGGATATTAAAAGTTTGTGCGGCAAATGTAACAAGACGGTAGGCAGACAGGCACACAGCCAAGCAGACAAGCAGACCCCATAAAGTAGGCAGTTACCATACCATATCATATTACACGTACTAGTATATGCTTTTGCAATTGCATTTTATGTCCTTTAGCTTTTTTTAGCTCCTTTTTAGTTCCTTTTTGTTTTTTTTGTTTTTTTTTTTTAATGTATTTTTTTTTTTCTTGTAATGTTGACAATAAATATTGAATTCTTATTTTGGTTTGCTTGGTTTTGGTTGCTTGCTTGCAGTGCTTGATTTGATATTTGCATATTTAAAGACTTTTTTATCTGCTTTGTTTTGCGGTGACAGCAGTTCTATTTTATTCTATATTTATACATTCATACATACATACGTAACTACTTACGTACGTACGTACATACAAACATACCAACGTGTGAGTATTACGAGTATATTTAATTTACGTGTATTATGTACGTTACATTTTCATTTTCAAACTCCATTTATTCTATTTTTTTTTTTTTTTTTTTTTTTTTTTTTTTTTTTTTTGAACTCATATAAACTCAATTCAGTTGACTTTCATGTGATTTATTTTGGCGTTTATATTCTTTACGATTATATTTGTGGTTTGCTTTGCTGTCTATTCAATTGATTTGTTATTTTTGTTGTTTTAGCCGTGTATAATTTGGGATATTAGAAAGTTTTGTTGTTGATTTAATAAGATTTTTGGATCTACTTTATACGATATTGTTCGAATTTAGTCATATAAGTGGATTATATTGTGGAACGTATTGTTATACTTTTTAGAAAATGGTAATGCTATTTCAAAAGAACCGTTAAATCTTCTATTTAAAGAATATGCTTGTGAATATTACGCTTAGGGCGACGCATATATACATACGTTAAAGTATATTATGTATGAACTAATCCTGCCTTGTGGAAAACGCTGAAGTCAAGTATGCTCGACTGCAAGATACCCTGTACGCAATCTTTATGTACCTTAAGTTAAGCCCTATCCTAGTATCATACCTCGTTGTATTGAATATTTATACAAAAACTTAAAAAATGGGTTATATATGTATGGGGAATGTTTTTAAAATTTGTTTTGGTCCTACTCTTATTGGTCTATTTCATTGGGACTATCAAAGGTATATTTTTTTTTTATATTTTTTGTTGAAGATATAAAGATATTAAGCTGAAATTTGGAACTTAAGCTTTTCTCGGCAACGACTATGTTAAGTTCGAGAATGAGAGTGCCACGCCCATTTTTAAATATAGCCCCCATACAAACTTACTTTTTATACCCGTTACACATAGTGTAAACGGGTATATTCAGTTAGTCAAAAAGTTTGTAACGCATTGAAGGAGGCATCGGAGACCCCATAAAGTATATATATTCTTGATCAGCTCGATGAGACGAATCGATCTAGCCATGTCCGTCTGTCTGTCCGTCTGTCCGTCTGTTTGTTGCTATGCGATCTTTTCGATGAAGATATAAAGATATTGGGCTGAAATTTTAAACTTAAGCTTTTCTCGGCAACGACTAGGTTAAGTTTGAAAATGAGAGTGCCACGCCCATTTTTAGGTATAGCCCCCATACAAACTTATCGATTTTTTTCGATTTTTTTTTTAAATAGTAATTATTTATGAATGTACTCGCTCCCAATTGGGTAAAAACATTTTTTGGTCATCCAGGGTCAAAACCAAGACGACACGCCCATGTAACGGGTATTTCAGCTTCGGTTCCACCGAAGTTAACGTTTTTCCTTGTTTTTTTTCGATTTTTTGTATAAAAATACTAATTATTTATGAATGTATTCGCTCCCAATAGGGTAAAAACATTTCTTTTGTCATCCAGAGTTAAAACCAAGATACCACGCCCTCTTTTAGGCATAGCCCCCATATAAACTGTCCGTTTTTTCCAATTTTTTGTATGAAAATAGTTATTATTTATGCATATACTCACTCCAATTTGGCTAAAAACACTTCTAATGTCATCCAATGTCAAATCAGATGTGCCACGCCCATTTTTCCAACTTTCCGTCCATTTTCGAATTTTTGTATTAAAGTGGTTATTATTTATTCATTAATTAACTCCATATTGGGTAAAAACTCTTCCAATATCATGGTGCCACGCCCATGTTTAGGTGTTTCTTTTATACAAACTTACCGCCCATTTCCAGATATTTTCGAGAAATATGTTGTTATACATGTCTGTATTTTTAGCTCAAAATTTGAAATTAATATTGTGTGTAAACTTTGGTGATCACTGATGATTACTCATAAACTCTTTAAAGATTCGTGTGGCGGGTATTAAGCTTGTTTGTACTAAACTTTTGGGGTACATTTGAATGGGGGTACCCTTTAAAATAGGGCAGTGCACACTTGAAGGCTTAGGAGAGTATAAGTTTCAAATATGGTAGCTCTATCTCTTATAGTCTCCGGGATAATCGTTTTCATACGGCAGATAGCATGACGGATGGAAAGACGGACGGACTGACGTGTAGACAGACATAGCTAGATCGACTCTCCTATCAATGCTGATCACGAATATATACACTTTATAGGGTCTACCATGCTTCCTTCTGCCTGATACATACATTTGCACAAACTTAATATACGCTTTTACTCCTTGAGTACCCCTTGAGCAATCTTAAATGGTTTAGCCAAGTCCCGAAAAATGTTTCGGTAATTGAGAATTTGCTATTTCTGTAATTAAGCCATTGCGGACGTTACATCCTCTTTTAAAATATTCCTTTCTCTCCAATTTTATAAAAATAATATAACAAATAGCTAGTAGGAATATATTTAACAGTTGCAGTCCTGACCTGACCTGAACTGTATTGTATTCATTTTCAGGTGTATTTACCAGCAACCAACTAGCCAGATTTTAGCAATATAAATGACTGGAAAAATATTTTGTTATATTTTAAAAATCGAGTATGCATTCAAACATGTCTTGATTAGTTGTAAAGAAATTAATTTTATTTATGAAAATTACATGCTTATATACAATTTCTATTTCTATTATAAAGTGGACTGTATGTGTAGAACTATATTATGTGTATGTTTACAATTCGAATATGAATATATGTTAAAAATAACTTATCAATTTTAGGCGTAGAGTTTTATCGTTTGTGCGAGGTGTCACGAGTCATCTTGTTGCTTTTTAAAAAATAACGAATCACTTCGCACGATCGAAAATGTTATTTAAAAGACATCTGGTTTAAAATAAAATTCAAAAAAAAAAAAGTACTAATTCACTCGGGAAAACTCCCTTGGCTTCGGGAAACTTTTCGCGTTTGTCCATGCCATTGATCCTTTTTCGCTTAAAGAGTCATGTTCATATTTGAACATTGAAAACTCCCTTTTCCAAGGGATTTAATTCCATAGAACATGGAGGTCCTGACAAGAAACCAATGTTTTTTTTTTTTACAAAACTCATGATGTTTTTCGTGACTTCTGTGAGTCCTAGCATTATCTTGTTATCCTCTGTGCCCAAAGGGTAAAAGGGTATATTAAGTTTGTGCGAATGTATGTAAAAGACAGAGTGAGGCTAATTAGACCCTATAAAGTATATATATTCTTGATAAGATTGGAAGGGAGTCGAGCTAGCTATGTCCGACTGTCTGTCTGTCAGTCCGCCAGTCTGTCTGTCTGTCATGGTGTCTTTCGTATGAAAACGATTATCTCGGAGACTATAGAGCTTCCATATTTGGAACTTAGTACTTGCAAACTGTTTTTCTCTTCCTCCATTTTAAGGGTACCACCCCATTGCATAAAAACGTCATTGTTTCTAGGAAGTCTAAAATTGGTATAAATTATGTCAATGATAGTTCCAATGAAATATTCCAATATGTGTGAAACCAACAAAATTATATGTACAGCCCTCATACAAATATATTCCATTTTTTTAAGTTTTTGTATAAAAATCCAATACAATGAAGTGTGGTAGTGTGGTATCCATTATTCTGTCACCATAACCATACAAAAAGTGTTTTCAGTCAATAGACCAAGATTTGATCGTTAATCTAATAATTGGCATGAAAAAAATATCTGGAGGAGCTTTACGCAGCAAAAGGAGGGTTCCCAAAGTGAAATTTGATTTTTTTTTAATTATATAAAATTTGTTTTGATTAAAAAATATAAGTGGCGTTTTGTTTGTTGAACAAGAACTCTCTTCCTTATTTTTGTAAAATCAGATAAATTTAAATCAAATTTTCTTCTTTAGTTTTTATGCTGTGATCCTTTTTGTAGAATATCGTGATACATTTCAACATGCTGTTTCCAACTTATAGCAATATTTCATGTGGCATTATATATTAAAATTAGTGCAGCACATATACAAACTCACTGTCCTATTTTCGAGTTTTTATATTGAAATATGTTTTATTTATGGCTCTCTCCATATGTTGCTTGGATCATAAAAAACCAAGAAAAAAAAAAAAAAAATGTTGTAAAATATTTTAATATACCCAATATTGAGACTTTTATTGATGTTTGTTCGATTCATGATTGTTTCATGATTTTTATTATAATTTTTCTATTTATCGCGTTTACTGCTGCTATTTTGTGGTTAACCTTTTATGACGGCGGTACTCTGATTGACGACGAGTTTTTCTTTGTTGTCGTCGTCATCGTCCTCATCGTTGTCGTCCTCATCGTCGTCGTAGTAGTCATCATTATCAAGAAATGTAACAAACACGTAAGAACGTAACGAATTTCATAAATGTAGAACAAAAAAAAGGCAAATTGCCATTAACGTTACAAGAAATAAATAAAAAAAAATACATTACCTCCCACCGTTTCTATTTTATTACAATTACATTTTTATTTTGCTTTTCTTCTTGCTTTATTTGAATATGAAAAGCGTGCAAAATTTCCATTTTTTGTCTTATTAACATATGTGTAAATCTGTCACGAAACTTGCAATCTATTTGTCAATCTAACTACAAAAAAAAAAAAAAAAACAAAACTGGAGATATCAATCTTTGAATGTTTCTTGCTTTAAGTGCTGCACTTCGACAAATTTATTCGAAAACTTTTATTTTCTGTATATGAAGGGTATACTAAATTTGAGCAAATGTATGTAACAGGCCAGGAGTAGTATCGTTAGTTAATTCCATTTAGTTATATTTGTCCTGTTATATTAGTACACCAAAAAGTTTGTTCTAATGGCCCAATAATCCATGCAAAATTTTAAAATGATCATTCTACTGGTTTAGGAAATATCTGAGTTCAAAGTGGATATAAATATACTCAGAATCGATTTGCATGGGCCTTGCCGACGCTCTTTAGGCATGAGTAACAAATATTTATTTAAAATTCGAATTCAGAATCAATAATATTGAAAATTTCAAAGATAAACTCTGTGAACATCGCAGAATAAAATAAAAATATTTTTTAATAATCGACAGCCTATTTTTATACCCGCCACACATAGTGTGAAGGGTATATTCAGTTTGTCTGAAAGTTTGTAACGCATTGAAAGATATACCAAATACTAAATAGATTTTTTCCAAGCTCAATAATTTTATTTTTAAGATTTTCAAATTTTTAAGGTACACTACTATTATTTTGATCGCAACTGTATATTCTTGATCAGCTCGACGAGACGAATCGATCTAGCCATGTCCGTCTGTCTGTCCGTCTGTATATTTCTAAGCATCTTTTTCATTGAAGATATAAAGATATTAAGCTGAAATTTGGATCTTAAGCTTTTCTCGGCAACGACTATGTTGAGTTCGAGAATGAGAGTGCCACGCCCATTCTTAGGTATAGTCCCCATACAAACTTACCGTTTTTTTCGATTTTTTGTATAAAAATACTAATTATTTATGAATGTATTCGCTCCCAATTGGGTAAAACATTTCTTTTGTCATCCAGTGCTAAAACCAAGATGCCACGCCCTCTTTTAGGCATAGCCCCCATATAAACTGTCCGTTTTTTCAGATTTTTTGTAGTTGAGCAAATAGTTATTATTTATGCATATATTCACCTCCAATGTCAAATCAGATGTGCCACGCCCATTTTGGGTATAGCCCCCATACAAACTTTCGCCCATTTTCGAATTTTTGTTATCAAAAAATGTTAAGTTTTATTCATGAATTTACTCCATATTGGGTAAAAACTCCATTACAAATTTTTTGATTTTTTTTTTTAATCCCCCTTTTTTTGGAAAATTTTTTTTATTTTTTTTTTAGGTTTAGGTTAACATAGAATTAAGGTTCGAGTGCTGACTTAAAACCGGTTCATGAGCCAAACCAACGCACTATGGGCCAGACAGTAGGCAAAAGTGGCCAAAATTGTTTTTAGTTATTTTAAATTTTCATGTTAATAGTTCAAATATATATTATTTTTTAAGGTAATGTATCTGTAAAATATTATAGCATTTACTTGACTATTAATTTGGCTACAATTTTAACTGTTGATTACCAAAATTGTGTCTTCAAATTTGTCAGATCGGTGTAAGCTAAAATTCCAATATTCTTTAATAAAATAAACACATATTTTATTTCTATTTTTGTTTCAATTCAACAAGGTGTAGAGCAATAGTAAATAGTAAAGAAAGGATTGAAATTAGTGTTGCTTTAAAAAAAATTCATATTTTATTGAGTCAAACGTCAAATTCTGTGATATATACTTGCTGTCGTTCGTTTGTACTCCTATGTACCACCTCATAAATCAATAACAAAACATGGAATATCTTCTCTATTAAATGTACTTTAAGGTAAACTTGCACATTTTTGCACATTTTCAATAATTTATTGATTATGTAATTTAATACAATTAATGCCAAATAAATCTTTGTCTTTTACACCGGTGCGATAAAAAAAAAATTTAAAAAATTTATTGGATGGGACTAAGTGTAGGTTGTAGGTACAGTAAAATAGAATTTTTGGCATACTAGAATTTTTTTTTCTTGCACATCGAGATTTTGAAATAACGGTAAAAAAACTGATTTTTCGAGGTTCATAGTATTAAACAACTATATGGATTAAACTATACATCTTACATCGCATTTCAATACGTCTATGAATAAGGAGAAAAAAATCATCTTTCCAATGGTATACTATACGTTATAACATTTCCTATCCTATCTTTGTGTATTTTTAAAGGCAAACCTCAATTTTTTGATTTTTTTTTCCACAATTTTCGACTTTGACGATGATTGCTTGCACTATTTTGTTTGAAAACTACATATACAGTTATAAGTTTTGAAAATTACGTTTAATTACGAGTAAAACGAAAGTTTAATGGGACAAATCCGACATAAATTGACGAAGTTATTCAAGTTTTTCTAAAAACAAATTTTTCAAACAAAACAAAATACCGAAATTTACAATCTACGGGCCATGTTTGGATCCGCCATTTTGAATTTTATAAATTGTGACTATTGTCAGATTTATAATAGTTGAGCAAAGATATCTTCTAGACTTATGTTTACCAAATGACAAAATCAATAAATAGTTGCCTACAATGACTTGTCAGCCATCTATTTGTGATCCGCCAATGTGAAGTTTTCTTCATAAGAATTTCTCCATTATAAATTTTTGAAACCGAAAAAACATAAATTATACGCAGCTTTGATGGAAACGAAAACAATTGCTTCAAGTCTGGCCACTTTTGCCGGATCCTGGGCCAAAGTCCAACGGTTGAAAGTTTGAGCTAAGCGTTGAACCAAGCGAAAGATAATTTTTAGTGGTCTGCAGTCCTTGTGAGATATCCTATCCGATTTAAAGGGTTAGCACCCATACAGTCCTGCCTAAATTTCGTTGCATACGCAAACTATATTTTTTATACATGTCACACATAGTGTTACACAGATACATTGTCTGCGGGTTTAACGCATTAAAGGAGACATCTTGGACCCCATAAAGTATTGGCATTCTTGATCAGCTTGAGATGTCTCGATATAGCTATGGTTTTGTTGATTTATTACATCAAGATATTAAGATATTGGACTGAAATTTTAATCTTAAGCTTTTCTATGTCCTGCTTCCTTTGTATGTTAAAACCGATATACCAGGTCCACTTTTAGGTGTAGCCCCCATACAAACATATATAGTATTTTGTAAATTTATTGTATTTATTTATAAAGCTAATGGCTTCAAATTTGGTACAAATGCTTCTTTTATCAAGCCATATCTTCAATTAAAATTTGTTGAGATCGAATTTCTTAAGTTTTAAGTTAAAATTTAAGATAAAATTTAATACAAATGCTGAATACGAAGATCTAACTACGTCATATAATGTGTGACAGGTATTGTATGGGGGCTATGCATGTCATTAGAAGTGTTTTTGCCCAATTTGGAGTGAATATATTCATAAATAATAACTATTTTCATATAAAAAATCGAAAAAAACGGTAAGTTTGTATGGGGGCTATACCTAAAAATGGGCATGGCACTTTCATAATCAAACTTGTCCTGGTCGTTGCCGAGATAAGCTTAAGTTTCAAATTTCAGCTAAGTATCTCCAGTAGTCTCCGAGTAAATCGTGTTGAAATAAACAGACAGACAGAAATAAACAGATCAATAATATATGTATATATTTTATGGGGTATCCGATGCCTCCTTTAATGCGTTACAAACTTTCCGACAAACTGATAATACCCTTCACACTATGTGTGGCGGGTATAATGATGGGAAGAAAGTACTGCGGAATTAAATTTTTCGCTTACAGTAAATTATGCGAAAAACATTTTGACAAAAGTAATTTTACGGCTTTGTGGTGAAAACGTTGCGAAACAAAAAAATTTATTCTGTTTCTTGATTTTATAAAAATTAATAATTAATACAAATTTAAAACTAACGGAAAACCCGAAAAGAGGAAATCAAATGCAGCCATGAAAAGAGTCATTTTGTTACTCTTTTCATTTTTTTCATAAAAGTCTTGCCAAACGTAAGCGTGTAACCTTTTTTATTACACCATGCCTAAGAGTACAAAAGTGTATTTTACAGGCCAGCGTGAACAACCATACTATATAGTTGCTTTCGATAACACGATTTTTTAATCGGTTCTATTTTTTTTTACGCTATCGTAAATCGATTTATAATCGTTGTAAGAAACAATTTTGAAAAAATGTTGATTCCGTTATGCTTTTCTAATTGAAAAATCTTATTTATGTCAACTTGCAATGTCTTTTTTGATACATTTATCAGATTTGTTACATAAAAAGATTAAAAATGTTATCAGATACGTATCCGGTTTAATTTCTACAGTTAAAAAGAATAAAATCAGATTAGAAACTCAGTCAAATAATATAATCAAATCAAATTCTTGTTACGTTCTGGAATTCGTTTTGTATATTTCAAATTTTACCATTTTACTATTTTGCCTGACAGGACATAAACTACGACATATCAATTAAGGTTTTGCATGTTCCACACATGTGTGCATAGGTTTTTCACAGCATTCCAACTTCAATTTTCACAGAAATAAAAAAAAATGATTTGAAATATCAAATAACAAATTGCACATTTCTTCATATATCGCTGTGCCAGGAACCGAACGAGCCATAATGAGAATCAGGACGATATGAGTGTGGCAGGTGTGAAGGAAGTGAAGGTTTTTTTTTTCGGCACATAATAACAAACGTAAAAGTGAAATAGTAAAACAGTAAAACTTACGCTTCAAAAGAAAATGTCTAGCGTCAACACTGACACGCGTATCCAATTGCTAAATTGGTGTTCTAGTTCAGTTCAGTTCAGCTCAGTCAAAGCGAAAAGCCTGGGAAGCAATAAGAAGGTTGATGGCGGAGGGCAAAGCAGCAATGCAATTTTAAATGCATTCTATTTTGAAAAGTAATACAATAAACTGACATGAATTAACACTTAATATAATATTGTACACACGCACACTCGGAATCATCAGAATGTGTCAGGGCAAGTTGTAGCTAATATTATTTACTTATTTTTTTATATATTGTCTCAAAATTTTCTCAAAGTTCAAAGATCAACCAATAAATTTGGTATTGATACATAACAATTCTCTATGATGCATTTGTAGGAATATAAACTTCGCAGAACTTTTGATTTTATCACTCCAAAACATATCTGCTGGTAGCCTTACTTTTCTACATCATGACTCGCATTTAGACTTAATTTTGAGCGCTCGAGTTACTTGAATAAAGATCGATTTTGCCACATCACTGATTCGTCACCAAATTACTTTATAAATGAAATAAATTTTTCTTGCTTGTTCATTGTGCGTATTCCTTTTTTTCTTTCTTGTTTTTGTTCCAATGGACATGGTACAATACAGCACAACGTCTTCGTTGGATGTTTATGGACTATTTTTTTTTTTTTTTTTTGTAAATAATTAATAATTACATTTAAGTTTATTTGGTATTTTTGTGCTAAACATATTTTTCTACTTTTTTTTTTCTTATTTACAGGTTGATGGTCAAAAATACATGGGACAGGGCCGGAGCAAAAAAATTGCACGCATTGAGGCTGCTGCTACGGCGCTGCGCAGCTTTATACAGTTCAAGGACGGTGCTGTTTTGTCGCCACTAAAGCCAAGCTGCAATTTGGATTTTACCAGCGATGAACATCTTGAAAATGGTACTACAAAGTCAGCCATGCTGGCGTCACTCTCTAATGACGAAATTGTCGAGCTAGTCGAGATATTTCAAATTTCGTTTAAGCGTTCCAAGCTAACCCAAGAATTTGTTGTTACACCTTTGGACAATCCCACCTTGAACCGCACAAATTCTATATGCATGCAGAGCAAGTATTTGTATTGTTTATTTTTTTATTTTTTTATTATTTTAATTAATAATTATTTATTTTTATTTATTTTATTAAATTTTTATATCATTTTAAATCGAATAGTATTTAATTTGTCTTTATTTTATTTATTTTTTTTTTGGCGAAAAAGACGACGTCTTCGCGACTCCAATAAATGTACAATCAATACATCGTCATTTGTCTATCACTCTTTTACTATTTTTTTTTTTTTTTTTTTTGAAATTGGCAAGTTTGAAATACTTAAAGGCTTTAGAAAGAGAGTTTTTAAAGCATCTCTGCATTAGCTAATGACATCGGCTTTAACAACATTGCATAAAGTGGGTTTTTGAAATTATCAGGCATCTATTTCTTCAGGATCGGAAGTATCCCACTGCCGCCCTTTTAAAATAAAAAAATATAAACATCTCACACAAAGATTGAAAGTTTGTAACTTAACAAAGTAGACCACATTTAATATAAATGGTGCAAAATTTGCAGTAAAGTGCTGGCAACCCTAAAAGATTCTATCGATTAAGGGTGTGTTCAGACACACAAATAATTTGATTCAAATTTTTGTCCAAAAAGTTTAATGAACTCATTGAGTTTTGATCGAACTCAAGTTTGATGTTCAGACTTACAACAAACTTTACAAAAATATCAAACGATTAATTAATTAATTTCTTATTGCAAAATATTTGTTGTTTAGAGTTGAGATAAAGTTTTTTGGGATTTTTTTTTAAGGAAATTTGATGCAAATTATTTGTGTTACTAACCTCAAACTTTCAGCTAACAAAATGTAATTTGTAACATGAATTCAGTTCGATTGATCTAGCTATGTCCGTCTGTCTTTATATTTGGAAGATATTGACATGAAATTTTTAACTTAAGCTTTTCTTAGACACGACTTCAGACAGCCACTTTTATGTTTAGCTCTTATGCAAACCCACAAAACTGTTTTGCGATTTTTGTGAATAAAATTTGTTTTTTTTTTTTAGATAAAAGGGGCATAACCGGAAGTAAATAGGGGAACTGCTCCCAGCGATATTTAAATTGTTTGTTAAAAGGTTTTATCAATTTTGTGAGCAGAAAAAAATATAAAATCGAAAATCAATTTTAACGCTATATGGTCGTAAGTATAGTTGATATCAAGAAAGGCAGTACATGGCAAAAGTTTCTAAGGTCAAGGACTATCGAACCTCTCATTTAGACATATTAAATATCACTGAGAGCACTGTCCGTATGCTTACCCGACTATGCCCTTTAATGAGCGCCAACCCTAAATTTCTTCTGAAAATCATAAATTTAGCTGTTTCAGATTTAAACTGATGTTTTGGTTCAACCGAAGTAAAAGTTTTTTATGTATTTGTGTTTTTTTTTTTTTTTAAATATTTTTTTTTTTTGATTTGTAAAATTTGTTTTACGTTAAGTTGTTAATGCTTTATTTTTGAGTTTAACTTGCTGCATAATAATCATTTTAGATTCTATTTTATTTAAGGTGTAATTAAGAAAAAAATAAAGTTTTTCGGAAGCTGCTAAAGAAGCAGAAAGAAAAGTTATTTTATGATATTTTGGAAATATGAACTTAAAACCGTAAAAAAAATATGCGAACTGTTCGTTTTCAGAAGCCATACACTTCTCAAAAATATCATATTTACTCCTTTACATATTTCGATATAATATTTCTGTTGTTTATTAATATGAAAAAGAATTGTATTGAGTAATTTAAATGTTATTAATTGACTATAAAATACATACGCTGTCTGTCCTTATAAAACTATTTTCCTCTTTTACCTTTAACAAATAAAATTTATACAATAAATTTTTTTAAAAATACAATAATTTTTTGTTTACGTGTAGATGTCAACAAAAGTGCTATTGCCGTTGATGGACAAAAGAAAGTACCCGACAAGGGTCCTGTCATGCTGCTCTACGAGCTTTTTACCGATGTGCACTTTGATTGTACCACCATCGATGGTGCACAGAACAATTGTCGCTTTAAGATGACCGTCACAGTAAATGAAAATAAATTTGATGGCACTGGTATGTGTTTAAAATAAAATTGAATAATTTTCAAATTTTTGCTTTAAAGACTTTTTATTTATTTATTTATTTTTTTTTTTTGTTTTGTGGCAGGTCCTTCAAAAAAGTTAGCCAAAAATGCTGCAGCAAAAGCAGCGCTGGCCTCGCTGTGCAATATTTCGTATAGTCCCATGATGGCACCACAGAAGAATGTACCGCTGCCAATTGATGACAAATCATCGTCTATGGAGCTACCACAGATACATGCCGATACAATTGGTCGTTTAGTTGTTGAAAAGTTTAATGAGGTTATCAAGGGACAGGAATCATATTCACGTCGTAAGGTATTAGCCGGAATTGTAATGACAGAAAATATGAACTTTAACGAAGCCAAAGTAAGTTTAGTGATTTATTTCGTACAAATTGTATACATATTAAAATTTCTCTTTGTTTTAAGGTAATATCGGTCTCAACGGGCACAAAATGTGTTAGTGGTGAACACATGAGCGTAAATGGTGCTGTACTCAACGATTCGCATGCGGAAATTGTATCGCGACGTTGCTTGATAAAGTATCTGTACGATCAACTTGAGCTGCAGTGCAGTCAAGGTATGTTGGCGTTAAAAAAAAAAAAAAAAAAAGAAAAAAAAAAAAAAAAAAAAAAAAAATACCATCCTTCTTTTCTTTTTTTTTTTTTTTTTTTCTTTCGTTTTCGATTCCGTCTTCAAATTTACTGTTTCTGAGTTTTAATACAACTCAGAATTTCCGTTCCTCTGATTCCCTAACATTCTTTATTTACTACTTTCGTTTGTAACCTTCTACTTCTTCTTCTTTGGTAAACTTGTTAATATTAATGCTTTTTCTCTGTCACCGTACCTACTTATTTCGTTTGTTTGTTGTGCTGTTGTATAAAGAAATGCCTTCTATTACAAAAAAAAAAAATTATAATTATAATTAGTTTGTTTATCTTTCTTGCACACAAACAAAAAGTATTTAAATGAGTTTTTTTTTTTTTATTATTAAATTTCCCTTTTTTTTTATTGTAATTTAGTAACACAAATAATGAATACTAAAAAAAATTTGTTATGTCTGTCTTATTCATTTGGCAGTTTTTTAATTAATGTAAGAATTAAATACACCAAATTTGCTGGGTAGCTGCTCTATTACTTTACACTGACGCTTACTTGAATAAGCACACGAACGATTCATTTTATTTGTAGTTTATGGTTTTGCGAATCTTTTTATTTGACTTTAATATGGCCATTTTTATTTAATCTAAATTTTTAAATTATTGTTCAATATTTTTATATATTTGACACTCAATCTTCTTAGAAAAATTAATAAAAATGAAAGATAAAAACTAAGACTATGAATTAAAAACTAAAGCTGGATGCTAGCTAGCGCTATTCTTCATATAGGCTCCAATTATAATGTTTGGTACACTTAATGCAACTTAACATACCGTTCGAACGGTTAAAGCTTAGCGAAACATATTCAAGTGAGCGGCAGTGTTTTTCATGCATTAAAATAAGCGCAATTTGTGTACCCTGTGCCCCAAACTAGAGGCATGGTGAACCCTATAAAGTATGTATATATTCTTGATCAGCATTCGAAGGGGTGTCGTTTGAGCTATTTCTGTCCGTCCGTCTATCTATATGTCAGTCGGCCCCATACTAATCTACTTCAAATTTGTTATTTTTTTCATAAAAATTTCTTTGTTTTAGGCATACCCTCCATACAAATACCAGGGGTGAAGGTGGAAATTTTCTGGTTTTTATAGTAGGTGTCGCCAGCAGGATGTAAACATTTCTATGATTTAAAATATATACGATTTTTTTCTATTAACATTATCCTCCAAAAATATCCATGTTTTACACCATAGTTGTAATATGTATCAATGAATAAGTCGTGGTTCGTTCCAAATAAAGAGCATTTGTGGTATTCGTTGCTTTTCTTATTTCATTAAAAGAAAAAAAGCTGTTTAAGCTCATCGTTTGCTAGTATAGAAACTTATGGCCAACGTGCTGCAGTGATTAGAACGTGTGAGACATGATTTTGTCAATGTAAAATAAGGGATTTCGATTTGAAAGACAATGAACATTCTGGTGCAGCGAAATGATTTGAAGACAGGATTTACAGGTCACAATAAAATTGGCAGAAACACTTAATGTGTCCCGAGTAGCAATTTGTCAACGTTTAACAGCCATTGGAAAATCCAGAAGTATAGAAAATGGGTGCCACACCATTGAAAGACAGACAAATGAAAAATCGGAAAATAATTGGGAAATGAATTTATTTTGAGAATCCGAAATTGCAAAAAAAATTATGGCTTTCATCTGGTGCAGCCGGCCTATCCACTGCAAAGCCCAATCGCTTTGGCCGTAAGACAATGCTTTGTGTTTGGTGGAACCAGAATGGTTTGGTGTACCAAAACCCGTGAAGGGTACATTAAAAACACTTAATTGTGAAAATTCGTACACGCCGTACTCTTCAGTTTTCGCCCCGCCTTATTTCCAACTTTTCGCTTGCCGAGAAGTTGAAAAATGGCTCGTCGAATGGTTTCCTCGACAGAGAAAAGTTTCTTTTGGAATAGTATCTATAATTTGCTTGAAGATAGACGACATATGTGGATCAAATGCTTAATACTTTTAATAAAAATACATTGAGACTCTCCTGAAACTGTGTTTCTTTTTTTACCGAAAATTTCTCTTACACCTCTGGTATAACATACACCATTTTTTATTTTTTTTTTTTTTATGAGAAACTTTTTTGTTTTTTAATAATGAAAAGATCAAAAGTCAATCCTTTTTCACAAAAAAAAATAAATCTGAATTTGTACATAATGAGCCACTGGAAAATAGAGCACCCATGCAAAGTTATGCTAAGATTTTAATTATTTTTTTTTTTTTAAATTCTTAATATAATTTTTTTTTGTTTTTGTGAAAATTAAGCTAGAAACACCAAAAAAGAATAAAGAATGATACTCAGGACATTACTTAAAGTATTAAAAAATTGGGTGCAGGGTACCTCGTTGTTCAGCATACTGGTTGCAACATTCCTTTTTGTTTTTTTTATATTTTTATTATCATTTTGGACTTAAATCTTACTCGTTTCCATGGACGAATCCTAAATAAAAGTCGGTCAAATCGACTTAAAATTGTTCCTATACTTTCTGTAAAAATAAAAATACTTTTATCAAAAGTAGTTTTGAAAGGTTTATTTAAATAGTTTTGCATTAACGCAACGCATGTGCATTTCTTATTACATTTTGTAATGAATATGAAATTTTCAAAAAAAAAAAAAAAAATAAAATAGTAAAAATCATTTCATCGGTATATACATACATAAACATATAAATAAAAATATTTTTTAGCACTTACATTCTTTGTTTTAGTGCAGCGGACGATTAAGTAGTAACACAAGCCAAACTTACTAAAATATGCAATTAGGCTTTTATTTTTTTTTCTTTTTTTTTTCTTATTTTTTTTTTATTATTTGTATCTTAAGATTGATTGCACTGCAGTTTATTTATATATAGATTTATTTTTTTAAATTAATTTTTAGTCAAATGTGCAATTCATTAATTCATTAAGTATCT
This sequence comes from Leucophenga varia, assembly GCA_018903435.1. NCBI lineage: Eukaryota > Metazoa > Arthropoda > Insecta > Diptera > Drosophilidae > Leucophenga > Leucophenga varia. The sequence goes on from JAEIFJ010000747.1 coordinate 802,492, forward strand.
GAAGCAACACTTTTAAGCTTTTGCATAAATTTTTTTGGAATTTTTTTAACTTAACAATTTAATTTTTTTAGAGTTATTTTTAATATTGCTACTTAATTTTTTTCTTCTATTTTAAACTGTTTTTTAAAATTGTTTAATACAAAAATATATTTATTATATATAAAAAAAATATTTAAAAATAAACGAAACAAAAAACATTTAAAAAAAAAAAAAAATTATGAATCGCAAATACAACAAAAACAAGTCAATCTAACTTAGTACAAAAAAAAAAAAAAAAAAAAAAAAAAAACTTCTACTTAGTACTGGAAAATAAACTCTAAACTTAAATCAAATTAATACTAAAATGCATCAAATACAAATCTTTTTTCTCCTTCTTCTTTCAATTTGTTCCATTTTTTTTCTTATTTTTCTCTTGCTTTTCTTGTTGTTTGTTCTTTTTATTTTTATTTTTTGTTTGTTTGTTTCTTTTTTTGCGTTTTTTGTTTTTTTTTTTTTTTTTGGGTTTTTTTTAATGTTTTTTCTTCAATTTTTATAGCAACAGCTTATCAGTCGATTTTCGTGAGGAATACAGATGGGCAATACCCTTATAAACTAAAATCCGGGGTTCATTTCCATTTGTATATTAATACAGCACCTTGTGGGGATGCACGGATATTTAGTCCTCACGAAAACGACACTGGTGTTGATAAACATCCAAATAGGTTGGTACAACAGCTAACACTACTACTACTAATACTACTGAATAACACATAAAAAAAAAAATAAAATAATAATTAATATTTTAGTTATAAAAGAAAGAAAACTATATTTACTTCGGTAGAACCGAAGCTTTTATACTCGTCACATGAACTTTTTAACTTTTATTTGTTTGTCATGTATTTCAAAATGATTAAGAAACAAACAATCCAACAATAATTTCGAGTTTTTATGCACAACCATTTTTTTTTTTTTTGAATTGAGCTTTAGAACTACATTTTTCTTGTATTTTTTTTTTTTTTTTTTGCTATATTGAAGCATTTTAGTAAACAGATAAGGGGTTTTGTATTCCTTCATAAAATTCATCGTGTATTCATGTTCACTCAAACAATTCAATCTAAATTTTTAGTCAACCTATTTTACGTACAGATTATGTATACCCTGATTTAAAGAGAATATTTTTTCCAGATTAAAAGATAGCATACATATATAGAATCGATACAGATATTCATAGCATTTTTAGAAATATTTGAACTCGGTAGGGCCGGGAAGTATATGATCCTTTGGAAAAACGAGCGGAGAAGGCGTGGTTGCAAGTATTTAAGCCACAGGAATGAAACAGTATGAACCATTGGAGAGATGGTCGGAGGTTGTGGCCAAAGTTACAAAACTGGGTATTAAAAAGCAGAAAAAGTATGATTTTTCGAAAAAAATGGACGGTAGGAAAAGGCTGTAGTCACAAAAAAATTGTAAAATAATTTTTTGCGACATCCGAGGAAGGCCGAGTATTTTGGCTTGTACTATACATAAAAATAATTGATATATAAATATAGTAACCAAGATAAAGCAATATACAAAAGTTGTACATATTGTGCTACTCTTTTCCAAAATAAATATCTGTATCCGTAGTTTTTTTACATCAGTCAGGACACGCTTTCATCCACTTACCGTTAAATTTAAATTTTTCCTTTATTTTTTAAGCGCACAGAGAATATTTCGCGAATTATTCTATTTTAAAGTTTTTTTTTTTATTTTTTTTTTTTCACGTCACGTGAAGTTGCTAAATACGGCAGCTAGCATGTTTATAAAACATTGCTGGTATCGAATTTAAAGAAAATTTTTATGCATAGAAACTCGAAAATGTGCGATTGATTTGTATTAAGGCTACACCTTAAAGTGGGTGTAGCTCATACATATATGTACGTATATTTACTTTACTACTATTTTGTGTATTTTTATTGCAAATAATTATTAAAAGAAGGTCTCATGATTTTTTACTTTGACAAAAAAGTATTTCGAAAGTAAATTCGATTGAAATCATAAAAAATTGTGTTGGTTTTATATCTATTTCATTTTCGACATATTATTTCAAATTAAAAATGAATGAATCTGCTTCAAGACGAGTTATAAAAAATTATTAAATGAAATGAAAAAAATTATTATTATTTTTTTTTTTTTTGGTTTAGTATTTTATATAAAAAATTCCGGCGAACGTTGACGCATCTACGTTGATAATTTATTTTGAATACAAAAAATGGGCGTAGTATAAAAAATTTTTAGTCATTATTCTTTGGAGTTTAGCTGTCTTCTTCTTCTTCTATGTCGCCAGATGCAGGCATTGAATTACTGAAACTTTAGTTCATTTGAAAAATTAAGAAATTAACAAACTTTTGTTAATCTATTCAATACAAAATCGATTTTACAAAAAGTGGTATCCCAAGTATAACTTTTTAGTAAAATGGGTTTTGTGTTACTAACACTTTTTGCAAACATTCATTCGAAAGCCCAAAAGAGTCATTAAAATTTCTTCTTATATCGATTTCCACGCACAAATACACATACACAAACACACACACACCCGAATAATTTATAAACAATTTTTTTATATAAAGAAATGTTTGTTGAAGACAGGAGTTGTTTGTTGTTGTCATCTGTGAAAAAATTGTTTATTTTGAGGAATTCGATTTGAAAATGAGATTTGGCAAACGGGCAATCGAACATTAGAAATAAAGTCAGCACTTTGGAAAAATAATTTTTCAATTATGTCGCTCGCAACACGTGCTTCACTTTTTTTAACATTAATTTCACCAGATTAGCACAAAAACGATTTTTAATTGCATTCTATGGCAAATGTGCATGGTGTGGTTTCGAGCAAGTCGACTAAAAAGCAATACAAGCAAAAACACAAAATTATGCAGTTTTTTTTTTTTTTTTTTTTTTTTAAATAATAATGAAGCTACTTTTTAACGTTGGAAATAAGAAGAAAAAATGGTTCAGTTTCAGACCCTCTTTATTTATAATAAATTTATCATTTTTATTAAGGAGAACTTCGATGGCATTGGTTTGGGCATGACACGTTAAGTCGAAGTCGATATTCCTGGAAATAGAGTCGATAGTCAATGTTGGAATGCTTGGAGCTGTATTAAAAGGGGGCTCAAAACACTGTGTCTTGTTTAGTACCCATGACTATTTCGAATTAGCTGATCAAGAATTAACATAAATTCTATATTTTGATAATTAAAATTCTGTCTGTTACAGGGTGTGAAATGTATAAAAATTGAGGCTCAGTGTCTATTTTTTTTTATTTAATTATTTTTGATTAGCATTGAATTAAGAGAGAGAGAGAGGACACACTCACTGCCCTGCAGTCTATCGTTTGAAACGAATAATCTCGAAGACTATAAAAGATATTTTTACGTTATTTAATACTTATACTCTCTTGTATATGACTACATGGCGGTTATATAAATACAAACGGATTTTACTCTAGTTCCATTTAAAAGGGTACCGCCCATACAAACCCATTCCAAAATTGTAAGTTTCTTAATTATGAAGCTCTAAATTTAATATTAATTGTGTCTATGAGAATCCCAGTAAAATATTGCAATTTGTGTAAGACCTTAAAAACGGAAAAGCCCGAGTTTTTAAACATTTCGTTATAAAACTGTTCTGTTTCTTATAATAGAAAGGTTGGTCCATGTTGCAATTATGGTGACGTATTTCGCCCCTGTATCTTTCTTACTTGGTAACAATTTTTGTTGAGTACGCTTGTTATGGTGAATCTATATAATTTCACCTTATAAATGTCAATTTTTCTGCTTCTTGATTTTGAGCAAACAGCTGATAAAATTAAAGAATTTGAATTTTTCTACAACTTCGTTATAAGTTTCCAAAGTGTAAAAAATAAGGTTCATAAAAATTGTCTACAGGGTATCTCGTTATCGAGTGAACTCGACTGCAACATTCTCTCCTTTTTTTTTTTTTTTTTTTGTATTTTTTGTCTCTCGTATAAACATGTTTTGCAATATATCTGTCATCGAAACATGTTGCTGCCGAACATGCTTGTGCGTCTGAACGTTTAAACGTCGGATTGAAGTAGTTAAAAAAAAAAAAAATAATAATAATAAATCTATTTATACAATGTGCACCTCTAGATAAATACTTTTTATCTGTGATCACGTTTAGAAATTATGCTGTGGTTTCAATTATTTGCTTTGTTTCTTATGACGTTCCATTTTCTATTTTCGCTTGCGCACCGCACTATTTCAAAAAAAAAAAAAAAAAAATTCAAAACCAAAAAAATCCCGTTATAACGCGAACTTCTTTGGACACGCAAACTGAATTAACTAACCAAACAACTAAAAAAAAAAAATACAAAAAAAAAAAAAAAACCATCAACAAAACGAATGAACAAACAAACGCACGGAGCAGAAAGGCACGCGGACAATTGCGTACAAAGATAGAATCCGGTGAGGGTACAATACCAGTAAAAAGCAGCGATGGCATACAAACGTGGGACGGTGTCTTACAGGTAAGTTTATGCTACAAAAAAAAAAAAAAAAAGGAAAATTAAATTAATTTTCTCGGTAAATATTTTTATATGTTTGCATAATGTAAGAATATTTACTTGAATAATTAAATACTGAAATCTTGCAGAGGATTTTATTTTTTACTTACACAAATATGTTGAGTACATATTTGCTTTGTTTTTATTATTGTAATTTTTTTTCCAAACTCATAAACCTTAAAAATATTAGTATCTGTGAGAAAATGTTTAGCAGTTTGTAGTGTTTAAGATTCTCTAAATTCAGCAAATTTTTTATTCAGCACTAAATGTGCTGTAAATGTAGCCATGTCCGTCTGTCTTCATGCATGCATAAATCATGTAATTCAGTGACTATAAAACAGAGAGAAAATGAGAGAGAAACATCACAACTAGTAAATAGATTCTCAAGATCTGCTATTTTGAAAGGCGTTGCTTCTCAGATAAGTACAAAACTTTTGCCAAATACGCGCCAAATAAATACTTGGCATGTATTTCACTATGAAAACTGATAACTGTTCTGCCGCGTTTTGCATGTGAAACTACAAAAGCGACTGCACTGCGCTTAGTTTCGCCGGCACCCACAAAAAAAATTGCACCATTCAAAGAAGAAAAAAAAATGGTGACTTTATTTTATGCCCACTTTGTTCAGCTCACTAATTTAATTTTTTAAATTTTATACAAAATAGATTCTTAGTTTATACCTACGTCTTGTTTGCAAATAAAAATTATATAATTCACAATTACTTTAAAAAGTATTTTTAATCGTAATCGCAATCGTAATAATTTTGTGAATTTCTTTTTTAAATCACAAATTTTAGTGCTCCGTCTATCGCAACAAATTTCTGATTTCAAATCGGCAGAGTTCTTGTCGATTGGGCTGGACCGATAAATTTGTAACCGATAGCAATACAAACAAACATTTTGGAAATGAAACATAACTTTTGCGATTGCCGGAGCACGAATAATTTGAAATCGTATGAATTTACAAAATTGTAAATCGCAACAATTGCGATTACGTAAGCAATGCGGATAATAGGGACTATAGGGCACCATAACCTTATTTTTTTGCGTTAGCAGCGCATTCAGCCGATCAAGGAGGTTACTCTTCATACCACCTAGTATAGAGCGAAAAGTATCACAGCGATAAAATCCAAATATTGTCGATTTTCTAAAGTTTTTATTTGTATATTGAATTTTAATTCAGCACTAATTACAACGTTGATTTCAAGTGAAACTAGAAATGCAACATTTGAAAAACAGATTTTGGCTTTTATAAAGTTCGAGAAAGAATTAAATAGTCTGTCTCTCACATTGACGACTTACGGCAAGACAGTTGGACAGACGGACATGGCTACATCGATTTTAAAAAAAAAAGTGTAATATCGAACCAATGACTTAAGAAAAAAAAAAAACTAATTTTCACTAAAATTTTGCTGATTAGAAAATTATTTAAAATTATTATAATGAATTTGGACTCATCTTTATAATTTTTTTTTTTTTTTACTTAATAAACTTTAGGGTCAACGTCTACTGACAATGTCATGCTCCGATAAAATTGCACGTTGGAACATTGTGGGTATACAGGGTTCACTGTTAGCTTCAATCATTGAACCGATCTACCTGCATTCCATTGTACTCGGCAGTCTACTACATCCGGAGCATATGTATCGTGCTGTTTGCGGACGCATTGAGAAAGCCATACAAGGCCTGCCGCCGCCTTACCATTTGAATAAACCACGCTTGGCGCTTGTTACATCGGCTGAGCCACGAAATCAAGCTAAGGCGCCTAATTTCGGCATAAATTGGACAATCAACGATACAGAAGTCGAAGTGGTTAATTCACTAACCGGACGCACAGTCGGTGGACAAATATCGCGTATAACGAAACAAGCATATTTTTTGAAATATGGTTATCTGATGAAAAACTTGCCGGGCATTGGTAATCGTAAAATCAGTACGGATTATGGTCAGACAAAATCACGTGTTAAAGACTACCAGGTGATTTGTCGTATTCACATACACAAATAAAACATTTTAACTTTTTTTATGTCTTAAAAATATTGAACAAATTTACTAATTGTTTTTTTTTTTTGTATTTCGGTTATAGATTGCAAAATTGGAACTATTTGCGGCCTTTAGACGTGAGGATCTTGGTAATTGGTTAAAAAAACCAATTGAACAAGATGAATTTGCGCTTCCAGAATGACTGCACTCAAGCACAATAAGTAATGTTAAAGTTGGGGAGGATGATGATGTTGATGGCGATGGTGATGATGATGATGATGATGCAACAACAATAGCAATAGCAAAAGCAACAATAATAAATCTAAAGAATAACTCCAGCTACAGCAACAAGGACGTTACAAATGCACAGCGTTCAGCCAAAAAGAAATCGCGCCAACGACGCATATTTGATATTGTTGCTGGTATTGATAATAAGAATAGTTTTTTAAAATTAAAACGTAAATATAATTTAGGCAAACAAAAAATAGGAGAAAGGCGTAAGGCCAAAGATTTTAGGGACGTTGTGAAAGGCAAAAACAAAAGCAAAAACATTAACATTAACAAAAATGATGACACTAAATACGATTTTGAAAGTAAATCAAAAAAATTGGTTACACACAAATTTCAATTTTCGTACAATTTTGAACTTTCGCAGAACCAATTTCCTTTGATTAATAAAAATAATAATAATAATGATAATAATATCATTATTACAAATGATAACGATAATGACGATAATGATAAAGATGACATTATTAAAAATATTAATAAATTATTAGATTATAATGAAGTTAACAATGCTGAAAAAATCATTGATGATATTAAAAAAATGTCTAGAATATTTCTAGAATAGAGTGTAGTTTATATGCTGGAACTAAGTAAAGAAGTATTATGGCGTTTTAGGGCTCTACTACAAATATTTATTTATTGCTATTTACTATATTTATATAATAACAACAAAATCAACAATTATTATGATAAAAGCGACCACAACATAAAAAACAACAGAAACAGAAACAGAGACAACAATTTTATTTTAAAAAATAATTATAATTTAAGATACCACAATAATTTTTATAAAAAACAAAACAAAGAGAACAAAGAGCAACAGCAAAGCAATATTATTATGATTATTATCTCAAATGTGAGAATCAAATGTCTCACAACATAACCCAGTCAAATTTTAAAGTTTTAAATGAAGTATTTTAGAATTTGATGAAACTACTTATTGCATAAAGTTATGAAAATGCCTTTAGCGTTGGCCTTTGAAAAATTCTTTTAATTTTAAAGTTTTATCAAAATTAATCACTTTTTTTTGTTTGGCTTGTTTAATAACATGGATCGATATGAAAATTTATTTTAGACTCGGACTTTCCTTATCTTAAAGATTTTTCATTGCTTAATATGTTTCTGAACGCGGTGAAAAATCGGTAAGATAAGCCTAGTCTAATGCTTGAATTAAAAAATGAACATTATTTGTCGACCTAACTAAATTTGAAAATTTTATTTAAATTGCGTACTTCGTGTATTAAGCTTTGTTACAAAATTCTTGTTTTTTTTTTTTTTTAATATTTTAGTTGCTCATAATCATTTTTATGCCATATATTAATTTTGCCAAAAAAGAAATTGTTGCAAAATTTTAAAATAATTTTTTTTTAATTAATGAAAGATAAATGCATTAGTTTATGCTATTCAAATATTTATATATACATATAATTACGCTTAATATGCGCTCTATTAAATTTAATTTTGTGTATTGCAAACAGTAAAACTGATTTAATAATTAATGTGCTTTAAAATTATCCCAATTTTTTTTTTTTTTTTTAGTATTTAAAAATCAAATAGAAGTTATAGTATAGGTATTTCCAGTTCCTATAGTCAATCAGAAACAAATTTCTTAACGTTTTCTATTGCTTTCTTTTACTAAGAAAAAAATAATCAGAATTTTCTGCCCAAATTTTTGAATATATGGGATCTATACTTTGTAGAGTAGCAAAATTGCCATATAATTTTTTTTTTTGTAATGATTACTCGACGTGAGTAATTTTTGTTGTTAGACATAAAACAACAGGCAGGTGCTGATTAACTAGTCTCATGCGGAGACATTGAAGAATAAACAAAATTTACAAATAACATACATAACATAAGTACGTACATATATGTACTTTATGATATATTATGATGCTTCCTTGAATGCGTCGCGGACACTGTGACAAAATCTTAATGTGAAGAGCATAGAAAGTTACAAAATAAAATGTTAATTTAAATAAAACAAAGAAACAAGTCTCACTTCGGTAGCACCGATGCTTTAATACTCGTCATACGACATTTTCACATTGGTGGTAACAGGAAGGATGTTTTTGTATTAAAGCCAATGATCCTGATGATCTGAACTAATTTTTAACACTGTTTAAGTGATCTAAACCATATTTATAGTGTACATGTGGGTTGATATAAGTTCTATTTAGGATAAAAATGCTCAAAAAGCTTGACACGAATTATGATAACGATCAATTTAGTTTAGATTGAATAGAGTATTCAAATCTGTATTAGGAACCAGCTTTTTTTTATTGTTATATTTGTTGAGCTATGAACATACAATACAACTATATATTTTTTTCCATCAAAAAACTTAAAAGTATACGTTTTATATACCATAAAAGTGTATCAAATAAAACTTGTAGCTCAAAAGACACAGCCACAGTCATAGTTATAGAGTCCGTAATGTCTACTTTGATGTTTTCCAAATTTTACGTCAAAATACCGTGTGACGGATATGAATTTATATATTATATATATATATATATATATATATATATATTTACATATACAAATAAATAAATATATATATATATATATATATATATATATATATATATATGTATATATGTACTCCCAAGTAGCCATGTATTTTAATTATGATTATATTTAGAAAGAAAAAAAGTTAATAAATAAAATATAAAATATATTAAACATAAACATTTTACATATAAGCTCTGCTCTTTACAAAGAAGCCTTTCTTAGAAATTTAAAAAAGAAAAATAAAATAAATTAACAAACAAATAAATAATTAAGTAAGCATTACTCGTAAAATAATTTATAATTAGAAATTTAATAAAAATTTAGAACTTAATAACAATTTAATAGACAACAAATGAAACTTAAATTTGACTAGCAAATTTTTTTAAAGATACTTAATAATATAAATATTCGAAATATTGTTTTATTTTTAATTTTTTTGTATAAACATAATATTTGCTCACTTTCATTGCTCTCGTTCTCTTAATTTTTTTATTTTTTTTATTTTACAATTTCATCTGCAAGTAGTTCGCATAAATAAGGAATCAACCATTTAAGTTTACAAAAAAAAAAAAAAACAAAGAACTTATTCTAATTTATCCGAGTATATTAGACAAACTAAATGTGAATTTATTATTATTTAAAAAGAGTAAACGTTAACTTTACTTAAATAACGACTGAAGCTATTATATACTTTTCACACATTAAGTAATTAATTTGAAATGTTTTTGTTTTTCTTTATTTTTTCTCTAAAATTTAAAAACGACTATTTTACTTTTGTACAAATTGGATTTGTTTGTTAAGTTTTAAACTGTTTAAATAAAATTGAACATGTTTTTGTATAAAATGCTACACTTTATCTGAAAAATATTTTACTTTTGGTTAAACAAAGTCTGCAAGTTTTAACTGTTCTCAGAAAGCATATCCAATGATGCACATGAGCGAATCGATATCGTTGCGCTGTTCGGACAACACTGACCAGTAATAATATCCAACTTTATTCCATTCACTCAAAGCTCCATACTGAGTTCATCATAAAAAAAAAAATAATATTTTCTCAAAATTGTTCATTTTAAAACCGAAAAACCGGTACATAAGACGAGCTTAGTGACTATAACTGAACATCATTATTAATTTTTTCATACATTATAAAATTAAAATTGTTTTCAAAGTTTTTTTTTTTTTTTTATATGAGGTATAGACAAACTTTACGTTGTATGAAAAAAAAATCCTTTTTGGTTATAGTCACTAAATCCTTTTTGTATGAAGACCGGGCTAAGAACTTGGTATGATAAAGCTTTGTAATGTATTTTGAAATAATAGTGGTGAGTCCACTGAAAAATTAGACCAATATATTAAAAATTATTCTCAAAAAACCTATAAAACCGATAGTGTGGTTTGCACAGTTAAAATTTTTTTATAACACAATTGAAAAAAAAAAATGTATTTAATATTCATCAAAATGGCGCTATATGTGCTACTTGCTTGGGACTGTCTCATAGTCACTTCTAACTTTCTATCTATCTATGCAAAGTTTCACCGTTGAGAAAGTAAGATACAAAAAACATTTCTTTGCAGAAGGGTGTTGGAGTTATTGTTATTGCATAAGTTATTTGAATGCTGATACAGTCTCTTGAACTGTGATAGGCAGTCTTTTTGTTACTCAGAGATTTCTGAGCAGTTCGGTACATGGTGTAAATCGCACTGCCGATGGATTAAGCGAAATATTTTTAGTATTGAGCTGGTTTTTTGGTTGGTCTTTTATCAAATGTACACTTACTTTTGCACATGTGTAAGTTGTAGTGAGAAGCCAAATACAGAAGCAACCGTGAATTTAAAACTCTGATCAGAATATCAAACTTGTTGCTTACTGTGATTCTAAAAATATTATAAAGAGTGCTGATTACGACACTCTTACAATTTTTTTGATTTGATTGCTATAGTTAATTTCGGTAGTTTCTGTAGGATACAATATGGTACAATGTCAAATTTTTCGATATAAACACCTTCGTCTGTTGTAATTTAGTTTACACAGAACAAAATTTTTTTAAGATTTTTTTTTCCGTGAGATTTTTCTTTAAAAGCAAAATATTAAAAGCTCCACCGTGTCAAGATTCTTTTTTTCTTGGCGGATCTGTTATTCTATATAATAAAATATAGATTTATGTTTTTAACGCATATTGTTGTATTTGTTATTTGTTTCTTATTCATTGTCAATGTGTGAAGAGTATTTAATCTTTAGTTTAACGAAACTTTAACGTTTTATTTTGTTTAAATACAAATTATATTCTTCAGACAACGTAGAGAGACACATAAACGTACATTTATCTTTAATAATCTATAATTAAATATTTCAAAAACATAAACAATATTTAAAGAATGAAAACAAAAAAAAAAAAAAAAATAAAACAACAATAATAGAAGTTGAATAAAGAAGAACAAGAATAATACCTAATTAAAGAAAAAAAAATTGACCTTATATAAAATACTGTGATACTAAATTTTACTAGTACTTCCAGCATAGCTGCATTTTATCCATTCTAAAATATTCTAAGTTGACGTAAAAAAAAAAAAAAATAAATAAAAATAATAAAAATAAAATAACTAAAAATAAAAAATTAAAAAAAATATATAATGAAACATTTTTTGTAAATTAAAAAAAAAAAAAAGAAAGATGAGGAAAGAGAAAATGTTAAACTACGAAAAAGAAATTTAAACATAAGAAAAACTTATGTAATCGCAAAAATTAAACACAAAAAATACAAAATCAGAAATTAATTGAAAGATAACATAAAAATCAAATATATAGAATATGTAATTCGAGAGAGAGAGAGAAAGAGAGTTTTGATTCACATAGAAATGAAGTGGATTTTTATTGTCTGTTATGTCTTATTCAATTCATATAAAACAGAAAAATATTAAAAAAATTAAAAACAAAAAAATTTAATAAAAAGAAACAAAAAACTTATGCTTCAAAAGTTTTACACATACACACACACAAAAATAATAGAAAATAATTGAAAAAAATGTGAAGAAAAAGAGAAAAAAAAAATATAGTTGCCCATATTATATATGAGATATATATAATGAATAAAAATTAAAAATTTAAATAATGTTTTAACATAAAAATGCTTTAAAAAAAATATATATATATATATTATATTAATTTAATTTATAAGAAATTTTAACTGAAGCTTAAAGACATAAATGCATAAATTAAAAACAAAACAGAACAAAAAAAAAAAAAAAAAAAAAAGAAATGCTTGAAAGCAGCAGACGACGTTATAGTTAAATTTAGCTCAGTCAAATGCTTAAATTATATACAAAATACTAAAAAAAAAAATTAAATAAATAAATAAAAAAATTAAATAATAATTAAAAAAAAAAATTAATTGCAATTAAAAAATAATAATAATAATATTACATAAAGAAAAGACATATTTAATCAACAACAACAAAAAATACAACAACAAAGAAATTAAAAGAGACAAAAGATTGTGGAATTTTTATATAGTGTAGGAATTAAGGTATACAACAACATAAATAAAAAAAAACATCATTAACAAAAAATTAAAAAATATATATATAAACAAATAAAATAAAAATGATCGCAAAAGGCATAAAGTTGCAACAAAAAGTAGAGAAAAAGTTCTAAAAAAATCTTTTACATACATTTTGATAATTAAACAAATAATATTCCCCTCTATATAGATTCTTTACAAAAAAAAAAATATATATAAACATCTAAAATACAGAATAACGAATTTCTTTAGAGATGAGAAACAAAAAAAAAAAAAAAATGAAATATAATTTAAAAAAAATAATTAAAAATAAAATAAAACAACGAAAACTGCAAACTTCGATGAAACTAAAATTATATTGAAATAACTCCAGCACACGAAATTTCAAATTTTTCTTTTAGCGGTAAAATCAAAATTAATAACGTGTGGATTGGATCACTATGTCTGAACATTTCTGTGACGTAGTTCGTGCTAAGACTTATACATACAAAGAAACACATACATACACATACATATATGGTAAATGGTCCAATCTGAACCAAAGGTGTGATATAAGAAGCGTATGAAAAATAAAAATAAAAAATATTTATTGCAATAGTTACAAGGAAAAACTTAAACTTTGCTGTAAATGCATCCTTAGGCATCACACGAAATTTTAAATTGCACTTAGGCGTATGGTGAAAGGAAAAGCCATACTATATAGTATTTGAGACAATGAAAAATAAAAAAAAAAAAAAAAAAAAACAGAGCTGTTTGACTTGAATCTGTGCTACACCGACAACAGCTGATTACCTCACCATCAGAATATTTCAGAGTGTGAAGTGGGGCAGTAGGACATACCATTTAAACTCGAGAAAAAAAAAAATAAAAAAAAAAAAAAAATTTAAGTACCATCCTTATTGTATTGAATTTTCATACAAAAACTTTAAAAATACGGGTAAATTTCTATGGGGGCTATAATTAAAATTTTTGGTCCAACCCATATTGGGATATTTTATTAGAACTATCATAGGCTTAATTTTTAATAAATTTAGATTTCATAGAATAAGAAACAAAGACGTTTTTATGCAAAACCCCAAAATTTTGGGAAAGATTTATATGGTGGTACCTCTTAAAATGGGGCTCCTGAAGAACCGATTGCACACTAAGTAGAGTGTACACTTGGGAGAGTGTATGTTTTAAATATGATAGCTAGCTCTATCTCTTAAAGTATCCGAGATAATCGGCAGACAACATGACGGACGGAGAGACAGACATAGCTAGTAGATTCCCCTTTCAATGCTGATCAAGTATATATATACTTTATAGGGTCTATTAAGTCTGTCTGTCCCATACATTCGTTCAAAACTAATATACCCTTTTACCATTTATTTGTGGGAGATTAGAATCTTGCACAATGGGTTTAGAAACAGAGTTACAAAAAAAAAAAAAAACTGCATGGGACTCGAAACTGGGCTAAAGCAAAAAAAGACTCTTAGACTAACACTACTAAGACTAACGTTTTCCGGTTTTTTTTCAGAGATGAAATGCTAAAATTGGTTTAGATAAAGCATTTTTTACAGTCCCCAGTCTTACGGATTTTAAATTTAATACATTAAAGTCCAAGCTTTTTCCTTTTTTTATGTCAGATTGGACCATAATACCATATATCCCCCATGAAATTTTGTGTGATGCTAAAGCTATGATGCTAAAGTCGAAGTTCAAGTTTTTCCTTACTTTTTTTTGTCTCAAATTCGTGATTTGACAATTGCAAATATCTTTCTCGTATACAATAGGGTTACGTTAAGTAATACAAAAAAAAAACAAAAAAATCTATAATTTTACGTAGGTTTTGTATTGAAGCTACCGCTTAATAAGGGGCTGGTAAAGTAATTTGATAGACTGTATCTCAATTGGGTTTAAGAGTAACAAAAAAAAAAAAAATAATAATAAATTGATTTATATAACAGACAGACAGACAGACGAACAGTTGGACATGGCTGTATCGGCACGGCTTATGATACAAATCAAATGTTTATTGTTTCGATACCGAGTAGCTTATAAAAAAAAATTTATAATTAGAAGAAAAGTGGAGTGGCGTGCCATTTTGGTAATTAATTAGCAATAATATGAATTATTGCTTTAAATAAGCCAATAATATAAAAAAAACAAAAAATTTATTTATTTAAGATGCCATCGTGGACCCAACAACTAATTCTATGATATATATACTATACATGCATATATACACTTGATCTTGAGTCTATTAAGACAAAACAACAATCTAGTCATGTTTCGTAATTCTATTTCGTAATTTTCATAAATAGTAAAGTCTACATAAATTGATTCTATTAAAATTCTATTTTATTTAGTTTGGAGTTTTCAAAAACATAAAAAAAAAAAACCAACAAAAAATCAGAATCTGCCAAGAATCAATAATAACTGTACAAAAAGAAGAAGAAGAAAAACTAAAAAAAAAAAAAAAAAAAATACTATGTATGAATGATCTGAACAATTGCAAAATACACACATAAATATGTTTATTATTATATTTATAACAATAAATAAAAAATAAATGTAGCAAGAAGCACATTTTTTTGTTTTTTTTTTTATTTTATTATTTTTTTTTTATCGAAAATGAGACGAAAATGTTGAAAAAAAAAAAATAAATAAAAACAAAATAAAAAAAAAACAAAACAGAAAAAAAAATTATTGTAGAAGATTTGAAATTGATATCATTACTGTTACACTATATTATTGAACAGTTTATATAGTTATATTTAGTAAAAATTAAATTATTTTTTTCAAAGCAATCGAATTAGAAATTAAAAATAAAAAAAAAAAAATAAAAATAAATGCATATGTAAACAGCAAAAAAAAAAAAAAATAATAATAATAATAAAAATAAAATATAATAATAATAATAAAATAAACAAATACAAAATATATATTGTACAAGAGTCGATCTTTCGGCTATATAAAATACCCTGCACAACAATAATTACATAATTACAACAAAATATATTTACTTCGAAAATAAATATTGTTATGCAACCAAATATTTTTTTTTTTTATATTTGGGCTAATCCAACGGATGCTTCTTCATACGTTTACAGCTTAAAATGATACATTTAAACAATCAAGTTATATAAAACCACGGGACCCACGGAAAATGTTGTCATGCGTAGGATCGAGAAAGAACTTCCAAATATAGTAGACGCAAAACTCTCGAAAATAAAAAAAGAAATACATAAATTTTAAATCTATGCCGTACATAATCTTCGGTCTTCCTTTAGTAAACAAATAAAAAGTCCAAATCTTGCAGTAAAATATCCATGCCAAATTCGTTATTATACCCTGTACCCAAAGGGTAAAAGGGTATGTTAAGTTTGTGCGAATGTGTGTAACAGGCAGAAGGAGCCAAGACAGACCATATAAAGTATATTTATTCTTGATCAGCATTAGAAGGGGAGTCGAACTAGCTATGTCTGTCTGTCCGTCCATCCGTCTGTCCGACCGTCCGTCTGTCTGTCCGTCCTGCTGTGTACCGTATGAGAGAGATTATCTCGGAGACTATAAGAGATAGGGCCACCATATTTGAAACTAAGACTCTCCTGAGCCGTCAAGTGTTCACTTGCAAACGGTTTTTTTCTAGACCCATTTCAAGGGGTACCCCACATACAAATGAACCCCAAAATTTTAGGTTTTTGCATAAAAACGTCATTGTTTTTTATTCTAGGAAGTTCAAACTTAGTATTAATTATGTCTATGATAGTCCCAATAAAAAGTCCCAATATGGGTTGGACCAACAAAAGTCTTAGGTATAGCCCCCATATAAATTTACCCAATTTTTCAAGATTTTGTTTGAAAATTCAATACAATAAGGTATCTACAAAGATAGGACTTAATTTAAGGTACATAAAGATTGGGTACAGGGTATCTTGCAGTCGAGCAAACTCGACTTCAGCGTTCTTTCTTGTTTTTGGGTTGAGTGAGAAAAAAGTTTTCATAAGAAATTTAAAATATTTTGTGTAGGCTAGTAACAATGTTATACGTTACTAAGTTCCGAAAGGTTCTACAGAATATTAAATTAAAGTTTGGTGATTAAGTATATTTTTTATAGTCTTCGAGTTTATCAGTTTCTTACGATTCAGCTTTCAATGCTGGTCATCAATGTAGGGGAGGGGGCCCAGTTGTGACGCGGGTTTTTTCTTCTTCTTAATTTTTTCATTTCAGTGAATTTCAATGAAAAATTAAGAAGTTTAACATTTAACTATTAACCAAACGCAACTTTTCTCCAAAGAAAGTATGTTTATTTGAGTTACTCAAAAAATTTTGGAACAAATTTTTTCAGGATAACTTTTTTAGGTCGAAAAATGTCACAACTGGGCCTGCGTCACAACTGGCCCCCTCCCATACATATATAATTTATGGAGTTTGTCCTGCCTCCTTCTAGATGTTCATATGTTCATATATATGAACATACTCTTATATCCTTAGAGTATAGATTATAATAAAAATACTTTAAGTAATATTTGAATGAATTTTTATTGAAAAAATCAGAGATAGGGCGAGTTTGGGTTAAAAAAATGGGAGGAATTGGAATCAAATATTTAGTACAACCTCCATTTCTATTATATACAATAAAATATTGTTTTTCGTGAGTACTTTCAAATGTTTTTATGCGACGATATAATGAGATATAAAGTTAAGGTATTTAGAGGGTCTTGCAACCCTGGCAACTTTGTAAAATGCAAACAAAATTTTGGACAAGAAAAACAATATTTTCCATTGAGAAATTTTAATTTAAATACGCCCTTGACTAAAAATTTCGTTACATCGTTGTAATGCCAGTGTTGAAAAATTAAGACGTATGTGAAGCAAGTGGTAGCCTGAATTTTGGTAGCAAATGAACATTGAACAAAAAACAGAGGTTTCAAATAGCTGATTTTGAAGAACCTTCTGGTGCAAAGTTAATTTTAAATTTCTTTTAGGACCTTCGGAATACCTCTAGTATAAATAAAAAATATTCCAATGACATAAAATAATCTGGAATAGTTAAGAAATCAAATCTGAGCCCTAAAAAGGGTTCGTTAATTGTGAATTTGCGATTTTTACAATAACTGTTGTCGAGAAGGTGTGGCAGAAAATTAATTTTTACCTTACATTTAAGAAATATGTTTATGACCGGAAAAGTGTTTTAATATTTAATATTCAAAAATTTTTTTTTAAACATTTTTTTTTCATTGGTGACTCTTTTTTCGGATTAGCCTATAAATGTATTATAAGAAATATTTTTAAAATGATTTAAATTTGTACGATGAGAGAGAAATGTATTTAATGAAAAAGCTAAACAAATTTGTTTGATTCGTCGTGGCTTATAGTCTCAGAGTTCGATAATACGTTCGTTTTTTAGGTAGAATGACTATGCGAAGTGGACAGACGGACATTGAGGCTTTATAAAAAACAAATCTTTTATTTGACTTCCATACAATTTATAGCTTTTCCGATCATTTGTATTGAATTCCCATTTTTAATGTAAAATTTTTTTGAGCCTAGCATATAGAACATTCGCAATAAATTAGGTCTTCCATACAATAATTCTAGGGTTATGTTGTTAGTCCCTTTTTTCAATATACGTCTTTCTAGATAGAAATGTATATTTTTTGTTTGATTGCTCCTATATGTTTTTTTCTGCAGGGTATTGAAATACTATAAAATAAGATAAATAATTTTAAAATAAACTTTTGAATAAAGGGAAGTAATGAAATTAATTAGTTATTTAGCAATTAACGAATTATTATTATTATTATTATATATTAAATGCAATTAAAATGCAACAAATGATAACATAAATGAAAAATGAAGAAAAGAAAATTAAATAAAAAAATAAAAAGAAAAAAAAAAAAAAAAAAAAAAAAAAACGAAATAATTAGACAGAGTTGATATATAAACATATAATTAAAATGGTTAAAATCGAAAATAAACTAAAACAATATACCATATACTTCTTTTTTTTTTTTTAACGAACAATTTCAAAAGTAAATAAGTTACAACAATAAAATATTATTAAAACTCAAAATTATTTGTAAGGGTTTTATTTTTTTTTTTTTTTCAAATTAAATTAAACATAAAATTAAACTTTACCAGGCTACGTAGAAACACTATCAGCAACGCAAGTTCATCGAAAAATCAAAACAAGAGAATCTTTAAAGCAGACTTTCGAGATACGCCAGACCATGGTTCAATTATACCAGGCCATGGTGGAATTATAAAATTTTGTTTCATTCGATAACAATGAAATATGAATGACGTTGGTACGCAACAAGTTGAGAGACCAAGAGCGTTTAACATAACCTTTTGTAATTGAACCATATACCAGGCAATATCAAGCTAAAAATTTGTATAATGTATGATCTTGAAATGAGACTCGATAGCCCTTGACTCGAAAATTTTTCTGCGTACTACTTTCCCTTATGCTTATCCGGCTATGCCCTTTTACGCGATGTTGTTGGTTGAAGATACTTATTTTTGCACTTGTTTAAAATCGTAGAAAAAAGGTAAAAAGAGTCTGTTTGTTGCTACGCGATTTATTCGTTTAGTTTTAAAGTTAAGCTTTCAGCCCAATAACATTTTGTAAAGAGCTACTGGCTTCAAATATGCCATACAAATGCTTCTTAGAGTATATCAAGCCAAATCTTCAGTTTAAAATTGGTTTTAAGGAAATTTTTAATTTGTTTAGTATTTTTTGATAATATTGAATACAAATGCTGAACACGAAGATCAATCCACGTCCAATGATGTGTGACAGGTATATACGCTTCGGTCCAACAAAAGTTAACTTTTTTCTACTTCTATGCCGTAATTACCTTCAATTTTTTAATATGCAAAAGAAAAACTGTTTTTCGCACATTTAAAATTTGTGAAGTCATTTAAAAAACTTTTTAACTGAAAAAACAAAGGTTAATTTTTTAAAAGATATGTTTTTCAGGTTAGCCTCACTGGTTGGTAATGGCGTCCAAACGTCATCTGTCAAAGTGAAAAGTTTTTTGTATACTCTCTTTTCTTTTAAAAAAAAAAGCAACCATATTATGGTCATAATAAACGACCTGGTGAATCAACAATTCGTGCTGTTATCACCAAATTTCACAACAAATTGACTTTGTTGGACATTAAACAATCGACTCGAATGCGTACAGTGCGTACCGAAGAGCGTTCAGTGTTAATGAGGATCGTGAAATGTCAAATCGTCGCCTTTTTCAGCTACTGGGCATGTTTTTGCCCCAGTCGTGGGATGTGAAGCGTTATGTGACAAGCCGAACACGATTGAAACCTTACAGGATATCGTGTTATGCAGGCCGAAATGAACGAAAAAGTGACGCAAAATTGAATCTTCCGAATGGACCATACATGAAGTTATCTTTAAAATGTAAATGACAAAATTTTGAATATATGATGTAAATTTCAGTGTTTTACTCGATTTTTTACAAAACTACGCTTAAAAAATCACCCGTTAAAAGTGAATGTTAATAACCGGCCATCTATTGCCGATAAGGCCATCTGCCGGCAAAAAAGTAAAACTGATCATGTGTATGTGAGAGGTAGCAATTAGAAATGCGTAGCATAAATTTGACCAATGTTTTATTGCTTATTCTGTATTGATATGACATAATAAATATGTTTTTTAAATGCGTTTCATATATTTAAAAAATATGAAAAAAATCACAGGCGAGGTTTTTTTTCATAAACTACAACATATTAAAACCAGAAAGAACGCTGAAGTCGAGTATTCTTGACTACATGATACCCTGCAACCAATATTTGCTTTTGTACATTAAGTGAAAACGTAACTTCGGTATAACTTAGCATAAATCGCCACACGAATCTTTGAATAGTTTATGTGTGATCATCTGTGCTTTCATACAAAAACTAAATAGAAAAACGAAAAAATAACGTTTTCATACGGAAACACCGTTAAAAGCTCAAATACCCACCACACTTGAATTGGACTGATATAATCAGTGTTTATACCCTTGTATAAAAATAAAAAAAATACGAATGGTGAGTTCAAATGTAAAATGGGCGGTCTGAATGTTATAGTGGCTCGATCCTTGTCATATCGCGTAGTTTTTTTTTATATGGATAACAGTTAGAAGTGTTTTTATTCACAGTTTGAGTGAATATATCCATAAATAAGAACTATTTTTATACAAAAATTGAAAAATGGGCGCTTGGTTTGTATGGGAGATATATCTAAAAATGGGCGTGGCACCTTGGTTTTGACATTGGATGTCATTAGAACTGTTTTTACCCATATTTGGAGTAAATACATTTACAAATAATAGCATATTGTCGTACAAAAAATCGAAAAAAATGCGGTAAGTTTTTATGGGGGCTATACCTAGGAATGGGCGTGACACCTTTCTTCTGATTTTGGATGGATGGATATTGGATTAGAAGAGTTTTTACCCAATTTGTAGTCAAAACATTCATAAATAATAACTATTTTCATACAAAAAAATCGAAAAATTTTGGAATGTTTGTATGGGGGCTATATCTAAAAATGGGCGTGGCACCTTGGTTTCTGCTATACAAACTGTCCTTAGGACCACAAAAAGCTTAAGTTTAAAATTTCGGCGTCAATATCTTTAAAACTTTCCTAAAAAAAATGCGTAGAAATAAACAGACGGACGGACAGACGGACAGACGGACAGACAGACAAGACGGACATGGCTAGATCGATTCGTCTCATCGAGCTGATCAATAATATATATACTTTATGGGGTCTCCGATGCCTCCTTTAATGCGTTACAAACTTTCCGACAAACTGAATATACCCTTCACACTATGTGTGGCGGGTATAAAAAAATAAATAATGGGTTATATTTGTATAGGGACTACATCTAAAATTTTTTTGGTTCTACCCATATTGGGATTGGATTTCATTGGGAGGTATCATAGTCAAATATATAATAAATTTGAATGGGGCTAAAGAAAAACAGGTTTGTGGGGCTAAGACCATTTGACTCAGCAGAGTCTAAGAGGTGGCCATATCTCTTATAGTCTCCGAGATAATCTCTTTTATACGGCAGACAGCAACACAGACAGACATAAGGTCAGAAAGAAATAACTCTATCGACTCGCCTTTCAAGAATATATTACTTATAGGCTCTATTATGCTCCGTTCTACTTGTTACACACATTTGCACAAACTTAATATACCATTTAACCCTCTGGGTATAAAAATTATTATTATTATTATTTTTTTTTTTTTTTTTGATTTTGGAAAACAAACATTTGATAGATTAAAAAAGAACTTAACGTAAGGTATATAAAGATTGGGTTCAGGGTATCTTGCAGTTGTGCATACTCGGCTTCAGCGTTCTTTTTTGTTATTTTTTACTTTTTTAGAAAATTAATAGAAGGTTGAGTCATATTTTGTTTTTGGTAAGAGAGAACTTGAAAATGTAATCGGTCACTCTTACATTTTTATGAATAAACGGTTTGAGAATTGTATATTGAGAACAATGTATTTATAATTTGATTATATTAACGAAGACTTTCTAAACAAACCCCATTTTTTCAAAACTTTGACGTGGTCGAAAATTTTAAAGTCCAGATTTGTATTCAGCCATTAAAAATGGGTTAATCCTAGTTCGATACTTGAATTATCTCCCTTTTCAGGAACAATACGATTTTCTTTGATTAAGCAAGACAAAAGAGCAAGTTGTTTCCGCTAGTTGTTTCCGCTTACTGAAAACCTTTAATTAGTGAAAATTATAAGAAAAAAAATATCTAAATATGAATATTTTTAAATTAATATCGATAAACATATTTTATTAATTTCATAAAGAAGAAAAAAAACAAAAAAAAACATAAAGAGGAAATATTTTCCTAAAAATGTTAAACATTTCCGAGCGAGTAATCGCTGCTGGAATTCCCAGACACTTGAATAAATTACACAACTAGTTAAAACATAAAAAAAAAAAAAAAAACAGCAACCACTTGAAGCATAACTCAAAAAGCACTTAACCCATAAAAGTGAAGTAATTCTGTGAAATAACAAACGCACTTAACAAATTACAGATGTGAAAATTTCATTTTCATTTCATATGCGATCTCATTCTCTCGCATTCGCATTCGCACGCAGTCGCACTCCGTATCCTGCTTACAGAAACACCCTGGAATAAACAGAAGGGAAGCAAGTGAGTATATCAGTTTATGTGCAGCTCTTAGCAAGGATAAAGAGCAAGCGAAATGGAAATAGTAAATAGAAGTCTGCGTTCCACAAATTAGAAAATGATTAATAGACTTTACCGTTTGCTGCATGCACTACTAAGCCGCTGGGACGGGACGTTTTGGGAGCAACAGCAGCAACAGTAACAGCAGCAGTAGCAGCAGCAGCAAGTGGTATCCAGTCTGGCACGCTTCAGCACAAATAGTACTCGAGAGGATAACTGGCGCCGTCGTTGTTGTCTTCGTTCTCGTCTCGTCCCTTCCCCAGTGTTCGGTACTGTTCTATTACTACGAGTATCTGAGAGGGCGGAAAATCATTTTGTTTTGTTTTGTTGTTGGTGTTGAGAATGCTGCTACCAGCAGAAAGAATAATAATTTCAACAAGGGGGTGTGTTTGTTGTCATTTATTGCTGATGCGCAACTTTCCTTCCTTCCTTGCATCCTTCCTTCTTTCTGTATTAAAAAAATACACAAGAAAAAAAAATTATATCCTGCTTTTGTTACAAGTTCACGCTTTGCGCTTTTCCTTGTTGCGCTCCTTGTTGCGACAACGTCGGTTGCGGCTATCCATACCACTTCCCTCTTAACTCATGAATCAAATTACACTTTAAACCCTTGATTCTAATCTGAAGGGGCTGACAAATGGATTTTTATGTCAATTTTTCGTAAATTACTCGCTGAGCGAGAGACAAAGGACATAACAATTGAATTTTGCATTTTGGCACACGCACTCACAACAACACAGTAAGAGATTGGTGTAATTTGAAAATAAACAGAAAAAAAGAAAAAAATGAACAAAGAAGGGAACAAAAAAGCCATGCTGTGCTGTGCTGCATCATCACCCTTTTTGAATAAAATAGAGACAAACCGAACCGTACCGAACCGGAAGGATGTTTTGGTGTCAGTTGATGACCGGACTCTTTTATGTTATGTGTGGATTAGTGCTTCCCTTGCCACTTTAATGTTGCCTCTCTACGCTTTCATTCCACTTTAGAATTTAGACTCTGATTGGATTTTTGATTTGTTGATGTTTATTAAAATTTTTATGCTTGTTCACATTCATAGATATGTAGTGTAAATAGAAACGCCTTGAAGAAAGTAGGTACATAACATACATGTGTACTAATGTGCCCAAAAAAATAAAAAAAAGTGACATGGCTTGAATCTTCTCTAGCGTCTCAGAACGGTGATCCTGTAGCGATCTTTTGAATACGGTGGTTGTGAAACGATATGACTCGAGTTTTTGGTGAAATCAGAGAAAGAGATTTTATTAAAGATTTTTTCATTTATTGAAACTTATCAAAATTAATTTTACAATTCTCAATCAGTTTTAAAGTTTGCTTACCTTAGTGGAACTCTCTTTTTATGCATTTTAACATACTGTTTTTTTCTTTGTCATTATTTCTGTTTTACATTATTGTTTAAATTTTACTTTTGTATTGTAAAGCTGTTTTAGTTTTGCCTGTTTCATGCACTGTCCTGCTTTTTTATACCCGCCACACATAGTATGAAGGGTATATTCAGGTTGTCTGAAAGTTTGTAACGCATTGAAGGAGACGTCGTAGACCCCATAAAGTATATATATTCTTGATCAGCTCGATGAGACGAATCGATTTAGCCATGGTGCCACGCCCATTCTTAGGTAAAGCCCCCATACAAACTTACCGCCCATTTTCGAATTTTTAAATGAAAATAGGTATTATTTATAAATGTATTCACTCAAAATTGAATAAAATCACTTCTAATGACATCCAATGTCAAAAATAAAGTACCACGCCCATTTTTAGGTGTAGCCCCACACAAAACTTTCGCCCATTTTCCAATTCATCCTTATCATATCGGTGTTGTGTAAACAGGATGAAATTAGATGTGTTTTACTCAATTTGGAGTGAATACATTCATAAATAATTACTATTTTCATAAAAACTACCAATTAAAACGTTTATATTCACTTATTTTATTTTTAAATTCTATACAATTAAATCGGCTACTCAGTGCACTTTTTCAAGAACGTATTTTATGTTTCATTTGTAGGGAAATGTGTCGGAAAGCAGAGCTGAGTTTAGAAACACGAGCATCAAATGTAGTACTACATGGAGAAGGCTATTTAACGCTGCCATGAGAGCGTCACAAAGAAAATGCGAAACTGGGTGTAAACAGAGTCGTCATCGTTATGGGAGGCCTTAAACTACGTCAAAACAAGAGGATAAGTTCATCTGTTTGTAAGCAAAAAAAAAAAAACATTCTCTTTCAGTCTCTGAAATTCGCGAACAACTCAACTCCGCGCATGAGGTACCAGTATGTGCTTCGACGGTACAGCGACGACTTCGAAATTACGGCTTAAACTGTTGCGTCGCCGCTAAAAAACCCTTATTTCGCAAGCAAAACAAAGTTAAAAAGACTAGATTGGGATAAAAAACATAAAGATTGAACAATCGAATAATGGTCTAAAATCTTGCTAGCGGACCAATTAAAATTTGAAATTTTTAACAAACGACGCCGACAATATATTCGTCGTTTGGTCAATGAACGCAAGATTTACCAATGTGTTATTCCTACAGTTAAGAATGGTGGAGGGTCAATGTTAGTCTAAGGATGCTTTGTTGGGGACGAAGTTGGTGACATTGTGAAAATTGGGGTTTCATGTACAAAGAAAGTTTACCACAACATTCTTTAACGGTATGACTTGTGGGCCGCGGATTCGTTTTCATGAAAGATAACGATCCTAAGCACACTTCTAAATTTTGTCGGGATTACATCGCAGCTAAAGAAAAGCAGAAAGAGATCGAGTTGCTGTTGGCCGACTAATACGAAGCAATTTTGGACATTTCTACAGAATTTATCGAATCAAATAACAGCGGAATCTTTGCATAAAATGATTAAAAGGATGCCCTAAATATGCGCTGCTGTAACACGAGCAAAAGGTGGATATTTTAAAGAATTGAAAATATGAAAAGATACTTGCGGGTTTCTTTGAAAGTTGACATATTTTGTATGAAACATTATAACTTTTTAAAATAGTTATGCTCAATGGGCGTGGCACATTGGTTTTGCATAAACAAAGTAGTCGTTGCCAAGAAAAGCTCAAGTTTATAATTTTAGTTAAATATCTTTAAAACTAGCGGCAAACAGTCAATTGGACAGACAGACGGTCATGGCTAGTTCGACTCGTCTCATTGAGCTGATCACTAATATACTATATGTATATACAGTAGTATCTCGATTCTTGCACATGCTTGATACTTGCACACCTCGATTCTTGCAACACAGAATTTTTTTTAAATTACGAACTCTGTACTTGCGACATCTACAAATTTTATACTCGATACTTGCAACATTTTTGTCTTCCTCTTCTATGCAATTTTTTTTTTTACGTTTTCTTAGACTAAATAAAGTTCGGGGATTTCCCGTAGTTTTAAGCTGCTTATGAAATGTAGCAATTTGAATCAGTTTTAAGCTGACTTTTGCGGTTTTATTATGGCAAAGAAAAAGTTTACGTTGCTGACAATTAAAGACAAAGCTGAAATTAAGTGCTGGATTTTCCATTAGCTCCTTAGCCAAGAGTTTTCACGTGCATAGATCAACAATAACTCGAGTTAAGAAAAATGAACACACCATAAAAAAGTTCGTTGCGCATTCTGAATCCGGCCCCGGTAAAAGAAAGACACTTAAAACTTCGGAGTTTCCAAAAATGGAAAGAGCATTGTTCAAATGGCTTGCAAATCAATGAGCGAAGAACTTGCCAATCACATCTGATACGCTCAAGGAAAAGGCCAAATTACTGCATGCCAAAATCCAGGAAAATTCGTGTGACTTCCAAGCTAGCGTTGGTTGGGTTGTAAACTTAAAAAAAAGGACATGGAATCCGGAGACTCAAAATATGTGGGGAAAAATTTTCGAATAAGTCTGGTTCAAAAATTGCCGATTTAGGTTTAAAAAAGGAGTAGATTTAAAACGCTGATGAGTCTGGCCTGTTGTGGAAGCTTTTGCCCGATAAAACTCTGGTGCGCTCAAAAGAAGCCACCGCTTCGGGACATAGAATCAGCAAAGAACGATTAACTTTTCTTGCTTGTACGAATGCTGCTGGAAATCATAGAGTTAAATTAATGGTTATTGGGAAATCATCAAATTCACGTTCATTCAAGAATTTTACTGAAATGCCGGTTGTCTACAAAGGGAATAAAAGTGCTTGGATGACGTTGGCCCTATTTGAAGAATGGTTTCACAGAACATTTGTTCCAGAGGTGTGTACATTTCTTGCCCTCAAAACATTCCTTTCACTAATTTAAAATATCTAAAATCTGCAGGTAAATTCCTGAGTTTCAAAAATCTTCCCGAAAAGGCTCTTTTAGTTATCCCCATGCCATCCCAATGATGGCGAGTTACAGAGTAATCATGGTGGTATAGTGGTAATGTGTTTGCCTCCAAACTGTACAGCTCTTATACAGCCCATGGATCAGAACGTTATAAGGCTTACGAAAATGATATACAAAAAAGCCTCTTAAGTCACAATAGACGATTCTCTGCGTAATATCAACTTGAAAGACGCAATATGCTTTCTAGCGAATGCTTGGAATGCCGTAAATATATCTTCAATTCGGTCATCATTTCAAAAACTGTTTGATAAAACTTCCGACTGGGATAAAGAAGATGACATCCCTCTTTCTGAGTTGCGTATTCAGCTAGCTGGCGACGCATTTAATATTCAATCCATTGCAACTTTGCTTGAGGAAGTAGAACCGTTGCAGCAAATATCCTATTCCGAAATTGAGCAATGGATCGTTGAACCTTATTTGGCGCCCACAGCACAAAATGAAGAGCACACCGATGATGACCTAACCGACGATGTTGATGAAGAAACCGACGACGTGGTACACAGTACAAAGAAAGTTACACCGGAGGAGACTATATCAGCATTTAATATTTGCTTAGAATGGGCGGAGCAAAGCAATGTTTCCTTAGAGGATATTATGACGCACCAGAGACTCAGAAGCAGTGGGTGCTGAAAAAGCAAGTTTTCACAAAACAAACAAAAATATTAAACTTTTTCAGTTCCACGTAAAATGTGTACTTAAAATTTTTTTCAATTGAAATATTAAACATAATAATAATGCTAAGCAGATATGTACGTGAAATTGTATGGAAAATAATAACTCGGTTCCTGCGACAACCTCGAAACGTGCACCGAACCCGGTTTTCATTACGTGCAAGAATCGAGATACTATGCTACTGTACTTTAGTGGGGTCTACGAATTCTCCTTTATTGCTTTACAAACTTACCGTAAGACTATGTGTGACAGGTATAGAAATTGGACCAAGACCCATTGTGAGACGGTAAGTATTTGAGCAGAAAACATTTAACTGCACTCATCGATTTAATATCGTTTTTTGCAGTTCCAACTTGCAGTAATTAGTGTTTCGATTACAGTTCCAACTTTTGACAAAATCTCGTGAAAGCTTTTCATTTGAGCTAAGTCAATGAAAGCATTTTGTCAGATGTCTTATTCCCCAGATAATATGAAATCCTCAAAATAATTTCATCGAATGTGCATATTGTTTCAATTTCAGTTGAGACAAACCGATGTGATGTGTTACTCGTATTGCAAAGCTTTGACAGCTCAATTTTTAATCTAATCAACTAGTAAAAAGGGATGATTCGCTATTTCTACGCAACACGTTGTCACTTACAAAGGGCAAATAATTTTACACACACACATACACTCACACATATGTAGCTATTATACAGGATAAATTATAAAAGAACTTCCTTCCAGCTCATAAACTTGCCCAAACTGTAAATTTGAAAGTTGATTTTCTAACGTGATTACTTTATTTGGTGTTCTACCATAAAAAAAAAAACACCATCAACAGCCGCAACAACAACAACAACAATAAAAACAACAACAATAAAAACAACAACAATAAAAACATTACAAATATACATTAATGTTGAAAATATTGTCGATTATGTTGCGACAAGTGTAAGCTACATATTTGTCTGTGTGACAGAATCAGAGAGAGAGAGAGAGAGAGTGGGTAGGAGAAGTCGAAAATTATAGGAAAGAAGGGTGTCATTGAGGGTAGTTACTATTACATTTCGAGTGTCATTTTGCAAAATGTATCTGCGTCATATTTGGACAGCAAAATAGAAAGAAAATCACAGATCGGTACACACAAGCATAACAAACAGGACAACCCCAAAAAAAAAAAAAAAAAAATAAATATAAAAATAAAAAGGATAACAGCGTCATTAGTTTACAGCTGCCAGATTTAAGATCTAATCGATGTCTTGTACCAGCAATGATGATGACGTTAACTTGATGATGTAAATTTTATAGACAATTTTCATTTTTTTTTTACTTCGAAATAGTTTTGATAGTACAAATTTGTTTTTTCCCTTCAGAGATTTCTTATAGTCTGTCTGTCTGTCCGCTCGTCTGTCTGTCTGTCTGTCTTGCTAGTTAAATTGTTTAACATCTGTGCCACTTGTCACTTGTTCCGACATTGTCGACAGCCAAATAGTGCTGACAATAATTTAGTGATTTACAACAGGTTTCAATTAGAATGCCATTTTCGTAGTACAAACACATTTTACCCACCCATTGCCCTACTGTGTCGCATACATTTTCTTTTAAATTTTTTTTTTTTTTGTTTTTCTCCTTATGTAGTATTGAATTGCACTCGCAAAATTAATCGAAAACAGCTGATAGACATTGAAATACATAAAAGCTAAAAGCAAGCAACACTAACGCCTAATAGCATTGATCTTAACTTTATTCGATCGCATATGTTGAAGTGAGAGAAAATTTTTTTTTTTTTTTTTTTGGTTGGGGCGGGAGTGAAGATCAAAAAAAAAAAAAAAAAAGATTGAATGCTTTGTCGTGCTACGAACAACAAATTTAGTATCAGATAAATTGTAAATGTATAGTATGCCTCCCCTTAGGGGATTAAATTGAAATGGGAGAGGTGTAGCAACAGCCGCAAGCATACATAAAAACATTATTTCGAGAAGAGATCTCTCCGATAAAAGTGGCAAAGCGCGACAGCAGCGACAGATGCATAGATGCGATCGTAGACATTAAGTATGGAGCACAGCGAAAAAAAAATAAATTCTTTTAAAAACAATCAAAATGTACCGCAAAACGAAATGTAATGTTAAACGGAATGAATGACGGACTGACGGACTGACTGAATGGATATTTAGTTGCTCAATGAAATGATCAGCGCAGTTGTCATCCCTTGCGTATATAGTAGACCGCACAATGTCAACATTTTTCAATTGAATTGAAAATACATCGACGTATACGAGTATAAGAATTTTATTGTAGAATTTGCCGTAAACTGGCACTTTTAGTGGCTACATTTTCCTTTGACCGTTACCTAAGTATGTATGTATCTTTCCCCTTTCATTCGATTAAGAGAAAACATATGCGCTGTCTGACTAATCTTAGGCCTCATTAAATTCTAATGGAATTCATTGTGTAAACTTAATCCGCTCATAAACATTTCTATTTTATAAAATACAAATTTCTTTACCTTTTACTGCCAACGACTGACAAACAAACAGACAGACAGACATAGTGGCTGACGTTTGCTACTTTTGGCGCCGTTGCACATAAATCAGAACATCAAACGAGGCACATGGCTGTCTGTGCTTAGTTAAAATTAAAAAAGAAAAAAAGTGAAAAAGATTCTCCAAGGTTTGAAAAACACCCACAACAACAACAAAAACAACAAATAGAAAGCATCCTTATAAAACGCCACATTATTCGCTCACGTGTCGCTATAAACCTTGTGACGAATGTGTGTTGAGGGTATACGAGTATGTATGTGTACCAAACCATAGAAATTGCTATACGATGCCAATGCAGATGCCAATATGACATGGCTAATTTTCGTTTCGCTTATGTAGCGCGTGCCGCTAACTACAGCTACCGTCTACCGGCTACTGGCTTACTTGGTAACCCCAACCCCCAACTCCAACTCCAACTCGAACATACTTGCAACCCAAGAAGAGCCATTTCGAAAAATCTAATTTCAAGCACCAGCAATTTCAAACAGCAACAAAATCCAATGAAATCCTACTTCATCATTTCTGCTTTTTGGCTGCATTCTAAGCCTAAAAGCTTCCCTGGATTATTTCCATTTCTAGTGACATCTTTATTTATATATAGTATGAATACCCTACAAAAAAAAAAAATAAACAAAAAATATATTTGAAGTTATTTTGATAAAGTTTTAAAGAAAACAAGTTGAATTTTTTTATTTAGTACAATATAAAAATTTACTCGTTGATGTATTTTTCGGTTTGCATTAAAACTACGTCTTCTACTTGTTTAGAAAGGTTTATCCTTTATTTGATGTAATTTACACTACTACAAATAGTTTTCACTTAAAACCTACTTACTATGGAACCAAAACGTTCATGTAAAGAAGCGTAAATAAACATCGCATAAGCTGTAGTAATTTACTTGAAAACATGAAAGCTTCATGTTCCACTTCGTTTGGTTAACGATTTTTTTTTCGTTTTGAAAGAAGATAATGGAAAAGTTGCACCCCCATTAAAATAAAATATCTTAATGCACTACACTGTATATAGGTACTGACAGCTTCACACATACACAGGCATACACATACAGACAAATGTACAATTCCACACAGCTAAATGTATCCGGTTTATAGTTTCTACTATTCAGTCGCCTAATTCTAAAGAATTTGTATCCGAAATAAGTTTTATCGTTTAATAATTTGTAGAAAATTTGTTCTTTGATAATTTGGTCACTAGTGACTGCTTGCTGACATGTCGTCGGCTGCATTACAATTGGCGTGCTTATAATACACACTAGGTTTATGCAATTACTTCGTTAAACGAAATATTCACAGTTCGGGAATATTATGAATTAACCGTTGCCAGTTTGTTTTGCATTAAAAGTTTTGTTTGTTATTAGACGACTCATTTTGGAAAATTATAAATTTCAAAATGCATAAACCTTTCGAGTGAAAAATAATGCGAAATTTTAATTGGAAAGCGTTCCAAAACACACACGCCAAAAACAAAGAGGTCTTGCAGGAGGACATGTCATGCATGAAATC
The DNA here is from genome assembly GCA_018903435.1 of Leucophenga varia. Taxonomy (NCBI): domain Eukaryota; kingdom Metazoa; phylum Arthropoda; class Insecta; order Diptera; family Drosophilidae; genus Leucophenga; species Leucophenga varia. The sequence continues at coordinate 834,646 of JAEIFJ010000747.1, forward strand.
TTGCAACACATGACATTTGATTTGTAAGAAAATATTGTCAACGACTTGTATGGTGTTGTCGTCAGTATGTTATCAAGGAAAGAGACTTGATGTTGCGTTGATGCCTTTCCCGCTGGATTGCTCATTGAATGAAAATAATTTTTTTATAGCCGTCACACATAGTGTGATACTAAGTAGTTTGTATGTCAAAACCAAGGTGCCACTCCCAATTATAGATATAGACCCCATACAAACGTATAACTTTTTTTCATTTTTTTGTTTTAAAAAATGATTAAAAAAACTATTAATGTCATTCTATGTCAGAAAAAAGGTGCCAGACCCATTTTTAGCTATGACCCCCACAGAAACCTATCGCCCATTTTCAAGTTTTTGTATAAAAATAGTTATTATTTATGAATGTATTCACTCCAAATAATAACATACATGTCATTTAAACAAGGATTGGTAAGGATCGGGTCCCTATACAATATTGCCCCCGTACAAACCAAAAGTTTATTTTCAAGTTTTTATTTAAAAACAAGGAAAAGCGTTATCTTCGATGGAACTGAATCTTAAATACCCGTTATACGAATCTTTAAAGAGTTTATGTGTGATCATTAGTGGCTTAGATAGAACTTCGAAATGGGATGGGTGGGGGTCAATGGTCTGATACAGTTCCAATTTAGACACAATATTGCCGTCAAACTTTAAGCTAAAAATACAAATATATCAGACGATTATGGGTAAGTTTGTATAGGGCTATTCGTTATAATGGCTCGATTCTTATCATATCGGTGTTTTGTACATAGTATGAAATAAGACGTGTTTTTATATGATTTGAAATGAATACATACATAATTAATACATATTTTCATATAAAAGGATATGGGGGTATAACTCAGAGTGGGCGTCGCATTTTAAATTTAATATACAAACTAGCCAAGACTGGGAAAAGCTTAACTTTCGAGTTTCAGCTCAATATTTTTAAAACTGAGCGAATGAATCACCTCGCAACAGACAGACAGACTCGTCTCATCAAGCTGATCAAGAATATATATACTTTATTGATCTACGACGTCTCCTTTAGTGCATTACTAACTTTCCGACATTTTTTACAGTTTTTTATCTTTGCGTGTCTTAATATTTCTGGCCTTTGCAAATTCATTTTTTCCGTTTCGTTTGTCTAGCCTGCGGATGTACATTTCACGCTCATTCAATCAAACCTGAGCCACCCCAACCGTGTTATATAAATTCTTTAAATAAGCGGAATAGGTGCAAGTAATAGAGCAAACAGACAGACAGACAGACGGACGCACTTTCTTAATTATGACATAATTATCAAAAACACGTGGTGTGCAGCATCTCAGTCAATGAAAGGAAGAAGGGCAGACACGTTTGAATGTTATTCAAATTAGTTTTCTACGCATCGAAGCATTGCTTGACAATTTGCCTGACAATTTACTTTACTCTTTGGGTGAAGCACAGCTGTAAAGTGGTGAAGCAGCGTTATTAAAGGTTGAGGGGCACTATTGCTATCGTAGGAGGACAGTGCAGCAAAACCGTAGTTTTAAAAACGATAAACAAAACGATTATTCAGATTCAGTCGCCTTATTGCCACGCATCTTTTGTAATTAACAAAAAATAATAAAAAAAAAAAAAAAAAAAAAATATTTTTTTTTAAAAAAAATTTTTGTTCAGAGTCAGAGAACCTAATTTTTTTGGGTACGCCACTGTTGATTTTAATATTCTTTGGAAAAAGATCAGTTTGTCTTTTTATATTGTTCTCAATTTTCACTCTTAAGAGTTTCGAAATTTTTTTTCCCAAACTATCGAGTGTATCTATCGATAGTTTTCCATCTCTAAACTGTACATAGTTTCGTTTATAATTTAAAGCAGATTTTTTGTTTTCGACTATTTTTGGCCTAGGAACACTTGCATTCAATTATAGCGACGAAAACGACGACGACTGACGACACTGATGGCTGTTGCCGCTGTTGATGCTGCATATCTTATAATGTATCTCAAAGATGTCATAATTCAGTTTTGGGATACAGCGTCGTCATCACACGACAACGGCATTTAACCGCCACTCCACTCCAGCGTCAACCGTCAACGGGGTGTGCTCAATCATAATTATCCGATTTGTTGGCGACATTTAAAACAGAAAAGCGCCGCTACACTGAAAAAAAAAAAAAAAAATAAAATAAAAATGTTAAATTAATAACTTTTTGAATATTATTGATACTATTGGTAGCGATAACCCCTAATAAGTGAATCTTTCCCTATGAGTAAAGATGATTCTCTATAACTCACCGCCGAGAGAAAATTCGGGTAGAGGATATAAGTTTTTCTTTTTATTCGAAGTCAGTTTAAAAATATTATAATCAAATAAAAATTTTTGAGTGGTCACAGTGCCTTCTTTTGTCCAAAGTAGGCAAGCAACAGGTGAAGCAGTAGGACAGTTACAGATGAGTTGCTCCAGAGTCTATACAACTCCCTGCTCCTTATGGATACCTACTAGTAATCTACAATCTCTCCTTTGAAATAAAATATATTAAAATAATGTTCGCCTTTTTGTGAGGCAATATTTTTTTTCAGTGTACTATCTCATTTTTATTTTTTATTTTACACTATTTTGTCGCTTATCATAATCATAAGACTAATTAAAATCGCTGGAGTATAAGGAGGTGGAGTAGGCGGTTGACGTATTGTCATTTAAAAAGCCCCAACTTATACAGTTAGTGAGGCTTATAAAATTATGGCAATATGATTTGTTTTAAAATTGCTGCCTCTTACCCTATTTTTCATTACAACACTGATTTATGTGCAACACTTTTAGGATATTTTTCAAAGTCTTTCTATTTCTTTTGTAGTGATCGAGTGATCTTAAATGTAGCAGCACCGAAAACAAAAAAAAATATAATAATAAAAGAAAAACACTTGAGAATTGATGGAAGGTAAACTAATTAAATGAATAAGGCTGCATCTTTGCATTTTACCTAATTCGTTTTTTTCTCCCCTTTTCTTTTTTTTTTTTTACTGCTTTGTCTTTGGCAGCAGTTTTGCCTTTGACAACTTTGTTTTTTATTATTTAATGCTCCCTCGTGTTTTATGTCAACAGCGACAAATCGCTCGTCATAATTTTAAATTTGTCTGACTTGAAGATGACAGATGTAATGCGGGTGTTCCATGTGCTTTATTTGACCGCACTGGTATATACTATATGTATTGTATTTTATGATGTTTGTATGTAAAGATTATAAATGTATCCATGTATCCATTAAATTTATTTAGTAACTCTAAAGAAATTGCATCCGAACGGTAGGAAACGGAACTTTTCTGAACCATTTGCATGGAATGAACCTAAATTTCTATAACAGGCTCGCCGAGTTGTTAAGCCTAAATTTTTCAATAAGCCTATTTTCGCAATAAATTAAGCAGGCCTGCAAACCACTAAAAAATTTCCAGTGGTTCGGTTCACGATCCAATTTTTTGTTTATATCGAACCGAGGTTCGGTTTTGTTCAAGTGGTACAAGTGATATGTATACATGTAAACAAATTTATACTCACATAAACTAATAAAGTTTTTGTTCTTGATGTGAGCACTGATTTTCCTAAAGAATCGTCAATTTTTGTTTGCATATAAATAAGAACTATTTTCATACAAAAACTCAAAAAAGGGCGCTATGTTTGTATGGGGCTATACCTAATAATGGGCGTGGACTTTGGTTTTGAAATACAAACTGATCTAGGACCAAAAAAGTTTTGTTTTACCCAATTTCAGGGCGATATCATTAGAACTTTCCGAGAAAAGACGAGGTGGCGGAAATACGGACGGACGGACTGATGGACAGACAGACGGCTTATAAATAATACACATTTACTTTATGGGGTCTCCTTTGCCTCTTTAAATGCGTTACAAATTTTCGGACAAACGATAAAATTTTACACTATGTGTGGGGGGTGTTTGCATGGGTTTGAGGCAATAACTTTAACCAGAACCACTTTTTAATAGTAAAATTTTTCAGACTAAAATAAAAAAAATTAAAAATAACCAAATCAGTCAAAATTGAAAAATAAGTTTTGATGAATAGTTTTTTATGAATTATTAATTAATTTTTATTAATTTTTATTACGACTATTTAAAAGTTCATAAAAAATACTTATAAACTCACTATTTAATCATCCAAATTTTAAAGTTGTACTGATTTGAAGAACATAGCCTCACCTAAAATATCAAATATTCAAACCTCCTAGTTTGTATAAAGTTTTGAAATAAGTAATTAATAAGGTTTTTTTAACTATCATATAGGAAACCATTTTACCAAAGTTTCTACAAGAACGGATACTCAATTTTTTTTAGCTGGGGCAGTTGAGAAAGAATTCCACATATTTGTAGTAAATCTCTTGCACCTGACTGAATGACTGACTGATTTTAGGCGAACGGCCTACAGGCCAACCGGCTAAAAATAGAAAGCTGAAAGTTTTACTACGTACGTATATATCATTCAATAGAGGAGCACTAAGGCGGAATTTTGGTCGGGGACCTAATGAAGGCCTTGAAACCAAAAAGCCATATCTTTGGAATACACAGAACGGAGCATTGAAAGATGGTAAAAAAATATTTTAGGTGTGTTCAAGGGATTTCCGATATTTGGTCCCATTGGTGGACCCAAAATATATTTTTTTTCCCCAATTAATATTAAGATGATAAGTAGAAGCTAAAAAAATAAATAAAAATAAAATAACATTCTTTAAAAGAATTCGAGAATCGGTTTGAGTCGAACTACTTTTGCCTCTTATATGGTTTTGTTTTTGGTAAAAAGCCATTTTCTTTCAGAGTAGCTGGTTCGGTTAATGGTTAAGCGCCCTGATTATAAGTTGAAACTCAAAAACAAAAAAAAAACAAAAAATTCTCTATAAATACTATGGAACCGAGTACTTTCCCCGCTATAAAAAATAGGAAAAGTTGTATGCTTTTTTATTTTCAAAATTAGACTTCCCCAAGAATTTCAAACGATGGGAAATAGCTTGTTCAGTTACCGCCCAATGCATTTCACTAGCTTATGGTGTGCCTGACAGGAACCTTGCTCTATTTGTGTCTCTTATTCCGTATCTTCGAATTCGGGATGCTTCTTATCTTCATCACTTTTGTAGTGATGAAATTATTCAAGATTCGTTCCCTTGCTAACGTACAGTGAGTATGTTTAAACAATCATTCGATGTGCCTCATTCATAGATATCCTTGTATATCCGCATAAATAGAATATTTTTCACCTAAAAAAAAAACTCACAACATTGTAGAAACATGCGCAAAAAAAAAAATGTGTTTATAGCCAGGTTAAAGACAACCCATTTACCCAGCAGACCTACCTTAGCCTTCTTTGATGGAGGTTCACCCCGAAGATACCAATTCTTTGACTGTTCATTCTTTGAACTCTGTTGTGGAATGTTGTGTGATATATTGTTATTTATTTTTTCTTTACATGGAAATTCTGATGTGTCGTTGACTCGAGGTCAAAATTGAGAATTGAGGTTAGCAATGTCTTTGTTGTTAATTTTAGGATATGTCGTATCCAGTCAAACTTTTGCTGTTTTTAGATGTACAGATGCATTTATGCTTAGAAAATTGCAAGTACTTTCTAATCTACCCAAATGTTGAATACTGATAAACTGAAAAAAAATTAAAAAAAAACAAGTCGGTTTTATAGATGACCTTCAGCTCCTTTCTGGCAACGGCTTGAATTTTTTCTAGCGTCTCAGAACGGTGATCCTGTAGCGATCTTTTGAGCTTGCCTAAAGTCGCAAGGTGCCAAATCAGGTGAATACGGTGGTTGTGAAACGATATGAGTCGAGTTTTTGGTGAAATCAGAGAAAGCGCTTTTATTAAAGATTTTTTCATTTATTGAAACTTATCAAAATTTATTTTACAATTCTCAATCAGTTTTAAAGTTTAATTGCCTTAGTGGAACTCTCTTTTTATGCATTTTTACATAACTGTTTTTTTTTTTTTGTCATTATTTCTGTTTTACATAATTGCTTAAATTGTAGTTTTTTATTGTAAAGCTGTTTTTCATTTTTCAAGCAGTATCCTTCCTTTTTTTTTTTTTTTTGCTAAATCACATGAGTATGTTATTTTAAGTGGTAAAGCAAAGAGACACATGACCTTCTATTACAGCGTTTTTTTTGTAATCGTTTTTAAGTAAAAAGCAAAAAAAAAGAAAACAAGGAAAAGCGTTAACTTCAGTGGAACCGAAGCTGAAAGCTTTATGATATATTAGCCCGATCCTTACCACATCGATAGTGTTCACTTAGGCGGACATTGGAATTGATTTTACCAAATTTAATTGAATTCATTCAGAAATAATAAATGTTTTCATATAAAAACTCGAAAATGGGCGGTAAGTTTGTATGGAGCCTATACATAAAAATGGGAGTGGCGCCTTAGATTAGACATTGGATGACATTAAAAAGTGTTCTTACCCTATTTGGATTAAATATATTCATAAATAATACGTATTTTCATACAAAAAATCGAAAAAAGTGGTAAGTTTGTATGGAGGGCTATATCTGAAAATGGGCGTGGCAACATTCTTTTGATATTGGATGCCATTAGAAGTATTTTTATCCCATATTGTAGTAAAAGCATTCATAAAGATAAATCGATTCGTCTCATCGAGCTGATCAATAATATATATATACTTTATGGGGTCTCCGATGCCTCCTTCAATGCGTTGCAAACTTTCGGACAAACTGAATATAACCGTTTACACTATATGTAACGGGTATAAAAAATTCAAAGAATTTCGACTAAAATTTTCAAAATGATCTTCAAGATACAATATGGCAATCAAATGCAACAGAGCAAAACAGTGAATGTGTCCCACTTTCTTCGTTGGAAGAGTAAGAGGTACGGTGTGCTGGTGTCTGTTGTCTGTTGTCTTTTTTCTGTTGTCGTTCTGAATGACCGTAACGCATGTTTAGCTATTAATATTTATGACTTTCGACAGTTAAGAAACAAATAAAAATAAAAACAAAAACAGAGAAAACATAACCGAAGAACCGCATTATAAGGATAAAGTAGCAGAGTGCGTTCCAGTCGTTATAAACCTTATAGGTTGTACATGCATACACACATACCATACCTTACTATATAGTATGTGTCTTTGCGCAGTGTGCATGAACAAAGCAGCAGGTTGGAATGTTGAAAGAATAAAACAAAAAGTCAAATCAATGAAGATAATATCAATTATGTATGTATATAGTATACAGATATACTATATGCATATGATGGTTTGTATGTAAAAGATACACAAAATACGTTTAGACTTAACCAAACCAAACGAAACGAAACGATGGATCGCATCAACCGGCTGAATGGGTTAAACAGAATCCTGGAAAGAACATTCGACAGATCGATTCGTCGCGATAAGCATTTAAATTATTAATCCAACCAACATCAACAACAAACATACAACTATGAACATTCTTTTTTTTTTTTTCTTTTTTTAGTTTTCAGAAAAATTGTACATTTATTTAATTCGTATTTTATAAATTATGTTTCTTAATGAAAATAAACGAGTATTAAAATTTTGTTTAAAAAGTTTGTAACACATGGTACAGTAATGTAGATATCGTATATATGAACAGACTTCCAAATGAGTGATGCAAATGAATGATATGAGCAATTTTCTGGAATGATGACTGAATTCGCAATCGCAATCTGGGCACTCCACGTCTAAAATATTTACACGCTAAATTGGAGCTCAATTTTATAAGATTTTTGAACATTTAAAGAATTAAACCCATTATTCGAAAGATGTAACAATCAGAAAGAGTTTTAAGAACCCCTCGAGGCACATACATAAATATATATGGGTTAATTGTCGAGTTGTTGATTTACTCAAGTTCGTTCGTCCATCGATTACGATGACTGCAAGAGAGATTATGCTATCATACTGAGGCCTTAGATTTTCGTTCTTCAGAGTTCTTATGAAAAAAAATCTACTCCAATTTTTTGAGTTATTGTATTACTTAACCTACAAATATAAAATATTAAAATTTCGTCTATGATGACCTCAATAAAACATTACAATTTAACTCAGATAGGACAGGGATATTAACATTTTAGAGCGCTGCATCGATTAATTCGTTAAACGGGTAAAATCGAGCCTTAAACTTATTTGAACCAATGTTGTTTGATTAATTTGGAAAATTAAGTTTTGTTTCAGTTTTGTTTATTTTTTTTTTTTTATATAATTCAAAAAAGTACAAACAGTAAACAACTAAAAGTCAAAATAATATAATAATACATAGTAAAACCACAAAACACTAGTGACAGATTTGAACTAGAGATGGGCGACGGGCGGGAAGGTACAACAAAAATGGTATACTGTACATACGACAATTTAAATTTGGTTTGAAAATGCAAATAAGTATATCCGTATTTTAGAATCATTTAAAAATTTTGGAATTCTGAAGATTTGGCTTGATGTAAGAAGCATTTGTAATATATTTAAGGCTACTAGCTCTATAAAGAGCAAGGTGGACATAGCTAGATCGACTCAAATCGTCAAGCTGATCAAGAATGTATATACTGTACATGGTCTGGTGACTCCTTTCATGCGTTACAAAATTTTGCGAGAAACTGAAAATACATGATTCACACTATATGCGACAGGTTTAATAATACAAAGATGCTCTCATTGATCGTTTTAAGGCCACAAATCAGCCAATTGGCAAGAAACCATATAAGAAACGATTAATCCAGATCGATTTTCTGATATTGCATACAAATTGGTGGAACCAAAAAACACAAATTGACACAAATAAACTTTTTTTATAAAAAATGTTATAAAAACAAGGAAAAAGTTAACTTCGGTGGAATACCCGTCAGATCTTGATTTAAGTTTATTTATGATCATCAGTGGATATGGGATGTCTTAGAGTCAATAGTCTGATACAACCAAAGTTTAGACGCAATAATGGGGTAAAATTTTAACCTAAATGCAGAATAATAAATATTTTCTTGGAAAAGAAATTACAAAATGGGTTGCGAATTTCTTATAAAATCCTTATAAAATCAGTATAGTAAACAATGAATGATTTTAGAAGTGTTTTTACCCAGTTTGATGTGAATAATAAATACTTACTATTTTCATTCAAAAATTAAAGAATGGGCGTAAACTTTGTATGGGAGCTATACCTAAAAATGGGCGTGGCACCTTGACTTGACATTGAATGATATAAGACGTGATTTTAGCCGATTTGAGTTAATACATTCCCAAATATTTGGGAATGGTATTAGATAAACGGCTAACTTGGCGCAACCACATATCTATGATAACTGGAACTTGTCGAACGAAACTAAAAAAAACTGAATTGGCTTTCACGTCCATCCAGTAAACTACGGCTTAGCAATAAGTTGCTTATTTATAAAATGGTTATTATGCCATCGTGGAGATATGGGATACAACTGTGGGCCACTGCCTCGAAACCCAGCTATTGAGCGTGTACAAAGAATGCAAAATAAGACTCTACGATGTATCTGCAATGTCCCTTGGTTTGTTCATAACACGGTCATTAGCAACGACTTAGATGTGCTATCAGTCTTTGATGAAATAAATCGACACAGCTCTAGATACAACGATCGTCTACGTGATCACATTAACCCATTGGCTTCAGCTCTCGCTGTCAACACATGCAGAAGGCGCCTCAAGAGACTCCACCCAGATGATCTACCTACGCGGCAATAGATCCCAATCCAGACGACTTGCCAACACAACGTTAGACTCAAATATTGATACATTTTTAAATATATTGTAGGCATTGTAATTAGCAATTACTTAGCATAATATCTCTGTCATTTTTGTTTCTTTTTCAATAATGTGTTTAAAGTTGCTCAGTGGAATGCTCAACACAAATAACTAAACAAAAAAAAAAATTAAAAAATAACTGGTTGATTTGTATTAGGGTTATACCTAAAAATGGGCGGGACACTTTTATTTTAATACTTAATTTAGTCGTTAGAGAGAAAAGCTTAAGTTCCAAATCTCAGCTTAATATCTTTTAAACTGACTTAATGAATTGCGAAGAAACAAACAGACCGACATCGCCTCGTCGAGCTGATCAAGAATATATATAAGAATATATATACTATAAGAGTATATAGACAAGTTATTCATGTGCCAACATCATCGGCCACCAGTGACAAAATATTCGCGTAGGATATCAGTAGAAAGGCGCTTTCGCCTGTAAAGTGAAAATATTGGAGTCATTTTGTTTCTGTATAAAAACATTTCAAAATAAAAGAAAATATAAAATAAATCAAAACCATTTCAAATTAAAACGGTTCCTAGGGACTTGAACTGAAGCTATCTAGTCACACAAGCTCAAACACTAACCCTTTCCCATACATCCACCTAATATTTCCAATGGCAAAACTATTTATTAAAGAGGTTCTACAATAATTTTAATACATGCAAGTGCCATAGTTTAATCGAGTATCCGATCAACTTTACCGAGTATCCGATTCAATATGAGTTGTAGTTGATCATTTGTCTAGCAATTGATTCGAGTTATTCGAATCGTTTTTATTTTGAGTATCCTGTTTAACTGCTTTCGTATAATAGCACAGGGCTCTTAGACATATGTAAATTGATTTTACAGTTATACACAGTACTAAATTTGTCTCGTTAAGCCTACTTGGTGCTCAGTTTTTGTCTAGTTTATTTTTAGTAATATTGATATTTTTGGAATAATCGGAAAACGAAGAAATTTCTATTTAGGAAATTTCTACTTATTGTGGCATTCCTAATGTACTTCAACTACTCCTAACAAGGTTCAGATCGCCAGTATACTGGCATTCTCGATGATTAATACCAAGAATTCGACAAGCCGTCTGCGGTGTAGCTTGAGCACGATATCGCTTAATTTGAACGAACACATAAAAAGTTCGGATTTTATTGAGGTGTATATAATGTGACACTCGAGCTGAAGTCAAGAGCTAACATGACTTCATATGTGTTTGTGTGTAATTGCATTAACCGATTTTAAAGAATGTAACTTCACAGTTCAGGCCTCGTACTGCAATACTGCAAGGCATTTGGCAATGATGTTTGGAGAAAGTAAGTCGTGCTGCTTTTTTTTTTTTTCGTGTGACTAAAATACATACCGACAATGAGTAGACTCCGAAACAAGTTATTTTTGTGTTTCTTCAAGATGATGACGGCAATTAAAAACAATTCAATTCGTTGCACGAGTCAGCAACAATAAATTTGTCAGCAACAAACAAATTAGCAGCATTCTACAGTTGCATAAAATATCAAGAATGGAAGAATGGAAGAATGGCATGCAACTTGACAATTGACAGAAATTTCTTCATCGTCTTCAATACAACAAATGTGCTAAATACTTTTAATGGAATTGCAGAAAGTTTTCAAGAGTGCTGCAGTAATGAGACAAAAAAAAATGAATGAAGCCTGTAGCAACGGACGGAAATGCAGGCAGAAAGACAGACGGACGGACATTATTAAATCGATGCGACTCATCAATCTGATCATGAATATATGCAACCCTCAACGCATTTTATTGAGTAGATAAGATATGATGCGCGATTTTTTCTATGTTAATAGAAAATCGGTAAATAACATAGCACAACAAAAAACAAAAATGTTTTACTGGCGAGTTTTGGATGTCTTTAATGTTGAATTTGGAAAGAGTGATCCAGAAATTCACCGTGCAATAAAATTAATGAATTTAGCACCAATTTTTGAATTTTGGATCTGCCATTTTCATTTTTGTAACAGACATCGGATTCGAATCAGCGTCTACAAATTTAATAACTATCGTCACAGAATTTAACTCTTGTTGGGCTATCTAGGAAATAAATTGAGATTTTCGAAGATTAGAGGTATTTTTTTGAGTTTAGATTGGACATTTTTAAGCTAAAAAATTAATTCTGATTTGTTCAGCTTATAAAATAGTAGAAATAGACAAAATGACTCTTAAAACTTAAACATTTGTTCTATAGTTCAGTTTTAAATAGACAAGAAGCGCCATTTTAGCGATTTTTAGATGTTTTTTGAGGATCCTCAGACCAAATATTAATGCCGGATTCAGATTCAGCTCATCAAAATACAAAGGAATACACGTGTCTGGTTCCCAGATCAAGACGCTTTTAATGGCTCTGAAAGTCGGCACAAAAATTCGAATGGTATGGCGAGAGTCTAAAAGAGGGCAACAAGGATACCAAAGGAAGTTCGACACCGCAACGGGTTGCGTGTTAAATGTTTACAATGGAGTAAAACGTGTACTTAAATTACGGATGGCAAAAAATGCGTATCATTGACCTCTTATTGCGTTAGTTTTTTTTCAGAGCACTTCACGTGAATATAAAAGAGAAAAAACAAAAAAGACAACAAAAATTAATAATACAATTTTTTTTTTTTTTTGTCTTTAGTTTATCTTATTTGTGCAGGCTTGATTCGTCGAATGAAATCGATATTTGCAAAGAATAATTGAATCTAATTCCATAGAATGAAGCGCGCTTAAAGATAATATTCCATTATGTACATCAATGTCAGCATTATTGTTTATGGAACGAAAGCATTTGAAATGCAGCATGAAAAACGCAACTCGGTCTCTTTGTTCGGTTCGGTTCGGTTCGCGAGCGTATAACAAATTATGCCCAAACACGAATATGTCTGTCACCGGCGACCGCCGACTGCCGGCCGCTGCAAACCTAACAAAGAATGCTGCTTTTTACGTCGTACATACACACAGATACTATGGTACTACTTATACCAACTAGATTGGCAAACTTGGGTATCATATTACATACTTACTTGCTCGCTTGCTCTTACTTTCAATAACATCATTGCTGATGCTGTTGTATTTTCAAGGAAGACTGTTAGACGTAGCATTACACAGCTGAGCTCTTAGAGTACAGCAGGCGAATTATTTTAGTTATGCAACATCCACATCCGCTGACTCCAACTCCTCAAGAGTGTTCTCTAAGCATGTGAAAAATAACATCAGGTAATCGGCAGCGTTAAAAGAAAGCAACCGGCTCAATGGAAAACCGAACAAAGTGACCTTTAGTAGTGATGGGTTGGTTGGTAAGCTGGTTAGTTGGTTAGCTGGTATATCTCCAACGACAACGATGTTGCACGTGGCAACATAACATAAGTCTAAAGTAAACTATGCTGTTTTCACTGTGCTTAGATAGAGCACGAATTAGCTCACCCCCAGGAAGGCACCCCCAAAACTGGTTGTACACAGCTTTAGCATTTTTCATAGCTTCAATTATTATAAACATATTTTGTGTTTTTGGATGTCTACGTGAAACGCAGCGGCTGTTCTTTGAGTTGAATAATGATCCATTTTCTTTTATTTATAAAATTATAAAAAGACATTAGGAATACCATAAATGATATAAAACAAGCAAAAACGTTATCTTTGGTGGAACCGAAGCTCAAATACCCTCCACATATGGGTTTCATTTATTTTTGATCATCAGTGGCCTTGGTAAAACATGAAGATACCCTCCACACTATGTGGGCAGGTATAAAAAATTAAAAAAAATTGATAAAACGCAATTGTGAAATAATTGCAGTTCCCAAAGAGAGATGTTGCAAATCACGGGTCCGTAGCTTTTGTAGGGTTATTAAGAGATTTTAAAAAAAAAAAAAAAAAAAAAAAAAAAAAAAAAAAAAAAAAAAAAAAATAAAAATATAAAATAAAAAAAAAAAAAAAAAAAAAAAAAAAAAAAAAAAAAAAAAAAAAAAAAAAAAAAAAAAAAAAAAAAAAAAAAAAAAAAAAAAAAAAAATAAAAAAAAAAAAAAAAAAAAAAAAAAAAAAAAAAAAAAAAAAAAAAAAAAAAAAAAAAAAAAAAAAAAAAAAAAAAAAAAAAAAAAAAAAAAAAAAAAAAAAAAAAAAAAAAAAAAAGCTGATGAAGAAGAGACCGTAATTTTACAATTTTAAAAAAAAAAAAAAACGGTAAGTTTATGGATACCTAAAATGAGCGTGGCACCTTGGTTCTGGTATAAACAACTGGGAAAGCTTAGTTTGATTAGGTCATATCTTTGAAATTTTCGGAGCCCGCCGCGGCGGCGCGCGGCAGACGGGGGAAATCGGTCTCATACGGCAGACAGATGGAATACCCGTTCCCTTATGTGCGGGTATAAAAAAAAAATAAGCTCTATCTCTGATTGTTTCCGATAAATTCGGTTTCATACGGCAGACAGATGGAAGCACATAACTTTATAACTCAACTCGATGCTGGTCAAGAACATCTTCTTCTAATAGTTATATAAAATTCTTGCGTCACAGAGTTTGTACCAAAACTCCTCCGAAAGGTCATTTCTTTGTGTGAATATTCGGTAGGTCTAAGAATAGAACGTAAACTATTTTTCATATCCCTAAGTGGGGTGATGTGCGTGGTCACCATAGAATCGATCATAAATTCATCGAATATTTTCGAAACAACTCAACCAATTTAAATGAAATTTTGTAGATGTGTATTTTTTGTTCAACTTACAAAAAAGGATATGTTTCGTTTTAGAAATATGGGCGGTGGACGTGGCATAGAACCGATAACAAAATTCATCGTTTTTTTCATCGAGTTTTTGAAAGAATTGAAATTCGGAACACATGTTACTAGACGAATTAATTTTGGTATATGTTCTTGAGCTAGTATAATTATGTACTTTATAGGAACATTTGTAAAAAACGTAATATAATCAAAGGAGACATTATAAACCCTATAAAGTATATATGTATTTTCTTGATTAGCACGACGAGACGAATCGATTTAGACGTGTCCGTCTGTCTATCCGCCTGTATTTGTGCGTTGCATTTGATTTGTTTTAAAGATTTTCGCCTGAAATTTGAAACTTAAGTTTTTCTTAGCCCTAAGTGTTAAAACCAAAGTGCCACGCCTATTTTTAGGTATAGCTCCCATGCAAATCTACCGGTTTTTTTTTGGACATTTTGTATGAAATTACGAATTATTTCTGCTTTTTTTTGGTCCTAAGTAGTTTGTATGTCAGAACCATGGTACCACACCCATTTCTATGTAAATTAGGTAAAAACACTTCTAGTGTTTTATATTTATTTGTTTAGGTTGAAATCTGATAGATTTTCTTTTTCTATGAACTCAAACATGGTGCCTAAAGCAGGATTGTATTGTATCTTAGACTTTTACCGATTCGCCTTACGAAATACTATCCAATGTTTTTCCTTGTTCATTTTCAGTTTAAAAAGCAGTCCTGGCTTTCCCATTTTTTTACGATACTTACATGAAATTTTACATGATATCTCAAAAACTTATTGTGTATTTTATTCATGCATAAATAAAAAACAACACATTTATTGATCATTTTTTTTTTTTATCCGATTTCTGCTTGAATGCGTTAAATCTCTGACTAAATTATAGTGGCATGTTTTCTATACGTGTGAAGAGTATAAAAAGAATATTCGCAGGATAATCCCTTATACACGAACAAACACCAAATTAGACAAAGGCAAGCCAGGAGGCTAAATAAAACACAAAATTAAAAAAAAAAAAAATATTAAAAATTGAAAGAGAAGCCGAAAACAAGAAGCAGCAGTAGTTAGGTCGCGCCGAGTTGAACACTGAATACGGCTTATCTTTCATCTCAACATTAACACTTCGAATCCGCATGCACACAAATACACATACACAAAACACACTTATGTTGCTCACTTATACTTAGACATGCATAAGTATGTGTGTATGTGTATATCGCAACAGTAGCTTCATACGCCTTGCTTATCGTCATTTTGAAACCCGAATCGTAGCGTCTTTTAGCGCTTATCAGCAATCAACACAAGGCAGAATGCAAACATTCTGCAAGCAGTTAATCATACAGCAAGGAGCATATGTACATGGTTGTATATGTGTGTGTGTGTGTGTGTGTATTTATTTACATAAACTTCTAAGCAGTTGGTCACGCAAATCTAGCTGCTCTTTTGCAAAAAAAAAAAAATAAAAAATATCGTTTTGGTAAAACTCCACTAAAACTGCAAAGCATGGCTCACCGAAGTTACTTTTGCATGTGTCACTGTTTTATTCATATTTGTTTTTTCTAAGTTCTTCAGAATAATTTGTTTCCAAGGCAATTTTGCATCGATCTAGGCCTATCTTATATGTTTTTCATAGCTAAACATGAATCTGGTATGAAAAATTTTCCATCACGTCGAGATTTAAAAGACTCAAAAAACACCGATGAACCTGAGGTGATTGAAATCCTGAACTAAGCTTAAATTGAAGCTTATACCCTCCGTTATAAGAGGTGGGTCGAGAAAATCAATCAAGGAATCAATCGCGAATTTCGATCTAGACCAGATTCGTGTTCAGCAGTCCGTTGCTTTTTAATCATTTTTGGTGTCGCCTTGTTGTAGGGTATCAAAAAAAGGGGCCTTCTTTCAATATGCTTTGAAGTCTAACGTCTCCAGACATCTCAGTAAACTCAAGTATTTTGTTTCCAATATAGATAGGCAACAACGGTTGTGGTAATATTAGTGCAAGAGTAGATTATAAGTAAAAATTGGTTATAATAATGCCACAAATCTGAAAGAAGAAGAAGAAGAAGCTTATTATTAGTTCTGGAATACTTTATCTAAGCGTTGCGTCGTCTAGCTCCGAATATTAAGCTGGGAGTTAAGTGAATTTGAATGATAATTTCACCATAGAACTCTTCTAAATATGCAATTCTGTTCGGATGTGCGTCTATATCTTCTGCAGCGACGGTCCTTTAGTCCACTTTTTTGGAACCAAACTTTCAGATCGTCTATCGGAATAAGCTCACCTGCCATTGCAATTCAATCAGCTGGAAAAGAACTGTAGTTTCTGTAGCATGAACTGCCTGAAAATGTCCTGTGGTTTCGAATATAAAAGCAACTTATTTGCGTATTCGGCAGCAAACCTAATGAAATAATTTTGGGATGTGATATCAAATTCGGATAAAAGAAGAGCAACGGTACAAAAAGAGTCGCACTCTTTAAAGGCGAATTAAAGCCAATTATACAACGCATCGCTGAAACAATGCAACAAAGGAACAATTTAATTTAACTGTTTTTCTTTTTTTTTTTTTTTGTAAATTTATGCACAGTTTTGGCAATATGTATTTTACTTTTCGCTTTTGCTTTTAAAAGTTTTCTTACGCTTCTTTTTTTTTTTTTTTTTTTTTTTTTTTGTTTTTTGTCGCAAATTCTTTTCGACAATGGTCGTCGTCTTTCGTTTCATCGGTCATTTGTTATTCTGAGTATCGGCAAAGGATGTCCTCATATATATTTTGTTGACATTGCTAAACCGATGTGATGCTTTGTTGCGGTTGCGAACGTTAACGATCACAGCAGCAGCGAAGGCGGCAAAGATAGTAAAGATTTGAGAATTGTATCTATTAAGCGTGCTGTCTGGTGTTGCTTCAGATGCCTCCGCATTACGATGAGATACATAGATACATGCTAAAGATATATACTTACGTTTCCGTTCGTTTACTTGATACAATATGCGAATACATTGTAAATTTCGCAAAAAATTTTTTTTTGGTTTTTTTTTAACTTTTTGCAGATGAAAAAAAAAACAAACGAAATGAAATGAAATGAAAAATACATACCAGAGCAAACTTTATGCGTCTCTATTTGTTATTTTTATAGTTGCATGCGAATATTGATGGCGGAAGCAGCGACTGTGACGACAACAACGCTCTAAGTGTTTGCGATATTCATCTTAGGCTGCTATGGATGCAAAAGAACGAGCGAGTGAGCGAGCGTATAAACGCGGTTTTTAAACACTCACGCCTATGTATGTTAACGTACGTTAAGCGTTACTGGCACGCAAATATAGATACACTTTTGCAGATACTTTTGCAATGTAATATAAAGAAATTCCTGGACAGGCGTGACTCGTGCCACCGTCGGCTTCTGTGAACAGTTCAGGCTGGTAGGCAGCGTAAATTAAACACCCACAGACACAGACACACACCCACACGTATTCACTTATATGTATATATGTAAATACATACAATACACTTACGCCATGGCATGTAATGCGAAAATCAGTTGCGCCGCTATTACTCTGCATAAAAAAAAAAGTATCTGAAGTATCTATCGCTTAACACTTCATACACACACACACACACACACATATGCATACATAAATGCGATTAGTGGTAGTTGCTGTCTGTCTGTTTGTCTCTCGCGAATCTATACACATTTTGCATATGTATCTGTGTGTATCTATGTGCGCGCAACAATTTTTACTGGTGTTAGTCTGCTTTTTTTGCTCCGCCTCTTTTCAGCCAAACCAAACCAAACGAAACGAAGAAAAGCGCGCAAGCTAATGCCGTCGGCTTTTGTATAGCCATCGCTGTTGCTGTTGCTGCTCCTCCCTCTCTCTATTGCTCTCATCACACACACACACGCTCTCTCTTCCTGTCTATCTGTTTCATATCGCTTCTGTTTCGCTCGTATTTCGTGTAAACTTAATTTGTTAAATACATTTTCTCCGGTCAGGCCAGGCAAGTCGTGTATAATAAATTATCTGAAATGTGCGCTCATTTAAAAGCGCAACCCTCGACTCAACTTGGCACATATGTATACACAAAAACAAAAACTATATTTATATATACAAATATTAGTGAAACATGTACATATATATTTTCTTTATGTATATACATATATATATATAAGAACAGACAGACGGACAGACAGACATACAGTCATACCGACAAGCGTATGGTTCTATGTATCTGTTAGCTGCTGCTGTTGCGGCTGCTTCTCGATAAAGTTTTACATTTTACAAAAACAATCTACCCGATCCAACCGACCGACCCGACCGACCGACCGACCGAACGAACCGACCGCCGAAAGACAAAAAGAACGACCGACCGACTGCACAACACATAAATATGTCGCGTGGATTAATGTGCCAGTTGGCAATTTTTGACAGCGTCCCCAGTCGAATTTATTCGACCATGCATGGATACTGTATACCTACATACATACATATATACTTAATATATCTATAGTACATATATATATACATAGATATAATCACAAAAAAGATCAAACGACAAACAGACAGACAAGACAGACAAGCAGATAGCTAGATAAATGAACATACATACATACGCATTTATTCATCTAAGTCAAGCAGCGGATGTACAGATAAAAACAAAACATATTTTATAAAAAATAAAATAAAAATATATGTGCGATATATTTGTACATACATACATACATACTCATGTGTATGTATGTATAAAATAAATGTACCACATAACTACATTTTAATCATGCTACCGCCTCGTATTCATACCGCTTAATGTTATATGTATATATTGTATATTTATATTTATGTAGATACATACTAGTATAGTATATATAGTATGCATGTGAAAGACAAAGGCAATATTTTTGAAACTGATACAATCGCAGAAGGTTTTTACTTACATACAACATACTTCGAAATAGAGGTGTCTTAAATTTATGTTTGTTTATTTTTAAAAATAATCTACCAAATAATTTCACATCAGCTCTAATCTCAAATTCAGAGCAAAGCAAAGATCTTAACTAGATTCGAGCATAAAAAGTTTTGATAAAAAATCTAGGGAAAAAAAAACTTTTTGGCATAAACTTTTTAGGAATTTTAAAAAAATTTTTAAATTTGTTTTTTTTTTTATTTTAAACAATATTTTTAACGAAAGGTTTGGAAGATACAATTCTGTCAGTATTTCTACTATTAGAGGAGTAAGAAGAAGAAAACAGAAAAAAAAAGTGAAGCGGCGGCTCCCAAGAAAAGGATCACGCAGTCATGCGAAGAATATCTGCATAAATTCAAAATAACAAAGGCTACAGAAAGACAAAGGGAAACACACAATTGAAAAAAATATAAAATAAAAATAAAAAATACCAAACAACACTAATGCACACACACACACTCACCTATATGTACATACAATACATTTATTTACTTTTTTTATATTTTATTTCGTATCTTGATCAGATCATAAGAAATAAAAAGAAACCAAAGCAATAATACTTTTCCTTATAAATAGTTCATGATGCTAAACAATCCTAACAAATGCTTGAGTAGAGCACTGCAGAGGTAAGGAGTCTATAACAATTTCACACACAGACGCTTCTTAGAGATCAACTGAAATATATAAAATAAAATTGCTCAACTCTTTAAAAGCGCTTATCAACTTGATTAAAAATCTCTTCTTTTTTTTTTTTGAAAGTCTTTTTTTTTTTTTTATAATGGAAAACTATTAAAATTAATTTCTCAATACTTTAAAAGTATTTTCAAGTTTTGGCCGTGGGATCTGCGTGCATTGAAGAATACCAACATTTAACGTAAGAGGTGTCTAAAGAGTTAATGAAGGTTGTAAATACTTTAGACTAAAATTTAAGGTATTGAATAGTCGAATACACCTGATTGCAGTTTTCGTTGTAGATTCCCTAGTAAAGGGTGTATTTTTAAAATTTTGTTGTTGTTGTTTTTGTTTTTGTTTAAGAAAGACATTCTTTGACAGCTGACAACTAATTTGACAGCTGACAGATGTCTAACGCCAAAGCAAAGTTTGCATTTAGTGAAAATTATTTAAAAAAATCAATTAAAAAACGATCCACACTTTTACTGCAAATTTTCTAGATTAAAGTTCTATGAATCAGCAGTGGTATGCAAATTAAAAAAAAAAAACATAGTATATTTGGATCTTTGGTCCAGAGTGCAGTTTTATGTGCTCGACAACCAGATGCCGTGTATTTAAAATATATATGGCTTTGTGTTCGGTTTATATGGGAGCTATACTTATGGTCCCATCTCTAACAATTTTGGATAATATGTGGAGCCTTAAATTTCTAAATCGAATCACAGTAAGTAATTTTGCTCAGGCATCCGCCATATTTTCTTGTTCTTGTTTGTATGCTTACTTGGATTTTTCTACTCAATATGAATAATATGGGTAGCCATAATTTGCGTTATATTTGCTACTAGATAAAATTGCCCACTCTAACAGAATCTTTTCTGCAGATTACAAATCTGTAAGTGAAATTTTTCCATCACTTCTGGAAAAGTTTTGGTTGATTGCCTTGAAGACTTTGTCGTTGTTGTTCACCGAGCGCAGTTTACAGCATTTCATGTTTTCTTTTCCCAAGTTTTATTTCGAACAGCTTATCATCAGGTGTGTAGAAAAAATTTACTAAAAAGGATTAAGGGGAGGTCAATGGTATAATATAACACAAGCTTCGACACTACATTAGGGATCATATATTGTATATTGTATCAACAAAAAGCGTCAGGAGCCCCTACAATTAGTTTTGTTTTTTTTGGAATTTTTTTTGGAATTCTTTTTAAAAAAATTTAACAATTTCACGAGACATGGCTTATAAAACAACGAATAGTAAATAAGCAATTACATAAAAACAATGTAACAATGTTAAAATGTCTTTTTGTATCTTGACGGATCAGTAATTTTATACAGCCAGGCTCCTATTTTCGAATAAGTGATTTACTTCTCAAATAAATTATTAAATTCTTATAATTCTCCAACACTTTTAATAATAGTTTTAATATAGTTTTTTTAAAATTTGTTTGAAAATTATGTGATTACTTGTTTTAAGTTTATTTATTTATTTATTTATTTATTCGGATTTAACATTGTTAATTGCTGATTAATCCTTTACTAGGTACAGTTTTATTGTGTAATTTATTTCCGGTTTGCGTATATAGTACATATATATCCATAAAAACAAAACTATTATAAAAAACAAAATTATTTTATGACAAAATTATATTTTTTTTTTTTTTATATATTTCTTATTTCTTAGCTAAAACTATTGATATAACAATTTTTTTCTTGAAAAAAACAGAGTGTAGGTAGTTTGTTTGTATGAAGGCTACATGCTATAGTTGCTCGATTCTTATATAATCTGTAGTACTCACACTTATTGACATTAGAAGTGTTTTTACCATTTTGAAGATCATACATTCATAAATACAAACTTTTTTCATAAAAAGCTATATGCTATATTAGTTCGATCTTATCCAATGTAAAACAGAAGACATGAGTTGCTATTAGAGCTTCAAAAATAATAATTTTTCATATAAAAAGTCAATAATGGGCGGTTAGTTCGTATGGAAGCTGTGCCAAAAAGCGGGAGTGGCAATTTGGTTTCATTTCAGATTCATTTTCACGAAAAATTTTCAAACAAAAAAGATTATAATCTGGTAAACTTTTCATAAAAATTTGGAATATCAATCAAATTCAGAAATCTTGTTGTATTTAGCATAAAAATGGGCCGAACTAAGTTAAGCCATTCTATTATTTAAAAGAAACAAATTTTTCATACAAAAAATTAATAATATCCGGCTTTATCTCGATTGGGGTATACCTAAAACTCATAGGACTCTCATAGGCATAATTTAAACTAAATTTACAGCTTCTAGCTTATGAACCGTTAGTTTCGTAAAGTTTTAAATACGGTGTCTCTGTCTTCTAGAGTCTTCGCAATAATCCGTTTCATATTACATGCAGCAGGATGAACTACAGGACGGACGATTAGACACACTTTATCGTTCAACGCTGATTAAAAATGTATATACTTTATACTAGGGTCTGACCTGTCTCCTTTTGTCTGTTACATACATTTGCACAAACTAATTGTAGCCATTTACACTTCGGGTACAGGAAATAAAATGAACCATAGGATTACAGTACTACCCGTAGTATCTATTAGAGCCCTGCATCGATTAACTCAACAAACCGATATATACAAACAGAACATTACGTTTTAGCTCATATTTCTAATCAAATAAACGAGTAATCTGTTCCGGTTATCCGACCAAAGTTAACCGTTTCGTTCGATTATCCGATCTTTCGGATATGACTCGAGTTTTATTCGAGTTATTGAATCATTTTTATTTTCTTTTTACTATTTTGCCTCGAGATGGGGAATGGATTAGGCTTTTGTCGTGGCCCGTCGTGGACATTTGATTAATTCGTGTCTGAGCGGTTTCGACTTTAAAAAATTTAATACATACTCAATCGAGTATCCGACCAACTTAATCGAGTGACCGACTCGATTTGAATTGAAGTAGACATATTCGAGTCGACTCATATCGAATTTAAATGAGTAGAGACGAGTTGATCATTTTCCTAGCAGTAGACTTGAGTTACTCGAATCGTTTTCATTTCGTGTATCCTTTTTAACCGTTATCGGATAATTGTGTAGGGTTCTAGTATCTATAAGCATCTTAGCCACACCAGAGGCTTGTATAAGAGGTTTTTCCTTGATGTTGTGATTGAGTGTTACCATTTATATTTTAATTACTTCTGGTGTTCGGCGACAAAAGGAAGCATGTATCCAAGAAATCTATGCTATTTTTGTAAATTACATTTCTACTTGCATTCTTTCAACTGCAAAAATTGTGTAATGTTTTTCAAAAGTAGCTCAATATCAGTAAACGAACCGACGGACGGACAGAGAGACAGACAGACAGACAGACATAAAGACAGTCGAACAGTCATTGCTAGATTAATTTGTCTCTTCGTGTTCGTATCGATGTTCCGCTTCATTCTGTTACGCATACGTAGCCGGAAGGGTTGCAATGTTTTGCAATGCATAAAAGTGTTGAACGTCATGTTCGTGTGTTCGCATTATAAATACTTAAAATAAATAAATAAATCGAACACAACAACAAATTTGAAAAGCCATTTTTGTAAAGTTGTTAAGTTAAGTTGTCATGTTGCCAAGAAATTGTAGTTGAAACTTGGTTTTAACATTTAACTTCATCTACCGCATTTCAGCCAGCATAAAAATCAGCGAAACATTCTTTGCTTGACGATTGACAACATCAGTTAAAAAAGACTTCTTCGAATATCTCAATACGTAACTCCATACATAAAAACCAATATCGTCTTGTACTATACTGTACATACATACATATGGTACATATGTTTATTGCACATTGTACATGAATAACGACAGAGAAAAACAACATAAACATAAAAATACAAATAAATATTGTATAAAAAGACATCTAACCAAATCATTATTATGATTGCCATTTCATATTTGTCTGTCTGTCTGTCGGTCTGTCGGTCTGTCTTCCACCTGCAACTTTTGTCTGCAACATTGATTTTTTTTTTTTTTTTATTTTTGGTCTTTTTATTGTCAACTTCTTTACGTGAATCCGTCATGTGTCACGCATTCGCATTCATTGATATGATGTACAACAAGCCTTTCAATAATCACGAAACGATCACCATATCGCTCAACCACCTTACCACCTTACTGACTCGTTACTCGATTTCAACAGTCGTCAACAGTAGCAGTAGCTGAGACTGTACGTACTCTGGACTATACGAGAGACAAGAGTGTGTTCTGTCAATGATCTGATTGGAATATTAATTGTAACAACCATGTGCAACACTAAACTACCGAATCAGGTCATACAAACCTATCGAACTGTATGCAATCAAATTGTTGCATTAAGAAATGAATAATAACCGAGGTACTCGTACATACATATTGACTTATTGAAGCATCACGCTCCAAACCGTTCCGCAACAGAATAAGAAATCATAAGACGGGTCTTCGATATTTTAAAAAATTTTTTGAAGACTCCATAAGGCACATATATATGTACATATGTGTATGTAAGCTTAAATATATCGAAGGAACAAGCTTGAATACATAACGAATGATAGAGCTTTGACATATCTTCAAATTTTTTGGCATAGTAAATTGTTCTAAACGTAAATTTTTGGCCGAGTTGTCAAAAATTCTAAAATTTTTAATTTTAATATAAAATATATTCATTCTACGCAGCGGAAAAATATTTCTTTGATGACTTGGTCACTAATGACTGATTGGTGACATGTCGTCGATTGTGTTACCATCGGCGAGTTTATAATACACAATATTTTTATGCAATTATTTCATAAAGCAGAATGGTCATAGTTTGGAAAAATTATTAATTGAAGATTGCTGTCGAATTTGCGATATTTTGGCAGAAAAGCGGTAGGAAAAACACATAAGACGCGTTTTAAAACATGTCATGCATGCAGTCTTGCATGACAACTGCAACATTTGTATGAAAATGTCGTCAACGACTTGTATAGTGCTGTCGTCGGTATGTCATCGAGGAAAGAGACTAATCATCAACGCAGCATTGATGACTCTCCACTGGGTAAAATTAAATTTTTAATTGCTGATCTAGTCACCATTGAAATTTTCATGAAATGAAAAGGCTACGTCACTCTTAATAAATTCTTTATATATTTTTTTTGCTGTCAATTTATGACATCAATTAAAGTTAACATTTGCACTGGTAAATTAGAGTGTTAAAGATTCGGTTTAACCAATCATTTTTGTTTTTTGTTTGTTTTTTAAGTTACTGAATAAATAGTGTGTATGTGTGTGTGTATGTGTGCATTAAATATTGCCCTACATATAAAATGTGAACGAATAAAGGTGAATTGCAGTTGTTTCCAAATAAGGAGCCGTCAAGTCATTCGATTGAACGATCGATCTTTCATCGGATCGATTGAATCTTCTTCTTCTTTTCTTCTTCTGATTTACCAGTTGAATGTGAAGCATAAGCTTTAGTTGCAATAAACTAGGAATGTAAAGATCAAACAAAAACATGTCAAAATAAGAAAGACCAATGCAGTCGAGTATGCTCGATTATGAGATACCCTTTACTCAAATTTTATATTATGTTGTAGTGGCTCCATATGTATCAAGTTCCGAAATTTTGTTGTGCTTAACATGAAAGTAGGCCAGACTAAATTTGGTTTCTCATTAGGAATGTTTCACAAAAACTCTTTTGGTTGGTGTCAATCCAAATCCAAATCCTTTTAAATTTTAAATGAATGTTGAATATAATTCACAATTAGTTTTAAGTACGTTTATAAAAATAACAAAAATACGGTGCATACTTGACTTATTTTTTCAGTGTTTGAACTAATTGTGAATTACATTCATTATTTCATTGAATTTTAGAAATTGTTTGAAACCAACCAAAGATATTTGAAAAAATGGGCTATATTCGTAGAGAAGTATATAACAAAAAAAAATTTTTTTTTGATAGTAACCAAATTTATACTTAATTGAGAGTTTCTAGATTAGGAAACAAAGATATTTATATGCAAAACCTCAAAATTTTGTTATAAGTTTGTATGAGGGGTACCCATTAAAATTGATCTAGAGTAAATCCGTTTGTATCCAGGTGTAACTAAGTTTCAGAGATGGCTGCTCTATATCTAATTTAATTTGATAGCAACAAAGCTTAAATGCGCTCTAAATTTTTCCAATGAGATACTTAAAACTGTTAGCTGCATCGCAATATCAACATTGTAATTTAATATACTATTCACACATATTGTGTCAATTTGTTTACATATTCAAAATGTGTTAAAGACAAAGAATAAAATTCTTTTTATTATGCTAGACACGATTTTATATTAATTCATGTCATAATTTAAAAACGACAGTGATAGCAATAACTGATGAGAATTCTGGGAAAAAGAAATATGTTACATTGTAATAAAATCAAAATCGAAATGTACAATCTACAGAGCGATAAATAGCTCTACAGCTAACATATATGCGAGTCGTGATTATACAATAGCTTGCTCTAGGCATGACGAGTGGACGAGTAAGCATGCAAAATAGTAAACGTTTAACTGAGCTGAAGTAGTAAGTTTAGAACAAAGAGCATAAACGAACAGAATGAATTGTACAAGAAATATCACTTGAAGTTCTACATATTTTTATTCCTATTCAATCTAAAATGTTCTATTCGGTGCAGTGCATTTCTTGTATTGTATCAGATGCGTCGTCATACAACTAACACCTACCTACCTCCCATGACTTTATTTTTAGATACAAATCATTTTCTATTGTTGTTGTTACTGTTATATGTACTATATTCACAGGTGCCAGCAGCTTGTACCACATCAATCAGATTATAAAAAAAGACACTTCAATCTTTTAAATGTTATTAGACTGATCTTCTAGAGCAGTCATCGGGATTTAAAGACATTGAAAGGTGTTTTTGGTTCCAAACTGCTGCTTCAAAGGTTAAAAGTTAAAAAAAATTCGGCATAAATTCGTTACTGACAACAAACCATGGATTGATCCCTCAGAAGTTTTGATCTATTCTAGGCTAGGTTCAAATTAATGTTAAACTCTACTTATATATTTTGTTAATTAAATTATTATTACTATTATTATTATTATTTAAACTACGCCTACATGGAACATAGGCCGTTGACGAGCAAAAAATTATTTCTAAACTTTTTTGGTTAAGTATTTCAATTTTTGGTAACGAGTTGAAACTTTGTGTGACAGCATTATTTGATAGAACGATGCTCATTTATGAAACGACATGCAGATCTATCTATTCACCAACACCAACAACAACGGCAGCAAAATTGCCTCGTTCTCAGTGGTGACAATGTATGCAGGTGCGTTTTATACTCGAAAAGCCCCGAGAACGAGTTGTCCGTTTTAAACTATGCATTTATTTTTATACCCGTCACACACAGTGTGGAGGGTATATTCATTTTGTCAGAAAGTTTGTAACGCATTAAAGGAGACATCTTAGACCCTATAAAGTATATATATTCTTGATCAGCACGACGAGACGAGTCGATCTAGCCATGTCCGTCTGTCTGTCTGTCCGTCTGTCCGTCTGTCTGTCTGTCTGTCTGTCTGTCTGTATTTATGCGATTCATTCGCTCAGTTTTAAAGATATTGAACTGCAACTCGGAACTTAAGCTTTTCTCAGTCCTAAGCAGTTCAAGTGTTAAAATCAAAGTGCCACGCCCATTTTAAGGTGTAGCCCCCATACAAATTTACCGTTTTTTTCGGATTTTTTGTATGAAAATAGCAATTATTTATGAATGTACTTACTCGAAGTTAGATAAAAATACTTCTAATGTCATCCAGTATCAAATCCAAGCTGCCACGCCCATTTTTATATACAGCCCCCATACAAACTTACCGCCCATTTTCGAATTTTATATGAAAATAGCTATTATTTATGAATGTAGTCACACCAAGTTGGGTAAAAATACTTTTAATGTCATCCCATGTCAAATCCAAGCTGCCACGCCCATTTTTAACTATAGCCCCCATACAAATTTAACGACCGTTTTCGAATTTTTTGTATAAAAATAGGTATTATTTATGAGACTATTCACTCAAATTTATGTAAAAACACTTCTAATGATATCCAATAACAAAACCAAGGTGCCACGCCTATTTTTAGCTATAGTCCCCACACAAACTTATCTATTATTTTCGAACAAATGTATGAAAAGTAATAATTTAATAAGCCACTGATGATCACACAAAACTATTCAAAGATTCGTGTGACGGGTATTTAAGCTTCGGTTCCACCGAAGTTAACGTTTTTACTTGTTTTTTTTGTCTTTGTGTCGCATAAAGAATTTAGTAGTAAGCATTTATCTTTCTCATGAAAAACACGTTGACTGCTCTCTCTCTCTCTCTCTCTAGGCGCAGAAAAATAATATAAATATTTAAAGAATTCTTAAGAATCGAAGTTTTAACTCGTTTCGTATAGGTTTATGTGAATAATATTGAAATGTATAAAATTCGACTAGGTTTATTCTAAGTTTAACTTAAGCTGCCATATTGAAAGGGTTGAATACAATAGTTTTTTTTTTTTGTTTTTTGGTTTTTTTTTTTTAAATATGAAAGACTACCCCTAAAAATCATGATGAATGATTTGACTTATTTGATGACAGTCGCCATTCTAAAGACAATAGCGTTTTAGTGCAACAAAACGTATATACCCTTTTATAAATGTGGTAGGGTACGTAAACTTTATTCCTGGACATTTCGCGCAATGCTTCATTTTCACTTCGTTCACTGCATATAACAATTCTAAACGTACGATCGAATCGAACCAATTCTAAAAACATATTCTGTATTTTATTATAGCCGCTACATATAATGTGAACGAGTATATTCAGTTTGTCGGAAAGTTTGTAATGCATTGAAGCAGGGTTCGTTGACCCAATAAAGTATATTTATTCTTACTCAGCTCGATGAGAGCTGTCTAAGAATCATCTGTCTGCCCGTTTGCATATTTCAAAGCGATCCATTCGAAAAGTACTGGAAATATTTAGCTGAAATTTGTAACTTAAGCTTTCCTCGTAGTTTGTTTGTTAAAATTGGAAAGCCACGCCTACTCTTAGGTGTAGCCATCATACAAATCTAACTAAAAATGTAAATGTAATGTAAAAATTTTTAATATATCTGGTTTTATATCCTAAGCAAGCTGCTTAGATCAGATTCAAGGTATCGCGTCCATTTTTAGGTGTGGTCCCCATACAAACTTACCTTTTTTTTTTTTTTGTTTTTTTATGAATTTTTGTATTTATTATTTATGAAAAAACTCAGATGCCACGCCCATTTTAAGCCCCCATTCAACCCCAAAGCTTGTTCTCGAATTTTTATATAAAAAAGTAATTTGTTATGTAATTAAGCTAATTGTTTCATATATGGTGAAAACTTTTGTTATGGTTGTCCATGTATAGATTTGATAGGGATCAGATTACTATATCATATAGTCCCTATACAAAGTCACCTCAAATTTCCGAGTTTGACGAGTATTTAAGCTTCGGTTCAATCTTTGTTTAATGTTTTTCCTCGTTTCTTCGTATGTTTGTCATTTTTGGAGACATGTTGTTCTCGATTATTGATTTAGAGATTCTTCTCGTACTTCGCTTGTGGTTTGCATTATGGGACAGTTTGATGAAACTATTGTTTTACCAAAAAGATCACCGCTTTTGCTTTGTTTCTTTCTTTGTTTTTGGTTTTGTTTTTTTTATCGTTTTCTTTTTTTTTTTTTTGTAGTCATTGAATTCAACATCTGACTGTCAACGTTTTCCGCTTGAATTGTTTTGATCCGCTCGTCGATCGTCGTTCATTCGTTTGCTCGCTCGTTCGCTCGCTCGTGGACGTCATTCATTTCACATTAATTGACATGAAACGCTGAAGTTCAATTTCAAAGTAAGCAAAGCCAGTGTTAGTCTTCGTTCACGTAATATGCACATATTTATTCCAACTTTCCTGTATGAAGTATTCGTAAAGGTGAACATATTTAAGCCGCGATTTCGATATTAAAGTAGTAAGTAAAGGAATTTTGTGTGTATCATAAAAAGAGAAACATGAAAAGTACAAATTGTAAGCGGAAAATTATATTTAAAGGAATTTATTAAAAGCGTAAACTGGTTTAATATAGCTCATATTGCCATATACATTGGTAATATTATATATGAACACTGAAGTTTTTGTTTTCATGTGGTGGGTGGCAGCAACTATGCAACCTTTTAATGAACTAAGGCTACAATTGTTCCATCTGAACCGAATTAGTAAATATGTACATACATATGTACTTTAAAATCTCAAGCAATAATCAGGGGCCTTCTCCATAGAGAATAAGAACTCTCTATGGGAAAGTTGCTCATTTGCTTATTTTTATTATTTTTTTTTTTTTGAGTGGCGTTTAAACGCAATAACAACTCACGTCACAACACAACTTTAATGTATCCTTAACTTAAATAAATACCTACACACCTATTTATTTATACTTGCAACAATCAGTTAAATTAAAAAAAAAAATAAAATAAAATAAAATTCTTGTACTACATGAACTTCCACTTGGAATCTTATTTTGGAAGAGGTCTTCGCTTAGTTTATTTAATGTGTTTTGCTTATTTTTCGTAACGTGAGGCTGTAATTATGTGTGTTAGGTAAAATTTATCTGCAAAGATAGAACAGACAGTCAGACAGACAGACAGACAGACCAAGCAAGCAGTCAGAAAACAGAAATTCATTCAAACAATAAAAGCAACGCATCACCAGCCACACTATACCACACCATACCAAGCAGAGCAGATCAGCGCAGAGGCACCTTAAATGCCTAAAGGCCTACTCGCGTTAAGCTTGTTGTTGGGTTAGTTTAGCTTAACATTGAAGAACAGAACGGGCTTCTGCTCCACACTATTCTGTTCTGTTCAGCTTTGCACTGTACTGCACTACACTGACCTGACTGACGCTGATCATGACGATCGCGACGTGAATCAGATCGGATCGGATCGAATCGGTTTGGGTGCAGAGAGAGAGAGCGAGAGAGAGAGTGTGTGCTGGCATATTAAATTAATATTTACTTTTTGTAAAGAGCCTATAATCAACTACGCTGGCGATGACAGCATAAGAGGCTCTAATTACACCCTGTTACCATGACTGAGCCACCACACAGGTCGTGGCTCACTTTGCGTTTATCAATTTTTACTCATACGTTAAAATGTCAGCGATCAGCCACTCAAGCAGTCAGTTCTTCGTACGTCATTAATGCAATGTATCAGCGTGTCCATCTGTCAGTAAATTTTATGCTAATATACAAGCGCCGAGTAAGCGAGCGAGAGTTCATTGCGTCTTTCTGCGATTTGTGTTATTTTTTTTTTTTTTTATTCCATCGTATCCAATCTTATGCTGCTTCCTTTTTTTTTTGGGTTTTTTTTTTTTGTTTCTTGACAACAAATATAATTCTCACGTTTTTACCATTATTATTTTAAACTCATCGTCACTGTCGTCCCAACAAAAAAAAAAAAAAAAAAAAAAAAAAAAACACAAAACAAAAAACACAAAACAAGTCGTAATGACCAAATTATTCGAATAAACGAACTTTGATTCTTTGTTGCAATTGCATAATAACCTTTAGTTTGGGACAGGTTAAAATGCAACCAGAAAAGCTCTGAGTTGTAATGAAAATATCAACGGTATTATTTTTTTTTACATTGAAACTGAGACACATGTTGCTATCTCCTTCTACAATTTTTTTCTGACAGAACACGGAATTCGCTTTGGATAAATTCCTCAAAGTACACTAGTTTATAAATTTGGTTTTGTCGAAGGGTCTGGGCTTTCATGAATCTATTTCCCATTTATTTGGGACGTAGATTCCAAAAATGGACACCAACATATTCTCTTAAAGATCGTTTTCGATATACTCTACTCGATAAACTCTGTTTTTTTATACTTTTTTTTAGTAATTACTATATATATATTTAGAAAATGGAGAGTTTCAAACAGCTGAACAATTTGGACAATCTTAGGCTTTATGTTTTATTAATATACTCTTTATTTATAAATTGAAAAAATTAGTTTATTTAAATTTTTTATTTCAAAAGTGAAATTAAAAACAAACAAAAATGTTAACTTCGATTGAATCGAAGCTTATATACCTGTCACACATCATTTGACGTGGATAGATCTTCTGAGTTTCAACGCTTGTTACACAAAAAGTGTTCAATTGATACTCACAAGGAGCATATTGTCTTCAAAAAAAATATTTGTACTTTTCAAATGATGTACAGGTTACCTGTTTGGAACTATCCACTCTCTACATGATATATAGTAATAACTAAAACAAAAAAGGTTTTTGTGAGGATATCTTAAGATACCTAAGAAAAAATTTGGTGGTCATTTTTGGAATCTTCGCACCAAAATACACAGAAATATGTCCATAGGAACTCAGAATCTTTTTTGGTTTGAACTAGTGTTATAAATTTATCCAAGAATTCTTTTAGTCTAATATTTATTTTTCTGGATGCATGATAAATACGCTTGGATATTACTTAGTACCTTGTAGTGTCTCTACCAAAGATTCTGGTTTATATAGTTTTATTTTCTTTCAAGTCAAGGAGTAAAAAGTCTTTTGAAATTACTTAAAAACAATCTGAATTCATAATATTAACTAAAACGGATCCCATTAACTCGTCATTCGAACATGTACAAAATATAAAACACAAAACGAAAGTAAAAGAAAATAAATAAATAAGCTAAAATAGGCAGAAAGAGAGAGAGAGAGAGATAGAAAGAGGGAGAAAGGTGAACTTATTTATTCTGCAATAAATATTAAATACTTATTATTATTATTGTATATTGAGGTTGTTAGTTGTCAGCGAAATTGCTATTAATTCGCAATTTAAATGCGTAGCATGTGAGCAATAACTTCTCCACCCGATTACTTTGCCAATATTTAAAGACGTTGACAATAAGTCAGTCTGCATATCAAACGCGGATCTGAAGAATTGTTCAAGAATTTAAAGTTGATGTACGAGTATGTACCTATATACTCGTGTACATCTGTATGTATTCCATGTCGAAATGTTGTCGGTAAACTTCAGAAATTTTCTATAAAATATTTGATGTTTATCGTGCAGCGCTCAAAGCGAAGACTTTGAAATTAAATTGATTTTATTACAAAATATTTATACTCTGCACATAAATAAAATTTGTAAATATAATTAATCAATTTAGTCTATAAGTATAATATAATTAAACGAGGTATAGTATTGCACCTTTGTCTCTTTCTATTTTGCTTTCATATTTTGGTGAGTTTAGTGAAAAGTCTACATGAAATATGTTTATCTTACTTTCGCCTGAATAGTATGAAGCCCACACAACAGCGTGGAAAATTACACCTGGTACAATAGCATTGCGGTCAAAGTTTTTCTAAGTATTTTGAAAAAACGTTTCCCAAACTTTTATTTTAAAAACAAAAAAAAGAAATCTTTTGCTGAAGTTAAGAGTAGGCATTTAACGAATACGAAATTTAGGATACCCTATACCCAATCTATATGTACCTTAAGTTAGGTTCAATTTTATCTACCATACCTCATTGAATTAGATTTTTATAAAAAAACTTAAAATAATCGGGTATATCTTTGAATGGGGTTATACCTAAAATTTTGTTGGGCCTACCCATATTGGTCAATTTCATTGGGACTACCATAGACATAATTTGTACTTAATTTGAACTTCCTAGAATAAAAAACCATGATTTTTTATATAAAATTGAATGAATTTTCTAGAATAAAAAACAATGACGTTTTTTATGTAAAAACCCAAAAGGGTTAAATTTTTTTTTTTTTTTTTTTTGTGTGAAAATAGTAATTATTTATAATATATTCCCAATGGGGGACCCTCAAACATTCTGTAAATTTGTATTTAGGGGGTGTTTACCTAAAAATTTTGTTGGATATTTGATTGGAACTATTTTATCAGACATAATTTATACTAAATTTGAACTTCCTAGAATAAAAAACAAAGACATTTTTATGCCACTGATGATCAAAAATAAACTAAACCCAGATGTTGCGGGTATTTGTGCTTCAGTTCCACCTTGTTTTCCTTGTTTTTTTTATCAAAAGCTGTATGCAACGCTTACTTTTAGGCCTTTAGCCTTCATACAAAACTATCGCACACTTTTGCATTTTGCTGAGACTTGTTTACAAGCTTAAAAAAAAAAAAAAAAAAAAAAAAAAATAAGCAGAGAAGTAAAAATGATTCCTTGTTTTAAAAATAAGCTTTCATACAAACATCTGAATGCAACGAAATGCCAATTTGAAAGATTTTGTCTGCTAAAAATTAGCCTCACAAAAACTGAAGTAAAATTCCCGCTGATACCAAATTACATAAACCACAAAGGAACTCAGCATGTGACGGACATGTTGCTTTTGTAATTTTGTTTATTCAAATGGTTGTCACCAATGTTGCGTGCAGCACATGTCATAATAGAAAATATTTTTGTTTGGAATTGATTGTCATACGATATATGTATGTGTGTATTCCATAATGTATCTTTGGTATCTTATTGGCTTTTTCCTTTTTAAATGAATTTCCGTAAATTAGAATAATTCGATAGGAAATTATGACTCCATTCACATAAACGCCCAACAAATTATATTGGGGTGACACCGAAATCTCAGTGTTTTGGTATAAATGTTTTGGTGTAAAAACATGAAAATGTGCACTATTACAACGATACTTCCAGTAATTTTATTGAATCCATGGGGTAGCCAATTTTTTTTTATATTTTCAGAAAATTCTCTACAAAATTCAAATTTGCGACCCGCCAAACTAAAAATGAAACCTTACAACTGTATTTAAAATTAAGACTCAAAACTATAGTGGAAGTGTTTTCGATCTCATCCCTGATAACTTTATTGCTTGCAGAATAATTAAATTTATTCAGAACTAATAAAACTTAAATGTTCTTTCGAACATTTCGATTTTATGGATTTCAATCCAGTACAAATTTCTCCATTTTCCTCTTCCAGTAAGACACGAATTCCAAAAATATATCATTTCAGAATTTTGTAAAATTTTTATATATTTTCGATAAGACTTTTTGATTTTTAGGTTCTGTATTAGGTTCTGTATCCGGGGAGGCACACAAAAAAATATCTTTTGGTTGGTTTCAAATCTCTTCTAAAATTCAATTAAATTATGAATATACTTCAGTTTTTTAAATGGGGTTTAAACTAATTGTGAATTGTATTTATTATTTACTGAATTGTAGAAGAAACCAACCAAAGGAGTTTGCCTGTGACACCCCTGTCTATGAACAATATTTTTTTTATTTAATCAATGTTTAGACTGTGACAAAACTTAAGTTGAAATTTTAAATTGAGAGAATATTCATCTGATTGGTGAAGATTGGTTTTGCAAATTATACATACAACCTTCTCAAACAGAAAGAACCTTAAATAAAATTTTAAAAAAGCTTGAACCATAAAACCTCAAACCTCCTTTTTTTTTGAAAAAATTTCTCCAAAAAAAAAAAAAAAATTTTTTTTTTTTTAAAAAAATAATTTATTTTTTAAATTAAAAAAAAAATTATATAAAAAATTTTAATAAAATTATTTTGTTTTTTATTCTCACCATTTTCTGTTCAAAAATATATTTCTAACCATTTTCTATTTTTTGTGTTTTTCATATTAATTTAAATTAAGTTTAGATGCTGAGTGAGAATTTAAGATTTAAGATCAGTTTTACCGAAGCACAATAAAATTATTACAATTATTATTAACAAATAAAATTTTAATTATGCAAAAAACAAACAAATAAAAAAAACACACTATTTAGCTAATTAATTTTAATTATATTTTTAATAATTTTTTTCTTTAAGCGGCGTATACTTTTCAAAAGCAATTTTAACTTATTATAGTATAATAAATTTGTATATCAATCAATAAAATAGTATTTGGGATCAAATTTCTTTCCATGTAGTTAAGTTTGGGAAGATTTCGTTCGAACAGTTTTGCATTTTACTGACGAATGAACCCGGATCAGTACACAATATACAATAAATTTCACTGGTTTACTTTTTAAATATTTTTTTTTTAAATTTAAAAAAAAAAGTTTCCCTATATCCTATCTCTTTGGATAGCTTAAGGCAAACTAAGACTACTAATTATAATATTAAACAAAAAAAAAAAAAAAAAATAGTCAATTATTCATTCTAATTTTTAAATATATATACTAGGCCCGTATACACGTAGTATTCTTCATTGCTGCTGCTGCTCCTCCGGCTGCGGTTGCTTAGAGCTCCTCGAGACAACGCGAATTTGTGAGCATTATGCGTGTCAGCCGCCAAACGCATTTAGCGGCATTTTCTAGCGCACCCGGTGATTTGCCTTTGAAGAGATCCATATTAGGTAGAAAATAGTGTGGACACCGTCGGCATTGTAGACATGAGATCAGTTGCAAGAAAATGCCATTAATGCGATCAGCAATGCAATTGTCCTCCCACTCCATTTCGCGCGGATGTTTTTCACATTCGTAGAGCAGTAAAGTTTTTAGGTGGTACGATGTGACTGGATTACCAGGTAAATCCAAATGTCGATCACGTAACGTCTTCAAAATGCTCAGACAGCGACGGCGGCTAGCACCTGTGAAAAATTAAAAAAAAAAGAAAAACAAAACATTTTTATAAATTGAAATTTGTAATTAATTTTGGTTAAAAGACATAAAACAATCTTGACAGTGTTATGAGACATATTGACAGGCGACAGAGGAACCTTACTCAACGACCTAATCAAAATCGAAAAGTGTTTAACATTTGAAACGCGTTTGTCTTTATTATTATTATTATTATGATTGTTATGTTTATTGATAATTAATATAATGAATCATTGTTTTGATCGTACTTAATTGGTTTTATTTCTCAAGTGGTACTTGGAAAACAATAATTGGATTATACTAAAACTTAAATACCCTTTCTGCTACCATAAAAAAAACTAGAAATAGAAACAAATTTGATTTTTCTCTATGCCGAATATTACTTCCCAGAAGTATCAGATAATCTTTGCACGCTGGAAAACTTGAATACTTTATTGAATCGAATCAAAAAATACTTTTTCAGAGCTGTTGAAAATGGTTTTGTTGCATATTTTAAAATCGCTTGAGAACAAGCAGCATTGTTCCGCTTTTTTTCCATGCATATTTACCAGTTTTTTGATTGGAAATGTTTGAAATACTGGCTTTCAAATATTAAAACATAGCTTTAGATTTGTAGCGTTGATTCCATTTTGTATACTCTCATATTCACACTTGACTTAAACAAAAACAATTCAACGCCATACATCCGATCGGGAGATATAGTATGTACTACTTTTAGTTGGCATTTGGTCCACAGACAGCTAAATGAAAATCTGTTCTTGATCAGCTCGATGAGACGAATCGATCTAGCCATGTCCGTCTGTTTATTTCTACGCATTTTTTAGGCATAGTCCCCATAAAAAATGACCTCCATTTTTGAATTTCTGGATGAAAATAGGCATTATTTATGAAAGTATTCACTCCAAATCGGGTAAAAACACTTCTAATGTCATTCAATGTCAAAACCAGGGTGCCACGCCCTTTTTTATGTATACCTCCTATACAAACGTATCGATTATTTAAGAATTTTTTTTGAATATCTGTATTTTTAGCTTAAAGTTTGTTGCCAACATTATGTCCAAACTTGAGTTGTATCAGATCATTCACCCCCTCCCATTCCATCTCAAAGTTTTAAGCTTTAATTCCACCGAAGTTAAGGTATTACCTTGTTTTTTTTTTAATTTCTTATAAAAATTGTTGCAAATTGTAGTTTTTAAAAAAATTGTTTTTAGAAAAAGCTTAAAGCCTTGGTCAATTACACAGGCCGACAAAAATTTAACAAAAGTCTAGACCCAGAGACCGGACCTAACACACCCGAAGGATTTTGATGCGCTGAATCCGAATCCGTGCTCTGAATTGCTCCTATACGTCTGGTTTTCGAGATATCCTAACCTAAAAGTGCAAAAAACGCGTTTTTGCGGTTTTGAGTTACGTGACGGAAGGAAAAAACTTATTATCAAAAAACGTTTTATGGCAATTGAAAGTATCACCCTTCCCCTTCTAAACCTTTTTGGATTTTTTCAAATATATTTTTTTCACCGAAATATCGCTATTTGAAATTTTACAATTAAGCGTATTAACCCTTTAACGCTTTTGCGCTAATTGTAAAATTTCAAATAGAGATTTTTCGGTGAAAAAAAAGATATTTGAAAAAACCAAAAATTTAAAAGGGGAAGGGTGGTACTTTCAATTGCCATAAAACGTTTTTTGATAATAATTTTTTTCCGTCTGTCGCGTAACCTCAAAAACTGCAAAAAATTTTTGTTTTTATATCTCAAAAACCGAAGGATAGGAGCAACTCCTAGCAGATTCGGATTCAGCATCAAAACCTTGATAGGTCTTGTCTCTGGGTTAAAACTTGTAGGCCTGTGTTATTTTTAATTTTTTTCCATCAAACATCCATTTTAGTCATTTTATGCGTACTTTCAAAAACTGTGTACTATAGATGTAGCTCTCAAGCAAAATGGTGTAACCAAACATCGACAAAGTTGAAAAATTTGGAAAAAAAAAATACGTTTGCCTCGCGAATTCATACAGATCTGAAAAGTTACCATATTATGCCGCATTTCCACTGAGCCGCGTTTTGTTATCGCGTTAACAATTTATCGAAAAACGCGGAACGGTGTTTCCATTGCGTTTTAGCGTTAGCGTTCGAGTTAAAATAGCTGATTTTGTTTGTTATGTAGTAAAAAAATTGTTCAGGTTAAAAACAATTTTTTTTTTTAAATGCAGACTTTTAATATAACGAATGGATGTAGGTGTTGTTCCTTTAGTAATTGCTGTTCAATACGAGCATGATAAGGTAATCCGTCATTTGAATATATGCAGCTGAAGCTTTTATGTAAATGTTTATTTTTGCGGTTACTTTGTCAGCTGTTTTTATAAGTATGCGCAACTAACGATTGCCAAATTATTCGAACCGATAAGAGAAATCGGTTTGAAATCGGTGTGAAATCGGTTTGAACGCGTGTTATCGAAAGTAGCGTTCAAAATTAACGCGACTTTTCCCATACCTAACTGCCTATCTTTTTTGTATACGATTTAACGCGAGTTTGTCGAGTTTTTAACGCTAACGCGGAACGCGGCCTAATGGAACCGGGGCCTTACATTTGTCGAAAGGCCTAAGTTTTTCTTTCCAAATTTAGTTGAAAAAAAATTTCGATTTGAAGATGGGTGAGTTATTGCCACATAAGTAAAAAGAAGAAAACCATATTTTTTTAACCATAAGTTCAGATTTTGGGAGTATATATAATTATTTTTTTTTTAATAATATTGAAAATCGAAAACTAAACTTTGCATTGCTTTGGGAAAACAACCAGGTAGGATTTAATTTTTTTGCAGTCTTAGAAGCTTGAAATGTATAACAATCAAGGACCAAGCATGATTTTTTTTCGGCATTTTCATTAAACCTGTGACTGCTTAAAGTTCAGTTTGTATGTCAGAAAGCACTCTTTAATTTAACTCTTTATTGATTAACAGTTTTAAACATTTTAGTTATTACACTAGTCACAATTGAAATTGATCACATTTGAATTGATCACGATGGAAAATTTATCATGTGTGTGGCAGTTACCTCGTTATCATTTTAAATATAACTTTAATTTATACTGTGTGCCCACCACTGGTGGCATTTGTACTTTTTTTTTTTAAAACTGTTAGAAGAACCATATTCCTGTTCAGAAATAATGCCTCTATCGAAACTAAACTCTTCAAAATTTACGTCAAAACAAACTGCATAATGCGCCAAATACTCTTGGTACTGCTATAAACGTAGCCCTTGACTGAGTTACGCGAACTTGAAAGAAAGACTCTTCTTAGCACTTTTTGAAAATAATTAGAGTTGGCAACGTTTACAAAATTTGCTTGAATGTTGAGCCTGTACAAGGCATTTGATAAAATTCACATACGCATTCAATTCAACAACAATCGATGACTGCACTCAACATGCCAACTATTTATATTGATTGATCAGTTGATCAAAAAAAATAAAAATAGTAACAATAAATAAAACTTTGTTTTGTCTATAATAAGAGTCTATATACGCACAATACTTGAAATCGAGTGCTCTGCAAAAATAGACAAAAAAAAAAGGACAGACAGACAGGCAGGCCACTTAACAAAAGCAATTGACTAATTGATCGAATCGAACGACTAAATTTAGAAACGTTTTATTATTTTTTTTTTTTTTTAGTTGAAAAAGATTTTTAGTTTTTCTTCAGAATGAAATTTTCGTGCAGTAAAAACGATTTAGATTGCCTTATTACTTATCTGCGTAGATGATCAACAACAGCAACAACAACAATTCCAATTGCTGAAGATCAGTTAGGATCGATTGGAATGCGATTAAAATATTATGTATTAGGTTAAACTACGACGATGAGTAAGAATCAGAGACAAAGACGACGGCGATCGTAGTTTATAATCTAAGAAGAAGAAAATTTGAATTGACTCGACACGAACTTTGTCTTTAACTCTGCATATGCCTCCACTGCCGTCGTTGTTGTCGTCGTCGCTTAATTTTGCTGCTGCTGCTGTTGCTGCTGGTGGTGGTGGTGCTGCTGTTGTTTTATTTATTTGTTGACTTTATCTAATCGCCGAGATTTAAAATATTTATAAAATCGTTAAGAAACTTATTTATGGATGAAATGCTGTTTCAGCGACGAAGACGGTGAAACGGGTTTGGTTTAGTTTGGTTTGGGTTTGCTGACTTGCCCGCTCACTTGTTCATTCAATCGATCGGTCGGACGGTCGGTCGCTCAGACGCTCGGTCGGTTACACGTTCGTTCGGCGAACTGGCTTATCGCGTAGCCAGATCTTTAGCTAAGCGGAATAGAAATTGAAAAAAACAGACCTGCGTGCTTACCAAACTATCGATCCAGTCCCTACATTCTCAATTCGGGCGGGGACTAACCGTACCCAGCGTAAATCGAGCGATACGTTTTACACTGTGCACAGATTTATGAGCGTTTTTAGTGCCTGCATCGTGTATCGTAAAACAAATCGTATCAATACAACAAAAAAAAAAAAAAAAAAAATAAAAACAATGTGCAGAGTGCCACAAATTTAACGAAAGAAAGTAAAATAAAAAAAAAAATAAATACAATAAAAAAATATTGTAAATTCAAACAGTTGGAAATGATTTGATTAA
Organism: Leucophenga varia; assembly: GCA_018903435.1. Lineage (NCBI taxonomy): Eukaryota > Metazoa > Arthropoda > Insecta > Diptera > Drosophilidae > Leucophenga > Leucophenga varia. Next base: position 876,072 of record JAEIFJ010000747.1, read on the forward strand.
ATTCTTATTTCATGGGTTTTTAGTCTGATATGCAAATGACATATGACAAAAATTGAATCATTGATTCGATGCGATACGATGCGATGCACATTTCCTTAACTCAGCCAACAATTGCGCCAAAAGATTAATACAAAAAAAAAATAAAATAATAAATAAAATCCAGAATATGATCAACTGACTCAATTTGCCCCACCACCAACACACTACAGCAACAGCAACAACAACAACAACAGCAACAACAACGACGACGACGAAAAGTTGACGACAACGTTTATCAGTTTTCATTCGATATCGGTTAATTTACAAGCAATTATATCAAGCATAGCAGTCGGAGATTTGAAATAAATCAATTAAATTAAAGTGTGTCAATGACTACCCGTGGCTTGAAATAGATCGCTTCGTTTAGAGTTATGCCAAGTTATGACAGTAGCATTATTGTTCTGTTCTGTTCTGTTCTTTAGTTTATTTATTTATTTTTGTTGTTAAGATTTATGTATTTTTATTTACCAATACCCTAAATGGTTGTTATGGTTGATAATAAGAGATTTAATTTAAGAACTTGACAACTGTTTGCACTAATTTAAACGACATAGTTACTTTTATAAAATAGTTATGACTAAATCATGAAATTTTGGCGTTTGTAAAACTAAAAAAAAAAAAAGAAACGTGCTTACATAGACATGTACTATATGACTGTACATACTATATAGTATAAATATATCTGGACATGTGACAACTCATTATGGTTAGGATAAACATTTAGACTAACCACTTTTACTTCAAATTTCAGCAAAATATCTTTTACGATTAGAACTGTGTGATTAATCGATTAATCAATGAACAATCGATTGTTTTGTATAATCAACTGATCAATTAGTTGAAGAATCAATAATTGATTAATCATCAATCAATAATCAAGTAATTGGTAGAGGATAGAGGACAGTCTCGGCATTGATTAGCAAGCGTGATAAGAAACCTTTTTTTCAGTTGAGAAGCAAAACCAAAAAACAAAATCTTCACTTATTATCTTTATGAAGTTATACTAAGCTTATTAAATATAATAAAATCAAAAAATTATATCAAAAAGTATTTTTTGATAATCATGATTAAACAGCAACAATCAATTTTTTTTTTTTTTATACATTACTCAACAATCGATTATTTGCAACAATGACACAGCCCTATTCACGATGTAAGCATTACCTTTCGATGTATTGTATATCGAAAAAGCTATTGTACTAGGCAGTTCAATAAGTCTTTGGTCATACATACATAAATTTTATCGCTAGACTCAAATCAAAATTGTTTTAAGATCTGACATCTATAAAAGAATACATGTGGAAATTTAAGTTAGTTTCGTGAGAGTAGTGTATCATTTGAAGTGAACAACTGTTGATTTGATCTGTCGTTGGCTGTTTCGGAGCACTTTCATCTGGTTCATCCCATTCTTTTGCTTGTTGCACTGATTCTGATGTATAATGGTGTATCTATGTTTCACTAGTCTATAGTCACTAGCCGACGCATAAAATCTTTAGGATTTCGTTTAAACAAAATTATTTCTAATTGCTCAGAATCAAGAACTCGTTGTCATTTTTGATCAGCTTTTTTCATACCTAAATGATCATGCAAAATTGAAACTACCGAACCAATTGATATTTTTGTAGACTCAGCTATTGCATGCACTTTTACTTTTCAATCATCTAAAACTATTTTATGAATTTTGTTGATCATTTCTTCATTTGGTAACTCTTTTGGGCGATCTGGACGTTGTTAATGAGAAGTGCTTGTGCGGCCACGCTTAAATTTAGCAAACTAATAAATTACGATTGATTTCGGTGGAGCAGATTTACGGTAACATTTATCAACCCATTCCTTTGCTTGCGCAGTGTTTTCCCCATTAAAAAACAATGCTTGATCTGAACTCAAAATTTATTGTGTCTTCAAATGATTATCACACAAACTACTGCACGAAACTAACTCAAATTTCCACATGTATTCTTTGATAGATGCCAGATCTTAAAAAAAATTTGATTTGAGCCTGGCGATACAATTTATGTATCAGACCAAAGGCTTATTGAACAACCTAGTACTAAATATGATTTTACATACAACTTTCAGATAGAAGAAACCAGGATCGTTAAAAATTTTAGGAGCTTAAGCTATGTGAATAGATTTCGATAAAACCGTGACTAATAATTAGGTTAAGAACCATATTTCTGGTAACTGACAAACGTTAACTTCGGAGGAACCAATGCCCAAGTACCCGCCTCAAGAATCTTTGAATAGTTTATGTGTCATCATCAGTGGCTTACACACATTTATAAAATGGGAAAAACGTTAGCTTCGGTGGAAACGACGCTTAAATATCCGTTACACAACTTTAAAATAGTTTATGTGATGGGATAAATGGGGATCAATGGTCCTATACAACTCAAGTTTATACACAATATTGGTATCAAATTTTAAGCTAAAAATACAGATATAACAATAATTTTCTCAAAAATATTAAAAAATGATATGTTTGTTTGTATGTGTACATAGGATGATAGTAGATGTGTTTTTACCTAATTTGGAGTGAATATATTCATAATTTAATACCTATTTTCATACAAAAATAAATCGAAAATGGGCGGTAAATTTGTATGGGGGCTGTACCTATAAAAGGGTGTTGCACCATTTTTTTTTTAAATTGGATGACATAAGAAGTATTTTTATCCAGTTTTGAGTGAATACATGCGTAAATAAACAGCATATATTCAAAAAAAATTCGAAAATGGACGGTAAGTTTGTACACCTCAGAATGGGGTTGGCACTTTTGAACTTAAAAAATTACGGTTGTGATAATACGCTGTCAAAAAAAAATTTCAAAATGAGATTCTGAACAAAAACCGCTTTGGTAGTACTACCATTGGTACCCACGGAATTTAGGAAATGCATTACACATCTGTTCAGTAAACCTGATTTGATGAGTTTCTCTTTCCGTAAAACCTCAAAAAACGACTATTACAGCCCCTTTACCTATATCATAAATTAATATTGCAAACTGTTTGCAATTGGAACAAAGAGAACGGTGTCCAAGAGTGTCAACAACACTAGACTTATAAATACTCCGTGTTTAGAAGTTATATTGTGTTGTCAAAATAGCTTGAAATAACGGATAAGGACTTGCCAAAAGAAGTTGAAGATCGATATATAACAATATATAGTCCACGGAAAATCCTAGCCTGGTCAGTACTGTCCCACAAGCTAGCCAGCTTTAATATTGTTTCGTATCCCATATTTACATCTGAACGAGACAGTAGCTGACCACAACGCCACACCACGCTGTCGTCAATGCATCAGTCTTGAACATTTTAGGTTGATGCTGCAACAGCGCTGATCACACCATGACTTAACCGAGTGGACAGGTTTGCACAAAAGCACATTATTGGGCAGTCTTCTTGATTAGTTTAAGAGAAATAAAATATAAATCTTAACACAGCTTCTTGTCCCGGCGCAATTATTAGAGCATACGTAATCTTAACAAATTTACAGCAGTCGCAAACGCTGAGAATACAAACGATTTCTACAATATCAGAATGGAATATAATTGGCATTGCTCAGCTTTTAAACTGTCTCCAAAACGGAAGAAGGGTCACTTAATATCTCTATTACACTGAACTACTGTAATTGCACCAATTATATAAATACATATAAAAAGTTTCATTGAAGTGCAATTTACACTGAAACTTTTGGTATTGAAATGCGAAACTGTCTTAAATGTTTTTGAGCAACTCAAAACCTTTTAAAAACAAGAGTTTACATGCCGTCGGTAACAATACAGCACACTATTGTGCACCTAAAAACTTGTTAAGTTTTGACTTTGACGCGCAAACTTACCTTGGAGTAGTCGATTCTCGGCGTCGGTGAAGCTTAATACCCAAGCGTCGCCCTCCATTGCCGAATTCTTGCCCTGCAAAGCAATGCACTCCTTCGAAAGCATATCGAAACCCTCAGTCTTAACCTCTGCAACAATGTTCGGATGCGGCCACGGTATACCCGGCAGCGGCCAGTGTGATGCGGAACGCGGCCAAAGACCGGCACACTTAAAGGCGGGAGTTATCTGTACAATAATGCGTTCACGTATACGCAATTTAACCTCTGTCGTATCTGCGATCATTTTGACAATATCACGATAGGCACACTTGTCACACGCTTGCGCAACTAACGTCTGGAAACGTGAGCGTATTTTGCGTGCCGATAGATAACCCGATGCTGTAATGAATTCCACCCATAATGACATTGAACGCTTACGGCCATCGCTTAATTTTAGTACTGCACAACCGGGCAAAGTGCCGTCATCGAGGAAATTCAATACACCCATTTGATTCAGATAGATAATAATCTCATACTCCGTGGGCGAGATGACCTCGAGACCTTCGAAACGTCCATTGTAATCGTTTAGTGATGAGATGAAGCGTGGCTCTTGAACTTCGACCTCTTTAAGCACATCCTGTACTATGCGACAGACCTCTTGAATCTGTTTGTGTATTGTCACCTTGCGCACTTGAACGCGATCGGCGCAATATTTGTTCATTTGATAAACCATTTTGGACTGTGCCGCTATCATATCCGACGGTACGAGCATCTCGTTCTGCAATGCGTCAGTTAGTTGTCGTCTTGTTTGCTTGGTAAGTTTTTGTGTTTGTATCTTTTTTTTTTTTTTGTGAATTTTATTTTTTTTTTTAATTAATCATAAATTATTTTGATTTTTTAAGAAGCTTGTGCGAGTGTTTGGAACACTTTGAAAACTTCTTTTCTTTGCTTTCGTTTCTTAAACTTTTATTATTATTTTTTTTTTTTTTTTTGCTATATTTTTGTGATTCACTTTATAAATTAATCAATTTAAACGCAAAAAAAAAAAAAAGAAAAAATTGTGTTGCATTATTTTGTAATTTCATTTAAACACTTTTCACTCGAAATTTTGCACGATTTAAATAAGCTTTTCTTTTGCTTTGCTTTTATTTTGTGCGCGTTTAATTTTTTTTAATATAAATTTTAGAAGTTTTGAAAATGCAGACTAGAGACGTTGCGCGACGTTAATACAATAAAATAATAAATTTTTTCCAATGTTTTACGTTTCGTTTGTATGCATACAAAATTTCTTCTTTAGCCGTGCCGTGTACTCGCGCCAACAACTTCAAAACATTGAATGATTCTCGTATTCAAGCTGACTGCATAAAATGTATTTTTGCACCTCTCGCAGCCGCGCTGCCGTCGACGTTATGCCACACACCGCCACACAACGTACTAAAACTAACAAACAAAACAAAAAAAAAAAGAAACAGAAACAGAAAGAAACAACAAAAACGTATCTCCTGGATACGTTTCAAGAGAGCGAGTGAGAGTGTGAGTGCGAGTGCGAGTGCAGAGCATTGCCCTTTTCACTCTTATGCCAGTGCTGTGTGTTGTTGTGTTTATATGTAGAAGGGAGAAGGTTGTTCAAACGCGTTTTTCATTCGACTCGCGGTTTTGGTTTCATGCGTTCGTATGTGTGCGCATTTATCTAAATAGTTTTTGTTTCATTTACTCATACGCTTAAGATAGCAAGTAATGGCTTATGTGTTTGCATGTATGAGTGAGTGTGTGTGTGCTTTGTTGTGGCTTTTATTTGTTTGTTTGTTATTAAAAGCATAAAATGCAACATTTAAATTCATTAAGCGCCAACCAAGCGCCTCTCCGCTGCATTCTCTTAATGTCTTGATTCTTTTTTTTTTTTCTTTTATTTTTTTTTTATTTTAATGTATCTATTGTTGCTATAATTGCATTGTAGTCCTCAAAGCTGCAACCATTCACCACCATTTAAAATTTTTCACAATTCACATTTCACACATTTGGTCATGGAATGGTTAAATAATAATGTTTCGCAAGAAAGTCTACATACATGGTACATACATATGTATGTATGCACGTTTCTTTGCATGTATGCTCTTTCTGCGCATGGCTTACTTAGGACGCCATTTTCAAATTGAGGTAAGTAAATTGAAATTTGAAATAGAAATTTATTCTATTAAATTTATTATTTATGCAAAACATTTTTTTTTAAATTTAATTATGTGGATATCCTCTTAATAAATTGGTATGGAGGCTTCAAAGTTTCAATAAAAATATACTGTAAATAATTTTTGTTTTATTAAACCCTCACATAGTACTACAAATTGGCAAGCTCTTAACTAAAAGAATTTTTTTTGGAACGCTTTTTATGTATCTTTGGGTTTTTAAGAAAAAAATGTATTAATCTGAATGATTTTTTATTTATGGAGCTAAAAGAGAACAATATGGATGTTTCGTAAATGGTTTTTTTTATGATTCGAAAAAAGTCGGTAAGTAATTGAACCTCATGGATCGATCAGTAGCTGTGACACATGAACCAGTCAGTGACTGACTTACTCAGACTCGTCCATAGCTGGTCACGTCTGAAACAGAAACGACTCAGTGCTGATCAGCGAATATTGTTGGTTACTGTTGGGTAAAGGGGATAGGTAATAACATTGATGCTGGCTAGCCCGTGGAACAATGTTGACCAGTTTAGTTAAGTCAGCTACTTAGTTATAGGTCGATCTTAAGTGCTGCTGGGTTGATACAGAATTTTTTTGTAGACGAGTACAATTCATACTCTTCATATTCATTTGAAAGCAATTAGATATTTATATATAGATGTGAGGCCCATTAAGCTAAAAATGAAACCGTGTTAATAGAAATATTGAACAGTTATCCGTATCCTGTCCATGTTTCTGTTTATTTCCCGTTAAAACGCATCAATTTCGATGGCTGGAATTTATATTGTTCCGAATTAATGGGAGAAGAACTTTAGCAATATATTTCCCTTTGGCTTATATGGGTCAATATGCTATAGTGAACCGATCTTTACCAAATGTAAACCAAAAGTATAAATTGCTTTATTAATACCAACACATTTCTTTTTATAAATAAACAAGAAAAAAAGACCGAAGCTTATACCTGTTACACATCATTTGACGTTGATAGACCTTCGTGTGCAGCATTTGTATTAAATTTTATTGGAAAATACTAAACAAAATAAATATATTCTTAAAAATTCAGAAATTCCCTGTCCGATTTGGACCAATTTTGAACTGAAGATTTGGCATGGTATAAGAAGCATTTGTAACATATTTGAAGCCATTTGCTTTATAAATAAATTTTTTTCTTATAAGAACTTGAAAAAAATTTTGTACTTTTGTATGGGAGCTATACCTAAAAGTGGGCGTGGCACATTGCTTTAAACATAGAAAGTGCACAGGACCTAAAGCAAAAGCTTAAAGTTTAAAATTATCTTTAAAACTGAGCAAATAAATCGCGCAGCAACAAACAGACAGACAGACAGACGGACAGACAGACACGGTTAAATGGATTCGTCTCGCCGAGGTGATCAAGAATATATATACTTTATAGGGTCTACGATGCCTCCTTTAATGCGTTAAAAACTTTCCGACAAACATACCTGTTTACACTAGTGAAATGAGAAAATGAGTAAAATGATTGTATGGGAGTGATCCATGGAAGTGTAATAAAATGTGCGTGTCTTTTTAGTTTCAATATTTACGCTGCCCGGGGTCAAAAAAGCTTATGTTTCGAATTTCAGTTAAATGTTTTTGAGTTAAGAAACCGTGTAACTAAAAGCAGCCGGACAAAAAGACAAAGAGAGAGGGGGCATGGTTAAATCGAGTTTCCTCATTGAGCTGGAGCTTGATTCAGATTGGACCAAGAATTTTTTTGAATTTCTTTTTCTTGTTTTCATAATATTCTTATAACAATCGTATTTAAAATTGCACAGGTCTGCAAAAAAATGTTTTTGATACCTGTTACACTAGTTTAAACAGGTATATTCAGTTTGTCGGAAAGTTTGTAACGCATTAAAGGAGGCATCGTAGACCCTATAAAGTATATATATTCTTGATACCTCGACGAGACGATTCGATTTAGCCATGTCCGTCTGTCTGTCCGTCTGTCCGTCCGTCCGTCTGTTCGTCTGTCGTGTGTTGCTGCGCGATTTATTCGCTCAGTTTTAAAGATATTAAGCTGAAATTTGAAATTAATTTTTAGGTTTATTTTTTAGTTTCTATGTTAAAATCAATGTGCCACGCCCATTTTTAGGAAAAAGTACAACATTTTTTCAAGTTCTTATATGAAAAAATTTATTTATAAAGGAATGGCTTCAAATATGGTTAAAATGTTGCTTATACCATGCCATATCTTCAGTTTAAAATTGGTCCAAAACGGGAATTTTAAATTTTTATGAATATATTTAATTTGTTTAGAATTTTAAAATAAAATTTTATAAATACTACCAAAAAGTCTATCAACGTCAAATGATGTGTAACAGGTATTATAAACTTCGGTCCAACCGAAGTTAACTTTTCTTGTTTTGATATGATACTGGTTTCCAATATTTTTTACGCTAAAGTCGATTTTAAAGTGCCCAGAAAAGCACTCTAAAATAGTGTTTTTGGGTGTTTTACCCCCACTTTTTTTCGAAAACCGGATGTACTAAAGACTTCCACTTACGCTTAAATTAAAGCTTCAATCTTACACTCCAATAACCATATGCTTGCATATATTTTGGCTTGCTGAGCCAATGGTTTTTGATAAATTTTGAATAAATCATGACAGAATTGCGTAAAAAATCGCACAAAATTACATCGGAAACCTGTCTCATATCTGAAATAAAAACCATGTTGGCCTGTGTTATTTGTCAGAAAATAGGAAGATTAAATGAATGCACTTATTCGAGCCGAGTCAATCTGTCCTTGCATGTAGGTGAGTGTGACAGTGAAATTTATTTTTAATCGTATCTTTCAACCGGAACCTTTATTTCTCGATAAATTTTTCTCCATAAAAAAGTTTCTCCATAAAAAGATGAAAGATTAAGCTTAGATTTAGCTTTTAATTAAAAGAGTATTTAAACATAAATTATAATTTTTATTTATTATATGCGTTTTAATTTATGATTTAATTAAATAATTACTTACGCACAAATACAAAAAAAAAAAAAAAGCAAAGACATTACTTCGTATCTTTACAGCTTATAAATATTCAATGAAAATGCTGCAGTCTGGCAACATTGTTGCGATTTAGACTCCGCCCCTTTGTCAGATAAATTCACTCTCACACATACATGCGCAAAGCGCTGCACATAGATAAACACCAATACAAATGCACGCAGAGTATAGCAAACATAAAAATTAGTGGCAGACATAAAACACAAACAAAACAAGGAAAAACTTAAAGTTTAGCTGAAATCGAAGCTTTTATACTCGTCACATTATTTTCTGGAATAATTGGTAAATGCTAGAAAGATCGTCATAGTTAAAAAAAGGTTTAAATTTTGATAATTTGTGGCATTGATAGCATCTAGAAAAGGGGGGTGTGTCGAACATGTCCAATTGAAAATGATGCGTACAGAGTTTATAAGCTCTACGAAAACCGTTTTTAAACTTTGTAACAAACTTTGCAAAAAATGTATAATACCCATTTTTACGCTTAATGTGACTGGTACAAAAAAAAAAAAAAATAAAGAAAAAAAAAAAAAAAAACGAGGAAAAATATACAGAAAACAATGGTAGCATAAATTAAGGAAATTCTTAAATAAATATCTCAAGTGTGTTGACGACAAACACGAAAACCCCTCACATATTGTTGAAAGTTTTTTCTGTGCACCGTACCTGTTAGGTGTAGTGGGGTGGAGTAGTATAATAATAAATGAAGTCCTTGTTTTACTTTAATACGCGCAAAGTATAATTATTATCCTATTCTCCTCGTTCTTTAACCGAGAGAACTAATTCCATTTTAATCCGATTAATGTCATTTGGCACGAGGGGAAAATTTAAGCAAAAACAGCCGTTCGTTCGATTTTAAGAGGGTTCGGTTATACAAAAACTAAAAGCAAACAAGCAAACAAATGAAATCCGCTAAGATGAGAGGAACCGAGGAAACCGTATACATAAAACGTAGATAATACATATAAAATTATTATAATTTAATTTTTAACTGTGTGCCGGAACGTGCATTAAGATAATATAAATTAACACCTCAGGTCAGCGTTAACACTGACACTGGCCAAGTGGTCAAAACCAAAAAAAAAAAAAAAAAAAAAATTAAGAGGAAAGAGTGCTGAAGAGCTAAAAAGGTCGCAGTTTTCCGGCCTATTAATTTTTCTTCGAAATCAAGTTATTTGCTTCAAAACCAAAAAAAAAAAAAAAGAAAAAAATTGTTCTTAGACTCTTCGAAGACTTCGAAGAAGACGCTTTTTGGAAATATGTTATGGTAATGAGATGCCAACAACGAAAGAGACAAAAAGACAACAACGACAGCAGACGACGAAGACGACACAGAAATATGCACGGGAATCGCTTTAATGTGAAAAGTTATCGCAGGAACACGCAGGAACACGAACTTAATTGGGGCCATTATCAATTTTATAGAATATACTCGTAAATTGAAAATGAATTATATATGCACATTACATAAAATAAAATGAATAAGAAAAGATACAATAGGCACATAACATAAAGAATGAACGAACGAACAAATGGAAAAGTAAGCGGCCTTGAGATGAGATATCTATTAGTGCTTAAGTGGGTTTGTTTTATTGTTAGCCAAGCGATATCGTACACTCACACATTATTATTATTTTTATGCGATAAGGCAAAGAGTAACAAATGAACTTAAGATGAGGCAAGCTAGACAAAATGATTGAATTAATGAAGATATTAGTCGGAGAATACCCATTTGATCAAAGGTGCGTTTAATATTAATGTCAACAGTGTTTACAAATATTATATACAATACCTAAAATAAAAAGGTTGTTGGTGATGAACCCAGATGCAATACATGTAAATTATTATTGAAGTTCATTTTTCTGTCTGTCTCTATTTTTATACCTGTTACACTAGTGTAAACAGGTATTAGTTTTCGGGGGAAAGTTAAAAAATAAAAAAAGGGAAGAACCCAAAAAAAAAAAAAAAATTAATAACCCCCCCGAAAAGACAAAGAATCAACCCCCCCCGGCCGTCCCCCCCGCCTGCCCGCCCCCCCGCCCGTCCGCCCCCCGCCCGTGTGTTTGTGCGCGAATCATTTTTAAAAAAATTAGGAAAAATTAAAAAAAAAAATTTTAAAGGGTTTGTTTTTTTAAATAAAATCAAAAAACCACCCCCCTTTAGGAATATCCCCAAAAAAAAAAAAAAAAAATTTAAAATTTTAAAAAAAAAAAAATTTAAAAAAAAAAAAAAAAAAAAAAAAAAAAAAAATTTTTATATAAAAAAAAAAAAAAAAATAAAAATAAAAAAAAAAAAAAAAAAAAAAAAAAAAAAAAAAAAATAAAATTAATTATAATATTATAAAAAAAAAAAAAAAAAAAAAAAAAAAAAAAAAAAAAAAAAAAAAAAAAAAAAAAATTTTTTTTTTTTGATTGAAACGCTTCCAAAGATATTTAATTTTCGCTTTCTAGTTTTCTCTTTGAATTCGCCAAAATTAGTATTTGTACATATTTTTAAATGGAATAATATAAACGTTTGCCACTCCTTACAATGAAATAATAAAAGAGGAAATTCCTTTTTTTCAGTCAAAGTCAAGATGGGTCTGTTAGCCAAAATCAAAGTGATTGCAAAGGCATTTTTCGAGTGTCCTTAACAATCCAGAAATTTATTAATCCGAGCTGTTCGATGTATTGTTTTACTACCAAAAAAATATTGCATTGACAACAAAAAAAAATTCTTTTTATTCATCATATTCTCTTAATTTTACCACAGTTACTGATATTCCATATATGGAGTGATGGAAGAACATTTAAATCAAAATCATGGTTTTTGTCGATATTTTCATCAAACCTGTGACCGCTTAAAGCTTAGTGTAGTCATTTGACATTGCTAAATACAAACTTTAGAAATATTTCAGTGTAACTCGTGTTAAAAAGTACATCTATGATTTTCATCAATCGTGTAATTCGAATACTAAAACTGCATAAATGCATGAAAAGTTCCACTGTACTTCAAAGCAACAATTTCTGAAAGATACAAATAAATGACAAAATGAAAAAGTACCTGTTTTTTTTCATTTTAATTTTTTGTTTGTTTCTGTTTTGCGTAACACATGCCCAAATATCTTTGACTTTTTCCTAACTACTAACCGATCTCATTGTATTCCCTTTTGCTGTCCTTTATTTCAATGTTGGTGACAGTTTTTTGTGTTATCTGATTAAACGAAACTGATCGATTACAGTTGAGGTCAATAACAGCAACAGCAGCAAAAGGTCAAAAGTAAATTTTGACTTGTATAGTTTTTTTTTTTTATTTTATTTACGTCGTTCTTAGTGCGGGCGATATATATATAACTTCAGTTTATATAAATATTTTTATACCCGCCACACATAGTGTGAAGGGTATATTCAGTTTGTCTGAATGTTTGTAACGCATTGAATGAGACGTCGTAGACTCCATAAAGTATATATATTTTTGATCAGCACGAAAAGACAAATCGATGTAGCCATGTCCGTCTGTCTGTCCGTCTATTTACTTCAACGCGATTTACTCGGAGACTACTAAAAATATTTAACTGAAATTTGGAACTTAAGCTTTTCTCGGCAACGTCTAAGTAATTCGAGAATGAAAGTGCCACGCCCATTTTAGGTATAGCCTCCATACAAACTTACCAATTCTTTCGATTTTTTTAAAGGAAATAGGTATTAATTATGAACGTATTCTCTCAAAATTGGGTAAAAACACTTCTTACGTCATCCAATGTAAAGTCCAATGTGCAACGCCCATTTGTAGATATAGCCACCATACAAACTTACCGCCCATTATCGATTTTTGTATGAAAATAGGTATTATTTATGAGTGCATTCTCTCCAAAATCGGTAAGAACACTTCTAATATCACCATATTTATACACCAACGATATAATAAGGATCGGACAACTATAACATATATCCCCCATATAAAATCACCTCCCATTTTCTAATTTGTTTTTTTTAATGAAAGTGTTTGTTACATGTGTCTTTAGCTTAAAATTTCACCATATTATTGTGTATAAACTTTGGTTGTATCGGACTATTGACTCCCACCTATCCCTTCTTCAAATTTTACCTAAGCCACTCATGATAATAAATAAACTATTCCAAGATTTATATGAGCTTCGGTTTCACTGAAGTTAGCGTTTTTTCCTTGTTGACTTACACTATGCCACATTTTCGAGATCATTGAATGTGCACTTAATTTTGACATCAGTTCCTGAAAATGCTTATCGAAACAAACCAAGTCCCAATTTGTATTTTCTAGTATAGCTCTAGTATAACTCAAAACTAGTTAAGCCAAATTGGAATTTGGCTTGGTTCGATTAGCGCTTTCCGAAACTGAAGTCAAAATTGAGTCACATATTATATGATACCTGTGTACTTTTTTTCAGGGTTATGGACTAAATTTCAACACCAAAAGTCAACTGCTCGTGCCACACACACATTTTTATGGGTTCTCTCCTTTTTTTTTTATTTAATTTTCAAAGCTTTAACATTAAATTAAATAGCCGCAAGACAATTAATTTCCACATTTGTCCTAATGGTACAACAATAATTATGACTGCATGGTTGGTGGCAGTTGATACTCCGATCCTCGAGCAACAGGTGAAGAAGCTACACATAAACTGTCCGCCCAGCTCATAAAAAACGCTTTTTGTATGCTATAATTATCGAGGTGTCCTATTTGTTTGTTTTTTTTTTTTTTTTGTGTGTTTTTTTTTTTTTTTTGGCGATCGAGTGGAAGAGAAACGAAAAAAAAAAAAAAACAAACGTGGAAACAAAAAGAAGAGTTAAGAAAATTGTATTTGTATAAGTTTTGTGAGTTTCGTGAGTTTCGTGAGGCGTTTATACACAACACAAGAAGACGTACAAATCATTTTTCGATTGTTATTCAGTAGTAGATACTTTAGGCGGCAAAATAGACTTCTGTCTGTATATGTATGTATGTACACACATACGGATGGAAGGAAGAAGAAGAAGGAAGGAAGGAATGACGGAAGGACGAATTGTTGCACACAAAGTATATTGCACTCTCTTTCAACGTTTCGTTTACTTGAACATCAGCGTCATCGTTCAACTCGAATGCTGTATCCATCGAAGACAGGCATGGACCACCCTTTTAATAATGCCCTAATTACAGTCTTTATACGAAAACGAATGTAAAGTGAAAAAAAGTTTGTATGGAATAAAGGAGTAAAGTGTGTGGTTGCGTGTGTGTGTTTATATGGCTCTGAACGGAGCAGTTGTTGTAAGTGAAAAAGTACAACAAAGAAAGAAAAAAAGGCATGACTGAACTGACTGACAATGTGGATCACTCGTAACATCGTTTTGTGGCATGGTTTGTTTTTTTTTATTTTTCGCCATGGGCAGTCATCGCTTAGAACTTGGTTTGGCTTGGTTACTGAAAGACACAACGATGACAGGGAATGCTTTGTTGATACGAGAACGAGATCGTAAATGTGGTGATTTTTATTATTTATACGTTTTCATGTTTATAATTGTAATTAAGGTGATGCTCATGTGTCCTCATTTGTTTTGCTTGTTTATGAATATTGATTTTAATTGAAATTGTACTAAATTATGTACACTATTACATTTATTTATTTATTATTTTTCGAAGCATAATACGTCGTGTATTATTTTTTTTGTTTAAATTGGTAATGCATAATTTTTGATATCTTTTGTTTTTCATTTAAAACTCGTTTTATCATTTTGACGAAAAGTTTGCAACACATGAAATGAGACATTTTAGATTCTAGAAGATACATACAAGACAATCTTGCTCAATTGGGCCGCCAACTCGCTACATTTTAAATTTGCGCATTGTTTTTAATTTTATTTCTGAATAAAAAAAATTAAGAAAAATAACGTATATTTCTGGAATTTCCTTATATTAAAATAGTTGTTAATTTTATGAAATTGAAGTTTATTTCACAAAATTAAAAATTAAAGATCCCATGTTGGTTTTTTTTTTTTTTTTTTGATATTTGGCTTAATTTAATTCTCTATAATTGGAATTTAATGTATCCACGTTTTACTTTCATCTTGTACTAGATTAAAAATATTTTGTGGATCACCCAATGTGCCTCAGGTTCAAATGTTGAAATTCCCTTTGAACACGTCAAAAATATTTTTAAACATTTTTAAAACACGTCTAGTATCAAGATTTTTACTCATTCCAATGATATGTTTTTTCTGGTTTCAAGTCCCCATTATGCGCCATTAGAATTTTTTTTTAATCGTGAGTTTTAGGTGAGCAATAAAGTAAAAAAAAAAAAAAAAGCACGTTTACACATATTTTTAAATTGTGTATGCGTTATCATCAGTTGTTTAGATAGAACTTCGAGATGGAAAGGAGTCAATGGTCTGATTCAACTCAAGTTTAGACAGAATATTGGTATTAAATTTTGAGCAAAAAATGTAGATGTTCAAACAAAAACGTCGAAAATAGTCGATAAGTTTGTGTGGGGCCTATGCCCTATTCACCTTGGATGCTATTAGAAGTGTTTTTTACCCAATTTGGAGTAAATACATTCCTAAATAATAGTAAATTTCATACAAAAATTCGAAAATGGGCCGTAAGCTTTAAATTTCAGCTAAATATCTCCAGTAGTCTTCGAGTAAATCGCGTTGAAATAAACAGACAGACAGACGAACAGATAGACGGAGATGGCTAGAGCGATTCGTCTCATCGAGCTGATCAAGAATATAAACAATTTATGGGGTTTACGACGTCTCCTTTAGTGCGTTTCAAACTTTCTGACAAACTGAATATACCAGTTTACACTATGTACAAAGGGAATATAAAAAAAATAAAAAAAAATACGTTCAAAAAATGTTTTCGGACCCCTCAAAATATCCCAGAAACGTGTCAAAAGTATTTTTTAAGCATCTTTCGTTTGTATTGAATTTGAGATAAATCTGTCATATTCCTTTCAAGGTTCCAGTTATACTCTGTGAAATTTCACGAAGCTCGGTCTTTAAAAAAAAGTTGGCGTTTGCGTGGAAGAGGTCAGATTGTTAGTTGAGGAACTCTTTGTACTTCGTAATTTGAAGTTCTAATAATTTGTATGACACATTGTTAAGATGGTTGATAGAGAATAAAATGACGATGTTATCTTTTGTTATTAACATAAAAATTTTTAACAAACCTGAAATATTAGACAACAATATTTAATACAATAGCTTTAAATTGTACAAATGTGAATCAAAGGATATGTTTTTTTTCGTCCTGTCAAAATACGTATGCCGACCAGTGTAGATAAAAGACAGAAGATATGGTTTCGGATGAAATTTCATTTAAAGGGGCGGTGGCTCTCTTAAGAAAGAATGCCTCATATATATTCTTGACGAGATTAATAGACATACCTACGTTCGACTGTCTGTCTGTCTGTCTGTCTATCTGTACGTCTGTCTTTATTTCCGTTTGTCTGTTTAGTGCATTAAGTTTTGAAGATATCATGCTGAAATTTAAAACAAAAACTTCTTCATGTACATTCTATAAGTTTAGTTCAAATCGGACACCTTTAGCTTAAGATTTATTTGACAAATGGAATAATGGTTAGATCAATTCGTTCAATTTGATTGTGATATCTTTTTTGTTTTTATTGTTTTTATTCGTTACGAACTCCACAACAAAGCGGTAACACCCGTTTCACCCGTTTGTGTAATGTATCATATATATAAAACTATAATATTCTTTAAAGTAATGAAAGAACGACTTTATTTTATTTTAGATTTTATTTTTTTTTTTTCTTTCTTAAATTCTTTATCAGTGTCATGAAATCAGTTAAATATACGAACACCAAGGATTTCGCTCGTTTACGGTCTTCATGTTTCATACTACCACATACATTACGTACCGTCCTTTTACAGTCAGGTCAGAGATTGCTTGTTTGGTGTGACATCAAACCATGTCCTGAAACTGCAACTGCAACTAAAGATTGCAATCGCTGCTCGCGCACAGCTTTAAAGACGACAAGTTTATGTAAACTTTGGGTTTTTTTTTTTTTTTTTTTTAATGTTTAGATCTTAATTATTTGTAGCGATATACAAACGTTGGCTGATCAGACGCAAAGGTATTGTCTTAATGTCAATATTTGTTTTTTTTTTTTTTTTTACTTTTTAACTTAATGCAACCCGAAGTAGCAGCAGCAGCAGCAGCAGAAGTTGTTAAGCCGATCATCGATCAATATTCGCCCAAAAGCTTTAGTCAAGTTGACCGAACGTTCGTTGACATTTGATGCAAACCAACTTTGCTCCGCTGAAGATGTTGCTTCTGATGTTGGCGTAGTTGGCGTGAAGTGACAATTGGCCAAAAGTTGCATCATTCAGTCGACGTTTTTATTTTGTAAATATGCTTAAGAGGCGACGATTATCTTCGCAAAACACCGTTGGCATTTGGCTGGTCGCCTGACTGGACTGACTGGACTGGACTGACTTGACTGAACTAAACTGAACTGAAGTGACTGAACCGAAATGAAATGGCTGCGGCGGTTGCATGAGTGCCCAAGTGCCCAAGTGGCGCCCATATCCCGTCGTGCATTTGTCTGCAACTACATATATGTAATATATAAATTGAGCTCATTTATGTTCTGCTTCATCGTATTTCACATACACAAACGATAAAATGACTGCATTCTGAATTTGTATTTAGTATTTATGTATAAAATAGCTGATCTTGAGCTTTTGCACGAATTCCTATCAAATTTTATTTCGAAAAAAAAACAAAATTTAAGAAAAAAAAAAACACTAAACGTGAGACATTTAAACATTCAATTTTAGAACTTTACAGGATTCGAATCTGGTCTACACCTCAACCGCACGACAGTCTAATAATTGCAAATTCTGCAACACAATTACAATTTAAAGCAAAAATCATTATTTAGATAAGAAATTGGCTCCGCAACGCTTCTCTTTACAACTATTTCAAAATAGAAGAATATCAAGTGAATATGTTGTCTTTGATTTTAGGAACCACAAGATAAGTCGTATCTTAGTACCTTACTTTTTTGTATTGGATTTTCATACAAAAACTAAAAATAAATAGTGAAATTATTTTTTGGTCCAACACATTTTGGGATATTTCATTGGGACTATCATAGGCTTTATTTATAATATATTTGAAGTTTCTAGACATAGAAACATAGAAGCTTTTAGGCAAAAATCCAAAGTTTTGGGAAAGATTCGTATGGGAGCTAAACAAAAACCGTTTGATAGTGACCACTAAACGGCACAGAAAAGTCTCAAGTAAGGTGGCCCTATCTCTTATAGTCTCCGTGGTAATCGATTTCATACGGCAGACAGCATGACAGACGGACGAACGAACGGGCGAGAGGACGGACATAGCTACATCGACTATTCCAATCAAAGCTGATCAAGAAAATATATACTTTAAAGGGTCGACCATGCCTCTTTCAGCCTGTTGCATACATTTGCACAGACTTAATATACCCTTTTTCCCCTTAAATGGGTATATTACTGATACGAATAATATTATTACTGCTTGAACCTTGTAATTGTTGGGGAAAAAAATAGGTGATATTTGGAAATAAATACAAGACTGACCGGTAAGTTTTTTTTTTTTTTGTAAAATAAAACATCTTGGCTTCGAGTGGAATTTATGGATGGTCATCATATATATTTAACACTGAAACACAAAAAAAATATTATACTGTACATATACTTAGAATTATTGGGGCACCCCCAAAATCTCGATCACAGGTCAAATAACCGATTTTTCCCTTTTTTTTACTTATTAAGCTATACCTTAGTAAATTACACTCTTTAAAAAATTAAAGTTTTTTGTTTTTCTTACAGTTTTTATTTTTTTAATTTTTATGGAAAATTGTAATTTGATGAAAAACTTGTTTTTAGAAAACTTTTATAACTTCGTCAGTTTATGTCGGATTTGTCCCATTAAACATTCGTTTTATTCGTAATTAAGCTTAATTTTAAAGACTTATTACTGTTGATAGATGTTGCTTTAAAACAAAATAATTGTGTTTGCCCTCGAAAATACACACAAATAGAAACGGAAATGTCAAAACATGTTAAAAATCAAAAATTGGTTTGTAATTTACTGAGTTATAGCTCAATAAGTGGAAAAAAGAGGAAGTTTGACCCTAGATCCAGATTTTGGGGTCCCACTCTCTTGCAATATCAGATTTTCCAAAATAATTTAATTGGAATGAACTATACGGACCAGAATTATATTTAAAAAATTGGAGTCGTTTTAAAGATTGATTGGGCTTCAATATGTCGAATGACTTAAGTAAAATGACTTAAGAGAAAAATTTTTGACCATTTTTAGGCTTAAAAAATGTCAAGCTTTAGGATTTGAACAGGCAAACATTTGGATTGTTCATTTTCGTTAAGATTCCAAAAAGAAATTTGTAACTTTACTTTTGGAAAGAATTTTTGATATATTTTTTCAGCTTCATTTTAGTTGAGTTTTATTTCATTAAGCCGATGGCTTATCGCATTTTGAATCTTGCATTCTGAAATTGAGTCCCAACCAGCTAAGTCTTTTAGAAATTCAATTTCTCTTGTTTTTATCTCATTCGTTGACTTTTTGTGTCTCTCTATCTCTCTCTCTATGTTTTCGCATTGTACTTTACCTTTAGTTTCTTTTCTACATATCGCTGTCATTTAAAAATTAACCAAAATATTTTTAACTCGTTTGTTTTTGTGGCATAAGAATTGTCGTCGTCGTCGTCGTAGTCGTCGTCGTTGTTGTCGTTGTTGTCATTTTTCTTTTATTTTCTTTATTTTTGGTCGACACTGCGGGTTGTCGCTGGCTAAGACCCCTGCTGTCAGCAAGTGGCGCCTCGAAGGAAATGTATCAAATGTACTCTCTTACAGATATAATGAAAAGTATATTAATAGGGCTCGAAAGTTTGTAACACCCTAACCGGTAGTCTGTCTTAGCCATTGTATTTGTTTTGTTTATGAATTTTTAATAAATAAATAAATAGAAACCTTTTTTTTTTTATAACTTCCTAATGTGAATGGGTCGTTAATAAATAAGTATGTAAACAAGCCAACTGTTAGATAGAAGTCACATACGACCATTTTTCTTATATTTAAAATTCTTTGTTTTAGTTGATTTGACAATGATAAGCCAGCATGAATGTGGGAATATGTCTAACTTTGCAATTTTTCGAAACAACACTAGAGGCATGTATGAGCTCTTAAGAAAGTTTTTGAAATAATAATTTTTTTTATTTATATATAGCAGTCATATAGATCTACTGGATTTCCATTATGTCCATAAGTTTTACAGAGAAATCGTTGACACCATAACTCACTTTATGTAATCAAATAGAAAGAAAATAATTATCAAACGATAAATTTCATCTCTACTACAAAAGACATAAAAAACTAAAGACATGATTTCATTTGCGAACAAAATTGCGACCGACGGAAGGATGCTTGGTAGTACACCATAGTACTATAGACGCTTCCTTTTAATGTACTAAGTACCTTAAGAAAAACAAACAAAAAAAAAACAAAAAAAATGAAAATCAACTAATTCAGCTTGTATTCAAAAGACTCCGCTATTTTGGTGTGCAACTTCATTCCAACAGAGACTTTAGACTTTAGTTCATTGAATTTTATGCCTCTTGGGTGCAGTTGCATTTTCAAAAGCGCATTAATTTTGGTTAATAACAAGCGCTTAGGCCACAACTCATGTCAACATGCATCAAAAACCAATATTGCCAATATTTATATTTTATATATTTTTTTTTTTTGTGTGTGTTTTATATCGTTGCTATCCTGCCGCTTATAGACTTCAATGCGCGACGCAACGCAGAAAACCAATAAGAGAGCCTCTGGCAAAAAAAAAAAAAAAAAAAAGCAAACAGACAGACAGACAAACAAACAATCGCACCGAACTTTGTAGTGGTTTAACAGAGCGAAACCAAATCAATTGTAGACAATTGAAATGACGTTTCAGTTTATGCGTAAGAACCGCCAGCGGTATAAGATCAAGCGCCAATGTTATATTGGCTAAAAGGGTTGAGTTGCAGCAGCAGCAGCCGCAGTAACTTGGTTTGCTGATGACGGCTTGAATTGTTTGTTGTTGTTGTTGCACGGATAAATGATCGCGGGACAAGCAAAATATCACTTCGATTAATTTAAATGCGGCATTCGGTATTAAACTGACAAACGAATCAGATCGGATCGGTTCGGTACGGTTCGGCACGGCGGTGTAACGAGTGAGAAAGTTAATGTGCAATGTTGTGGAATGAAGCAGTTAAGGAGTATACATACTCGTGGACCCTGAAGCCATACATTGAAAGTAGCAAAATGATATTTTGTTTTTATGGAATTTGAAAAAAAATAATTCTAAGAATTCTTTTTAGTGTTTGTTTTTTTTTTTTTTTTTTTTTTGATTTTAGAATTCGTTTTAAACAAAACATTTATGTAGGACTACTATATGGGTACGATTTAGGCTAGCAAATATTATGAATCCTCCAAAATAATGCAAATCCAAGAAAATAATCTTCTGTAATGTCAAAAAAAATACCAGTCGATCTTCCATAAAACAGAACCCAATAGAATCTAAGTAACGCTATGCAAATTGTAATTGAGTTTTCATAACTTGTTGCCAAATGTTTTCAATTAATTAAAACTAAACAAGGAACAAGAAAAAACATTAACTTCGGTAGAACCGAAGCTTAAATACCCGCCACACGAATCTTAAAAGAGTTTATGAGTAATCATCAGTGGTCACCCAAGTTTACACACAGTATTAATTTAAAATTTTGAGCTAAAAATACAGATATGTATAACAACATATTTCTCGAAAATATCTGGAAATGGGCGGTAAGTTTGTATGGAAGAAACACCTAAAAATGGGCGTGGCACCATGATATTGGAAGAGTTTTTATCCAATATGGAGTAAATTCATGAATAAATAATAACCATTTTCATACAAAAATTCGAAAATGGCCGGAAATTTTGTATGGGGGCTATGCCAAAAAAATGGGCGTGGCACATCTGATTTGACATTGGTTGACATTAGAATGTTTTTAGCCAAATTGGAGTGAATATATGCATAAATATTTACTATTTTCATACAAAAAATCGGAAAAAAACGGAAAGTTTGTATGGGGGCTATACCTAAAAATGGGCGTGGCACTCTAATTCTCGAACTCATAATAGTCGTTGCCGAGAAAAGCTTAAGTTCCAAATTTCAGCTTAATATCTTTATATCTTCAACAAAAAAGATGCCTAGAAATATACAGACAGACAGACGGACAGACGGACAGACGGACAGACGGACATAGCTAGATCGATTCGTCTCGTCGAGCTGATCAAGAATATATATATACTTTATGGGGTCTACGACGTCTCCTTTAATGCGTTACAAACTTTCAGACAAAATGAATATACCCTTAACACTATGTGTGGCGGGTATAATAACACTATGTGTGGCGGGTATAAAAACGTAAACTTTGGTGGAACTGAAGCTTAAATACACGTCACACGAATCTTTAAAGAATTCATGTGTGATTATCAGTGGCTTAGACAAAATTTTGAGATGGGATCAGTGGGAAACTGATACCACTATCAAATTTTAAGGAAAAAATACAGATGTAACAATATTTTTTTGAAAATACGAGGTGTGCTCAAAAAGTATCGCGAAAATTATTTATTTATTCATGAATATCTATTTTGTCCCCTTCAAAGTAATCCCCTCTCGATAAAATACACCTATGCCAACGTTTTTTCCAATCCTCTAAACATGCCAAATAGTCCCTTTCCGGTATAGCCATCAGCGTCTTCTTCGATTTAGCTTTTATCTCCTCAATCGACTCGAAACGCGTTCCCCGGAGTGGTCTCTTGAGTTTTGGGAATAGGAACGATATTGGTTGAATTTTTGGCAAAAAATCACGAAAAATCAGTACAGTCTTTAAAAAAAATCATCATTTTTGGTACCAACCGAGACTTGACACGTTTGAGGCCCAAAACATCCTTCAAAATGGTATTAATTGATCCTTTCGATACGCCAATTTCATCAGCAATGTCTCTCATAGCTAATAAGTAATAACGCCTCAAAAAAATCGAACTTCGAATATACGTACTCCGCGAAAATTCAAAATTCGCGATACTTTTAGAACACACCTCGTATCTGAAAATGAGAGGTAAGTTTGTACAGGGCTATATGTTATAGTGGCCCGATCCTTACCACATAGGATGATAATAGATATGTTTTTACGCAATTTGGAGTTAATATACTAATATTAAAAACCAATTTTCTTAAAAAAGTTCGAAAAAACAATCGATAAGTTTGTATAGGGCGGACAGACAATCGGACATGGTTAGATCGAATCGTCTCATCGAGCTGATTAAGAATATATATGTTCTTTATAGGGTCTGTGATGCCTCTTTTAATGTGCTACAAAATTTCCGACAAACTGAATATACCCGTTTACACTATGTGTAACGGGTATAAACATACTGGATATACGGACAAAGCACAATATGCCAGTTACTCGCATAACGGATCGAAGAATTATCTATTTTAGCACTAAAAATGTCAAATTAATATGTGTTATGCAGTACGAAGCTTTGATTTCCCAACCACCTGAATTGTTAATACCCGAAATAAAAATAGTGGTCCACCAATGAGCTCAATTTGGCAAATACTTTTGTGTCAATACGATTTTTTCTTAATAATTTTATTGCTTACAACAGACAAAAATGCAAAACCTTGATATGCTTTATAAGGCAAAACGAGTATGTATTTATGCGCGAGGGTTGTCTCAGTAGTAGCTGGTCCGTCATTTGAAAAGTAAATAGAAAATACCAATTTTACGTACAATTTCTTCAAAGTCAAAAGAACAAAAATGGCAAATAAAATTTACAAAATGGCGTTTACAAATGGGTGTGCTATTGTAGTTTCCCAATTTTTGTTTCTCTGTAGAGCCAGATACTTTTGTGACTATCCTCGTATGTCATATCATTTTTACATACAGTATTTATATATGTAGGTATTTATTTTTATTTATTTTTTTTTTTGCTAGCTTTGTACACCTGCGCTTAACGCTTAGCGATCGCATAGCATAGCACAGCAGAGTCTCACAGTAAATATCTTCGTATTTATACGATACAATACGATACAATACAACAATACAATAAAAAGTGATGTGGCAAGTTCATTACTCATTTCGTTAAAACACTATATTTTTGTCTGACTGTTTTGGGATAAGCAGGCTTAATAGATTAATAAGATCAATTTCATGCCTGCGCCTGCGACTGCGCCTGCGTACGTACGACAGCACAACCGATGCGTAACATATTGTGAAAGCGGCGGTGGCGAGGCGTGGACGATATTTATCGCTTAATGGAGCTGTGTGTATGTTGTATATACATATATGTATGTATGACTGTATGTATGTGTTTATGTGTAGTACTTAAGTGCACTGTAGCACGGTGTTGAGTAGAGTAGGCGTGGCAATATTGCTGGCGGTTCGTAATGAATCGTATCAGATCGGAGTTGAAATGAGGTTGGTCACTTTCGGTTATTATTATTTGGTTTTTTATTTTTGTTTTTATTTTTTTTTTTTTTTAGGGGGGAATGCGACATTTGTGTCTCTTGTGTGCATCTTTAATGATTTATGATTTGTAGAGATAGGACTGACTGCCTGACTGACTGAGTTGACTGGCTTATGTGAGTTTGAAAAGGATATGTTGACAGGTGCTTCTGTTCGTGCCTTTTATTATGTAAATAGGTACAAATGTCGATGTGTGTGTGTGTGAGTGTGTTTGTATCTTTCTATGCAAGATAATTTTTTTAGAGAATAATTTGGCATTTTTTAGATATATTAGAGAACAAATATTATGAATAAAATTTGTTATGCAATGTCGATTTTTGGAAGAGGAAATAATTAGTGAAAATAACAAATTATGGCAAAAAGTTTTTTTTTTCTAAAATAAGAGGTTGGAAGCTACACAACTAGAGATGGAAATTTCTAAATAATTTATGCCTTTATTACTTTAACAGCTTACATAATAAGCTTTCTATAAACGCATGAATCGATGTCCTGCTATGAACTTATTTGTTGTTTTGGCAACTTTGTAGGAATAATTTAAAAATGAGCTGTTTGAAAAACTCAGAACACTTGAACAGCCTCCCACATAGTCATTAACATAAAGCTTATTTCATTATCTTTCAATTTCAACCATAAAATGCATATTTTACACCATTATAATTGGCATTCTTTTTTGCAAGTATTTAAATCAACAAAAGTTTCGATTTGTTCTATTGTCTGTAGTTATTGACAATTGAGTTATTGTCTCTTTAAAATTTGAAACTACAACCATTCTTATCGTACCTTACGTTAGTCTATATTAGCAATTAAAATTTTGTGAAGAATGCAACTTCGTATCTCATCTAGGTTTCGAACTATAGTAATTCTTCTTAAACATTCGAATTGATCCAATAGTTCTACTTAAGAGGTAGTTTCTTACAAAATCCTTTCCATGATCCAAAAATTGTAATAAAAAGTCATAAAATATTTAACTCTGCAAGACGCTGACAGTGTCGGTCCTGATGTAAGGCTCAGAAGCACGGGTCATGTCGTAATCGAATGAGTCGGCGTTGGGCGTGTTTGAGAAGAAGGTAGTTTGGAGAATCTTTTGACCAATCAGAATGGGAAATAGCATCAGTATTCGCACGATCTAATCACTTTCGGTGATTTTTTTTACAGTGAATTAAAAATTACACTGCGACTGAAAGTAGGGACTTGCGATTTTCTTGTTCGGCGATTTATTGTATTTTCTCGCTATTCGCAAACAATGAAACTGTTCAGTTATCAGCGATTGGTGCTTTTATCATTCTTCGCGATTCGTTCATATTCGCAAAAGAAACAACCAAGAACACCATATTTTTTCGACAATATTATTGTTCGTGCAATTTCAATTTTTTACAATAAAAGCAGTGTTTTATTTTTTAATGAACTAAATAAAACAAAGTCGGTTTGTTATGTTGGTGTAGCGAACCAGTTCGGTATGTGCGATTTTGTGTATATATTCCAGAACAGTAAACTTGTTCAGTAATCGCTGATTGTTTTTTTTGCGAACGGCGTTTTTATCACTGATTGCAGTCTCAGCGATTTTCAAGTCGCAGTCGCTAAAGACTCTGCGACTCAGAATCGTTTTTTTGTAACCTTTAAGACATTCAATAAAAAGAATGGGCTGGTCCCCTGTGTCGGATGGATCCAAAGCCTCCGCCAAGGAAAAGTTTATGCACAAAACGTGAACTAAATCAAAGGGGAGACTACATTTACTGGTGCGAAGCCCTACGTGATACTAAGGCTAATAATCGCCTTGGTATCCCGCAGGGTTATATAGTTTTGATTTAATAATCAAAAAGCTTAACACTGAACAGTGCAGTGTTATCTAAAATTCATTTTGTCACAGTGTCAGTACCAAAACTCCTCCGAAACGGTTAAACGACTTTTATGATATTTTTTATGTATATTTGGTAGGTCTAAAAATAGGATGTAAACTATTTTTCATATCCCTAATTTGGTGTGGCCCCCATATAACCGATTACATTTTTATCGAATATTTCCGAAACAAATCAAAGCGATTTCAACGAATTTTTTTAGATGTTTTTTTTTTTTCCAAAGTACAAGACAGGATATATGACGTATTGGAAAAATGGGCGTGGTCAACAGAGAATGGATACAGAAATTTATCGTATATTTACAAGTATTTTAGAGAAATGAAGTTCGGTATACATGTTACTAGGACTCGCAAAGTTGAAAAAAATGGAAGTGGATCCATTTGAAGCTGTGGACCCGAAAAAAATTTTATCCAATTTTTTTTCAAGAAATGCAATTGACAGTATATTGTACATTTTGACCCGAGCACGGCCGGGTTTCTCACTAAAAAATAATATTTAAATGTATTTCAAGAGAGTTAAATCTACACATCTTTGAACTATGTTATATTTAGCCACCAAATATATAACAACGCAAAAACTCGAGCAAAGACTCGGTACCTGATTTGAACAATATTTTTTTGTTTTGTTGCGTTTGCATCGATAGATGTGGTCACGAAAGGAAAAAATTCTTGGAAATTTTGTTGTATTAAGGGTCTAAGAATCGGACGAGCCTTTTTGAAACCATGGAATAGCCGTATATCCCTTGGAATGAATCAGACAGTAGAGTAGAGATTTCTTGAAACAGGGCTCATTTGAATTAGATGGTTAAAAAACATTTTTTGGCCTCCAAGGTGTTCAAAAAGAGATCTGTCCGAAAGAATTTGGACCTGGGACCCATATGGGGACCCCATATAAAGTTTTTTGACCAATTTTTTTGTATTACAGGTGAGCACTTAGACGGCGATTTTGGGCGATTGGCCCCATAAGAGCCTAATCAAAAAAAAAATAATTTTATTTTTTTCAAATAATTAAACAAGAGAAACGAAACTCGGTATAAATGTTATTACACCGAGAAAAGTATAATCCATTGGAAAAACGAGCGGTGGGTGAACCAAAAAAAATTCGTTTTATTTTTGCAAATAATTGAGCTAGACAAATGAAATAAGGTATTACTACATGATCCGAGCAAGGCCGGGTAGTTCAGCTAGTTTTCACATAAAAATCAGTAAGCCGACGTATCATTTTGTAGTATAAAACGAAGAATGGAATGTGAACTCAAATCTTCAAAATATTTAAGTTTCAAAATAAAGTTTTTGAACCATTGTGCATTGTAGAGCTCAGCTAAATTAGCCAATTCTGCTGTTGTTGTTTTGTCTCATGTTGTCTTTTTATTATTGTTGGTGTTTTTTTTTTTTTTTTAATTTTTTATTTTTTTTTGCTGTTTTCATGATGAAAGCGACCAGTTTGCGTGGCTGTCGTTTTGTGTTTTTTATTGCCAGTTAATGGCCTAAAGTGTACTTCTTGATAATATTTGCATCACTTAGGTAACCGCCGTCGACGACACAACGACTTGCCTTCATTGCCTATAATCGCGCTGTCTCTGATCCGTCGCTCAAGACGCATGCGATATATATTTTGTAGAATATTCATTCGATGGCTCATTCGCTCGCTCGCTTATTCGCTTGCTCACACATAATGAAGTGTTTAGTATCGCATGTCGAGTTTTCTTCTTTTCACTTCCCATCGGTTTTATTCGCATCAGTTTTATTTGTCTACACTGAACATTTGACAGCCAACTAGATTCTAAAAATTTATAAAGTCTCAAGTTGCATTTGTTAGCCGTCGCACTTGCATATTAAATGTCAAATTTACGAGCCAACTCAAAAGCTAGAAGAAAGAAAGATGCTTCCTCCCTTTTTTTTTTTTTTCTTCCATATTTTTTATTTTTGTCTGTTTTAGTCTGATCTGATCTGTGCTATGCTCTGCTCTGCTGTGCGACGACATGTCACATCTCTTCTCCATATGATATCTTTTTTATTCGTCAAAACTCAATTTACATTCAATTACAAATTGTTGCTCATTTTGAACAACAAAAAGCATAATCAACACTGATTTCTCAAGTTGTTTCTAAGCGATAAGCGAAAGCTAAAGCTAACTAACTGCATCATAGTTGTGACTATGCCAGAACATTGTGTATGTTTGTAGATATTAAATGCAACGCGGGGGCCACTGTATTTCGCAGATTTTACGGCACAAACATGTCAAACGGTTTGTAACTGTTAAATTTTAAGAGGCACACGCACACACACACAACAGGTACATAATCACAGCTCTGATCATCGTCATCAGCATCAGCATCAGCTGGCAACAACAATAATTGAATTTGATATAAAACAGATAGACAGGCGGACAGACAGAGGGACAGACAGACAGACCAACCGGTTCGCACGATCTGTTAAGGTGCAAAATTCATATAAAATCGAATGATAAAGAGCGCTGGGAAAGATCGTTATTGACAAGCAAATCAGCGTTGCCCCATGCAAAAAAAAAAAAAAAAAAAAGAAGAAGAAAAAAATGCAACATAATCGTTTGTATGCCACAATAAATGTTTGCATAATTTCGTTTTATTTTTTTCTTTTTGTTTATAAAATGCCACCGAGCTGCTATGGAATGCGTTGTAAGAGGAACAACCAGTCACATGGAGCTATGTATAATTAGTCGTGGCAACGATGATGCAAAAAACAGATAAAGGATCCAGCCAGCCAGCCAGCCAGCCAGCCAGCTCCACCAGCTCGTCAGCTCGTGCAGAATACAATAATCAAAATAAACACTTCAACAATATGATTTTGCAGTTTTGACATTGTTGTAACATAATATCGCGAAAGATATGATCGAAACTATATTGAAAAGATTGGAGAACAGCGTCCTGCTAGGCAACGTTCTGATCTGATCAGTTGGAGTTTTGCGTAATCGATTTTCTGAATGTTATTCAATAAACTGGCGCTATGCACAGAGCAAATAAATGGAATGATTTATGGTAAACGAGTGAATAAAGTTTAAGCGAAATGTATTGTGTATTGTGAAAGAACCAATGTTGTACACGAACACACAAATCTAGATGACTAAAGCTCATAGAGTCACAAAATTAGGTATTTTAGGACGCTTTAGACGAATTTAGTCGATATATTTCATTTTCATTATTATACACGAGTGGTATGAAAATTAATAAAGTGTCCAGCACTGCTATAAAGTCAATAGATTCGGTTTCATTAATCCAAAACACCGAATGCATTTAGTGAATATTATTAGGATGAGCACATTGCAATAGAATCAGAGAGAGAGAGAGAGAGAGAGAGAAGTAGCGAAATTCGTATAAAACAGAAACTACTTGCCTGGTTAACCTGACTCAAAGTTTTGTTTTTACTTTTTTTTCTTTTCCATGTGTCAGCCACACAATGCGATCCTAATTATATATGTACATATTCATCTTTTACGGCACAGTTGACAGCCAAACAAAAACAAAAATCGGATAGGATCAGTCAGCCTAATATACAGACTGACAGTCTGAATGGCAGTAGTTGCTTTGCGTGACTTTGATGAATGTTGAACGCACTGAACTGATAGGAGAGCATACTCTGAGTAAAGTCAAGCGGTCATTCTGGATTGTTCTTGTTGTTGTTGCTGTTGTCCTTCTGCTTGATTATTTTGCACTCCTTAGTAACATATTCTGTCTTGTTTGGCTGTGTGTGCGTGTTTCACATAAAATATTAATTAAAGTTTGTGCACAAATCAAAATATAAACAAGGAGCCTCTTTTTTTTTTTTTTTTTTTTTTGCTTTTTCGTTTCTTTTTGTCAACTTTGATAAAAACCGAATTTTTATACCAGCCATAAATCGTCTAAACTAGTTTTTATTAAGCGCAACATTTAAAACTTTTCCATTTTTTTTAATCTTTAATCTTTCCAATTCTAGAGTGTTATGACACGGTATTGTCACAATCAACAAAAAAAGTTATCGAAACATTCGAGTTAATCGAAATATTAGTTTTTAAAACGTTTGACTGGTTTGTTTTTATAAAACAATCGGAATTCGATTAAATTTGAAAGTTTTGCAATCTATTACCGATCAAAAGCGGAGATTTTTTTTTTTTTTTTAAAAAACTTAATAAACGTCACAAATAATTAAGTTCGTCTGTCTCTTGCGAGGTAATTCCTTTGCTCAGTTTTAAAGATATTAAGCTGAAACTCGAAACTTAAGCTTTCCTTGGTCCTAGGAAGTATGCATGTCAAGACTAGAATGCCGCGCCCACTCCAAGGTATAGCTCCGTACAAATCTACTTCCCATTTTTAAGTTTTTGTATGGAAATACTTTTGATTTCTAATTTTTTTGATCCTTAGTAGTTTGTACGTCGGAACCAAGGTGCAATACTAATTTTAAGGTATAGCCTCCATACAAACTTACTACCTTTTTTTAAACTGTTTATACGAAAATAATTGTTATTTATGAATGTATTCAGTACAAATTATATAGGAACACTTCCAATATAATTCAATGTCAAAACCAAGACGCCAAGCCTATTTTTAGGTATGGCTCCCATACAAATCTTCCTGGCATTTTCGAGTTTTTGTATGAAAATAGTTATTATTTGTGAATGTATTTACTCCAATTTTAATAAACACTTTTCTGATGTCAATACATGTCTACACAAAAGATTTGATAAGGGTTGGGTCACTATATGGAAAACATTTTTTATGGTCCCACCCCCTAAGATTGTTCTATATCAAAAATAAGAAGATCCGGTATTTTTTTTTTAATCAGATAATATTTAATAGCATTTCCTCTTAAATTTACTGTATAAACCTTAACCGAATTTCGATGTTTCTCTTGTTATTATTTAATTTTTAATTTTTTTTATTTAATAATAAAAAGTATTGTTTTTCTTTTTCTTCTTATTTTTAGGTTTTTGGGTTCTTTTTGAAATTTTAGGGGCTCTGCGGCAGCATTAAGTATAAATCTTCTTATTTTCGATAAAGAATAATCCTAGGAGAGGGAAACATAGACATTTGGATCACCCTAATATAGCTCCCATACAAACCAAATGTTTGTTATAGAGTATTGATATAAAAATTGGTAATTATTTAAGCTAATTGCTTTAAATATAATGGAAACTTTTGTTATGCTACTCCATGTGTACAGTGTAGATTTGATAAGGATTAAATAAATAAATACAAAATATTGAATAAAAATTAGGTCACAAAGTAACATCAAAAAGTCGTGTTTTTGTCATGAAAATATCTTGTGAAGGGTATCAAAACTTCGGTTATACCAAAGTTAAAGTTTTTCCTTGTTATTTATTTATTTACTTATTTATTTTTATTCAGTTTTTTTTTCTTTTTTTTTTTTTTTTTTTTTGTCTTTGAGCCTTGCTTTGCTAAAATTGAATACCAAAGTTCAGGTTTTTTTATTTTATTTTTTTTTTTTTTTGTTTTAATCGAAGTAAAGAGAGCAGCAGCCGCAGCCGCAATAAGCGAACGTGAGGCTGTGAGGATTGTGTTCAGAGCCTTTTTCATTAAATACTATAAGAGCGATTTCATGTTTATAGGCGCAGCTTATCATATTAGCCTGCCAAAAGAGTGGAGCAAACGAGTGCATTAAGTTAAGTTTAGCCAGTTTAGCCAGCCAAGCAGACAACCTAATTTTGCATTGCAAAGAGCTGCATCATTTCGTATCTTAACATTCAACTCGTTGGAGTTGGAGTTGGTCGTACTTGCCGTTGCTGCTCATTTACAAGCGCCTAATGACTCATCGTTTTTTTTTTTTTTTTTTTTGTGTATGCGACTTGTTAAAATTATTAGCGCCAATTGGCTCGTATATAACGCATTTAGCGAGTTAAAATTACATTAAAAACGAATGCATTTGCATTTCATCTTCGTTCCTTGTAATTGGCTCAAAGTCGTTACGTTATCGAAATGTTATTGTCTGTCGTCAGCGTTAAAAAGTTCATTGCCATAATTTGAAATGCGCTGATAACGCACAAAAAACCAAAACAAAAACTTTATCATTGATTATGGCTGGGCACTAAATACATACTTTTTGCATGCAACTATTTTAATGTTCAGTAGCTGAGTAGCTGTGAGACAGCTTTTAAAGTTGCAAATGCAAAATATAATTGGTATTTTCTACGAACGAACAAAAGACTTAAGATACGAACCTTTTATAATTTAGAATTATTAAAGAGAAGCGTGTTTGTATCACAAGTTTGAGGTGAAAAATACCTCCTTTTTTTTGCTAATTTAAAAGCAAAAACATCTTAGAGCGCCAATTAGCATAAATCATTGCGCCTAGTTAGACAGGCAGACAGACGGACAGATAGACAGACAGACAGACGAATGGACAGATAGACAGACAGACGAATGGACAGACAGACAGACAGAAGACCTTTAGTACAGATGAAAACTGTTTATAATTCATACTTTTGATAAAAAAAACTTCTGAAAAGTTATTTGTAGATTTTTATACATTCAGACATAATTTTCGCTTTATAAATGCAACAAAAGCAAATAATAACAAATAGTCACGTTTTGTTGCAGTTCTGTTATTATCGCTTTTTCAAATCAGTTTACACCTCAATTTCATTTGACACATATCGAACACGCATACGCTTTACAGTCACTCGAATTGTATTCGATAAGATGAGTATATTAGAATTGTAGAAAAGAATGTAACATATACATTCTCGAGAATATAGATCTTCAAAGAAGCATATGTTGAGTTACAAGATATATTTGATGATTTACTGGAAGAAACCGGATCAGTCGCGAAGAGGTTATGGCAAAAATAAAATTTTTTGTTTGTAGGTGCCTGCGTTTTTAAAAATGAAACCGTAATGCTTTGCACGTTATTTTACTTTCTTAAAAAAAAAAAAAAAAACCTCATTTTCCACGATTTTTCTCTCGAAGGGCCTGAACTGAACCATGGCTGTATTACAGAAATGAGTAAAATTCCAAATGGGCCTATACTATTTATTTAATATGCAAAAAATATGTGTAGCGTACCTTATAGCCGTATACACACACTTGACTGTAGCGCTCTTTCCATTTCACATATTAGTCGTGCATTAGCAGCATAGAATGCTACTTAAGCCCTTCGAACATTTGCAATTTATGAATTTCGTAGCGTAAGATGAGAATAATCGCGTAAGATGAGAACAATGTAAAAACGAGAAGAACGTCAATTCGAATAATTTACACAGAACTGAAGGAACAAAACAGAACAGAACAGAGCAGAGCAGCTGACTTTAAAGTTGGTTGTCAAAATCTTTGTGTCAATCAATACAAAGCGGCGTGGCAATCAATTGAAAAGTGTCAAATACGTAATTCAAAATTTTGTAATGTATAAATTCATTTTAAATATTAATATAAACGATGAGTTGTATTGTTTTTTTTTTTTTTTGTTTTTAACTAAATATGCTGCGCACGAAGAGATGCACAAAACTGGACAACATCGACAAAGGCACATTGCCTTCTTCTGCGGCTACTGCAACTGCAACAGCTACGACTTCGCTTCTGCCTTCACTTGACTTGTTATTGTTCCTTTAACTTAATATGAAATTCAGTTTTGGTTTTTCTTTGCAACAATGACGGCTTTAACCTTGTCAGTATCAATTTCGCTTTTTAATTAATAAGTAATTAATTTATTTTGTAATCATAAATGGCGTTTAGTTTAAATTTATAAAACTCCATTGAAGAAAGTGCGTACGTTGCTGTATGATAATTTTAAGAGTGTTTTTAGCATAATTGTTGGAAACAAAAAGTCGGAAATTAGATTTTACACAGTTCGTTTTTCACTATTAAGCTGGCCTAGAAGAATCTGTCATTCCTAAGAAAAAAGGAAAAGGTATTAGAACCTTGAGTTTTATATAAAATTTTACGAATTCATTGTGCAAAGTATTGCCCATCGCTAGCTACTACATTCTCTCATCTTTCGGACAATTTACGGATACCATGTCGGAAGAATGACTCGCCTTTTGAGGCCAACCATGAGGAAGCCACTTTTGGCTGTCTTCATAATAAGTGAACTGCTGCTAAACTAGGCCATGACTCTTTAACCGGAAGTGTTGGTAGTTGGAAGGAGCGATGGCTGCAGAATACAGCGGGTGGGATAGGACTTCTCATTTAAGAGTTTCCAAGTAGGTATGTTCCGATTTTCGTCGTATTCTGGCCGTTTTTGCTTTAGTGCGCTGCTCATACACATGAGTTTAGTCTGACAGAGTTCCCCCATAATCTTTTCATTCGGTTTTATAAGTTCGTAGTAGATCACGCAGTGTTGGTCCTACGAAATACAGAGCATAAACTTTATGCGATGAATATTCGCCTTAGCGAAGGATGTAGGTGGCTGGTCAAGCAAAACTCATGACTTTTATGCGCTTGGGGTTATAGTAATGGACCTGCTTATTATCGCCAGTCACAATTTGATGCAAAAAAACCGTTCCTTTTCTGCCGTTCAAGCAGCTGTTTACCGGTGAAAAATCGTAAGGCACTCAATTTTCTGCTTTTGGACCATTCCCAAGGCTAGGAAATGATTGCTTGATTAACAACCAATGAATCTAAAAGTAATTGTTGCGTTTGACATGGGTCTTTATCGATTAATGCCTCAAATTCTTCATCTTTAAGCTTTTTCAGGTGACCTGGACGTTCTTAGTCATTCACATCAACCTTACCACTTTTTCAGTTGCAGCAAACTCACTATAAACTTCCACTAATATTCGATGACCCTCTTCCCGCAAAAACACTATATTTGGTATTTTTTTTTTTTAATTTAAATTTTTACATATTTCAGAATCGGAAAAGCTTGGAAACAATATATTTTACATTATTTCTAAAAAAAAAAATGCGTAGAACATAAGCAAGCGATGATTTTTACAAATACATAGTTTTCATCAAATGAAGTTTTTATTTCGTAGAAGACAGTCAGAATAAGTCTGGTATCCTGTAAACATCTCTAAAAACATAATAATTTAAACTCTCTGACTGCAAAAAATATATTTTCTAAAAGTAGATTTGTTCCTCCAAATTTTAATATTTTTTGTTTCCTAAAATATATCTCACAACGAAGTATCGCGAAGTATGCTCACATTATATTTGAAAAGGCTTTTATATCGTTCGAAGAAGTATGGTTCCGAGCTGCAGCGAAAACGTTTTCACATTGGAAATAAATGGTAAGTGCCGCTGCGCATACTTATTTAGAAACACTTCCAACTAGACTGCAGTAACACGTACCATGTGTGTGGCGAGTGTCTTTCTGTATCTTTGCTCCATTTCGCGCATTTCCCGACGGTCCAATATTCTACTCTAGTTTTGCAGGTTTAAGAAAACTTAGCTGACAAAGTGATTCATGATTGTGGCGTTCCTTGCTAAGTTCATTAGCTGTTCCAGTCGTCTACTAGCTGCCAATTTGGCGATTCTGACGTTGTGTTCGTTTTCCAGAATTTTGCTGTGAAACGGAACACACCATAGAAAAACTGTTCCGACTAAAGCCTTGATGACAACCTGCTCTGTTGCATATTCTATTAGAAGTTCGAAATATTTTTATTTAGCATATACCTCTGCCGGGAACACATAACGAAAGCACACAGAAACGAAATGTTTTTACAATCCTTAATTTTTCTCGACCCAGATTTACCCTAATTTTATCAGATTATTTTCTATAGCTACTTTGAAACAAATTTTTATAAATATATAATTTCTTTTAACTCATTATTCTAGCTACTCACTGCTCTATAATCTGAGAGGCAGTAAATTGGACATCTTAAAACTTAAAATTGAGGATGCTCCTCCATACTCCTCCATAGGCTTTCGCAAAAGATGCCGACGTCGATACAAGATAATGCGAAAAAATCCGTGTAAACGTGTGCGAAAACTGGATTTTGACGACGATTCAGAATGGGAAACACTGTACAAACCAGTGAAGGGTGGCAATAAAGTTACAAAGCGTCGCTATTGCGAACAAATTATCTGCAATGAGGCGGCGACTGATACACAAGATCTCATAATGACAGACGCAACTGCACAGAAAACTCCGAATTGTGTTGACCAAGAGACATATACAGATATAGATCGATGTAGATATAAATCCGAATCCGAACAATTATTAATACCAATGAGTATAGTGCTGACTTCATTACATCATAACTCTGGCGACAATCTTAGTGTGCTGAATAGCAACACAACACTTCTAACGCAAATCAATGAGTTGCAATGCGATCTAAAGCGGCAGCAACTTTTTGATTATATAAAAAAAAAACTTTAAATATTTCTACAAAAAAGGTTCTACAAATAGCCGAAAACATGGTCTTCCGAAGATTGTACGCACAAATCGTTTAAACATTTTTGGAATAAAATATGAAAAACGCCAGCTACAATTAACACCGAAAAATCAAATTGAAGTTTGCGAACAAATTCAACAAACTGATAAGATCTGCAATGATGCGGCGACTGATACACAAGATCTCATAATGACTGACGCGACTGCACAGCAAACTCCGAATCGTGTTGACCAAGGGACAGATATAGATCAAGCAATATTATGCGTGAATCGGGGAACAACAGTAATCGCAGACACCGCAAATAGACACGTTCAAACAGTTTTCGATTGGATGCAGCGCGATATGGCAACACAGGTTAATATTGAGCAAGTTACTAACCAAATCTGTGTTTATAGTAACGCTCCACAGACTAATGTGAATACCAGAGATATATTTACTGAGACTATCTGGCAAACGCAACATGGTTGGACACAAACAGAAATACCACCGCTTGTGTGCGTCATATCGACACAAACTGATTGGTCTTCTAGACTGCGTCATTCGGGCACTCAGTGGCAACTCACAGCTTTCTTATTGAATACAGAAACACAAACTGAAAGTTTTTCGTCCGAATCGGACGAAACTTTCCAAAATATAGTGCTCACTTCATTATGTCAGAACGCTGCCTACAATCTTAGAGTGCTGAATAGCAACACAACACTTCTAACGAAAATCAATGAGTTGCAATCCGAGCTAAAGCGGCAGCAACTTTTGGCCAATGCTGAGAAAGATGATAAGCGACGACTACAAAAAATGTTCTACAAATAGCCGAAAACATGGTCTTCCGAAGATTGTACGGACAAATCGTTCAAACATTTTTGGAATAAAATATGAAAAACGCCAGCTACAATTAAGACCCTTCATGATCCAGGAAATTTGGTAAATTTGCATAAATTGCTTTTTGATTTTTGATTAATGCATTTCTTCATTCCAGGGACAAGGGAACCCAAACCGAGGCAAAACAATATAACGATATGGGTAGCCAGACTACAAAAAAATCAAAATGGTTTTAGAAGAATACTTCAACCAGAGTTTTAATTACAAAAAATAGACACCAAAAAAAAACAAAACTGATTCAGAGAGCCGGCTTGTTATACCCGCCACACATAGTGTGAAGGGTATTATCAGTTTGTCGGAAAGTTTGTAACGCATTGAAGGAGACGTCGTAGACCCCATAAAGTATATATATTCTTGATCAGCTCGATGAGACGAACCGATCTAGCCATGTGTCCGCCTGTCTGTCTGTTTATCTCTACGCATTTTTTTCGATGAAGATATATAGATATAACGCCGAAATTTGGAACTTAAGCTTTTCTCGGCAACGACTACTTTGTATGTTAAACCAAGTTGCCACGCCCATTTTTAGGTGTAGCCCTCATACAAACTTACCGAAAATTTTCGAATTTTTGTATGAAAATAGGTATTATTTACGAATGTATTCACTCAAAATTAAATAAAAATACTTCTAATAACATCTAATATCAAAAACAAAGTTTCACGCCCATTTTGTGTTATTCCAATTTACTGCCCCTTTTCAAATTTTTGAATAAAAATTGTTATTATTACGGAGTTTATTTACTCCAAATTGGGTACAAACACTTCATATATCATCCAATTCCCAAATCCAAGATGCCACGCCCATGTTTATGTATGTATAGCCCCCACACAAACTCACCGATTACTTTCGAACTTTTGTATGAAAAAAGTAATTATTTTCGACTATATATTTAATAAATGTATATAAACCAGTGAAGATCACACATAAACTATTCGTGTGTCGGGTATTTATGCTTCGGTTCCACCGAAGTAAACGTTTTTCCTTGTTTGATTAGTAATTTAAAAAATTAATGTGATGGAGCTTTTATCAAATATCATACTACAAATTTTTAATTATCAGAATACAAATATTCATTCAGTTTACTTTCTTTGCAGTTCAAATTGTGATTACTTACTAATATGCCCAAAATGATGACACTTCAAACAGCAGCAGGTCATGTGTTCGAAAAAAATTATGATCCTTGGAGAACATGGCCTTTCAGATGTCATATTTTGGGAGCACAGGAAATTTAATAGCGCCATCTGGTATTAGTGCGACACTCATCATTTGTATAGATGGCGTAGTTTTGTTATGGTCATCTGTTTGTCATTTGGATGTACCCTGTGATATCATTTGAAATGTTCTGTGCCGTTCATTTTATTAAAAAATACCGAATATACTAAAAAATCCCCAATGGAAAAAAAACCGGGACTACCCATGCGATGGATTAGCATAATAATCATTTGTTATAAAAGGTTGGCTATATGTGTATTTATATTTAAGGTAGTGAATTAATCTGAACTAGTTTATAACTTTTTTTTAATTTTAGTTGATGTATCTCATAATGCAATTATAAAGCTGGTGTCAAGCGAAACGATGGTGCCATTCTAAGCGAGCTTATGAGAGCAGAGGATATAGCTTACTTTTTATTTAAATGTTAATTTGCAAGTGTGAACAGGATAGATACTTTTTTGTTTTATGTTTTTGGTTCTTTTCATACCAATGAAATACGACTGGCGCTGGTACGAAACACATTGAGAGAGAATGAGCGCTTAATATAACCGTGTATAATTGAATCATGGGCTTTCTATGTGTATAAATAAAAATTAATAGTTGTCTTATTCTGTTGCGGCATAGAAATATCGATCAGCAGTTTTTCATTTATAACGTTTTGGGAAAATGAACAATATCGCTCAGATAAATGTGTCGCATTTGAAGTGCACACAAAATCGAGTAACGTGAAAAAAGCACAAAGAAAATTGACAAAAGCACGCCCTATACTAATATTC
Organism: Leucophenga varia; assembly: GCA_018903435.1. Classification (NCBI taxonomy): domain Eukaryota; kingdom Metazoa; phylum Arthropoda; class Insecta; order Diptera; family Drosophilidae; genus Leucophenga; species Leucophenga varia. The sequence goes on from JAEIFJ010000747.1 coordinate 915,731, forward strand.
TTTGCCTGTTTAAATAATACATTTGCACTGGCACGCGTTCGTGTTAGTGTTACAAACTAGACAAACTGTGCGTTTTATCATCTACAAAAAGTTTAGGCAGTTAGGTATATAAATATGTTGCGTTCACTGTTGGATTAATTTGGCAATCGTAAGGTGCCCATATTTATGAAAAAAGCTGACAAAGTAACCGTAAAAATTTAAAATTTACCCAGACGCTTCAGCTGTATATATCGAAAAGACGGATTACCTTTTCATGCTCGTATTGGACAGTTACTAAACCAACGACACTAACACCCATTCGTTTGATAAAAAAAAAGAGCGTATATTTTACTACATTTTATTCATTTTTATTAAATAATTATTAAATTACAAATTTGTTTAATGTGAGCCACCCTGTGGCAAAAATACCAGTCTTGCTTGCTAACTCTTGCTAACTTAACGCAGGGGCATTAAAGGAGGCATCGGAGACCCCGTAAAGTAATTATATTATTGATCAGCTCGACGAGACGAATCGATTTAGTGCATTTTTCGGAGCTTAAGGTTTATGTTAAAACTAAAGTACCACGCCCATTTTTAGTAAACCCCCCCTAAAAAAAACACCTTTTTATACCTGTTACACTAGTGTAAACAGGTATATTCAGTTTGTCGGAATGTTTGTAACGCATTAAAGGAGGCATCTTAGACCCTATAAAGTATATATATTCTTGATCACCTCGACGAGACGAATCGATTTAGCCATGTCCGTCTGTCTGTCCGTCTGTCCGTCCGTCCGTCTGTCTGTGTGTTGCTGCGCGGTTTATTCGCTCAGTTTTGAAGATATTGAGCTGAAATTTTAAACTTAAGCTTTTCTAGGTCCTGTGTAGTTTCTATATTAAAATCAATGTGCCACGCCCACTTTTAGGTATAGCTCCCATACAAAAGTACAACATTTTTTCAAGTTCTTATATGAAAAAAATGTATTTATAAAGCGAATGGCTTCAAATATGGTTAAAATGTTTCTTATACCCTGCCAAATCTTCAGTTTAAAATTGGTCCAAATCGGACCGCGAATTCCTAAATTTTTAAGAGTATATTTAATTTATTTAGTATTTTGAAATAAAATTTAATACAAATGCTGCACACGAAGGTCTATCAACGTCAAATGATGTGTAACAGGTATATAAGCTTCGGTCCAACCGAAGTTAACTTTTTTCTTGTTTTTTTAAACTTTTGTATGAAAATAGTTATTATTTATGAATGTATTCACTTCAAATTGGTTAAATACACTTCTTATGTCATCCAATATCAAAACCAATATGCCACGCCTATTTCTAGGTATAGTCCCCATACAAATATACCGCCCATTTTTGTGTTTTTTTTAATGAAAATAGTTCTTATTTATGAATATATTCACTCCAATCTGGGTAAAATCACTTCTACTGACATCCATCCATAGGAATATACTACCGATATCACAAGCATCGGATCACTATAACATACAGACCACATACAAACTTACTTTCCATCTATTGTGTGGCGGATATTTAAGCTTCGGTTGTACCGAAGTTAAAATTTTTCTTTGTTTTCTATTAATTTTTCCGCAAGATTTGTTGACTGTTCCAAGGTTTGTAGGTAAATTTATTTGTAACATAGTAATCTTTTAAACATTTAAATTACAATTTATTTGATTTCTATAACATATTTAATATTATCTTGTTTAAAACATAAATAAATTTAAATTAAAATTTTACTGCAATACTGGAACAACAACAGCAAAACTCGCAGAAATTTTAATTAGCTGTCGGCATTGAATTTGCTGTTTTTGACAGTTTTGAAATTCCGTTTCCCATTGAAAACAAACTTTTTTTTGTTTTTTGTCTATGAATTTATCAACGTCCAAACGCATACAAAATATCTAATAATCTACTCCACTTATCTATTGAAACTACTAATTTAGCTGCGAAGATAAAATGGAAAAAATACTCTAAAACAAAAAACTAAAAAATAAAAAATCGTTTTTGGAAATAAACAAAAAAAAAAAAAAAAAAAAAAATATGGTTCAGATCTACATTTTCCAAACTTATTAATTTTTGGAATTAATAACTTTGATTCCGCATGATTTTAAAGTCGCTATTATGTATTTGTTTTCTTCGTAATGTGCTGAAATGTTAATTACTAAAATAAGGCAAATCGTTAATTTCGGTGGAACCGAATCTTAAACACCGTCACGCGAATCTTTAAATAGTTTATGTGTTGTCATCAGTGGCTAAGATAGAACTTTGAGATGGGATGGGTGGGGATCAATGGTCAGATACAACACAAGTTAATACAAAATATCGGTATAAAATTGTAAACTAAAATTACGGATAAAAAAAAAATGTTCCTTAAAATATCAGAAAATTAGGTGTAAGTTTGTATAGGACTTAACATATCGATGGTGTGTATAAGTTTATTAGATGTTTTTTCACCCAATTCGGAGTGACTACATTCATAAATATCTTAAATGGGCGGTAAGTTTGTAGGTGGGCTAAAATAGGTGTGGCACACTGGTTTTGACATTGGAGGACATAAAAAGAGTTTCTATCCAGTTTGACGTGAATATGTACATAAAAATACCTATTTTCATATAAAAATTCGAAAATGGGCGGTAAATTTGTATGAGTGCTATACCTTAGAGTGGGCGTGTCATTCTAATTTTAACGTACAAACTGCCTAGGACTGAGAAAAGTTTAAGTTTCGAGTTTCAGCTCAATATTTTTAAACTGAGCGATTGAGTCCGCTCACAACAGACAGACGTACAGTGGTGTTCGAAATAATAAGAACAACTCAAAAAGTTCAGAAAGGAACCTGACACCGTTTGGCGCTACATACTATATAGTGGTCAGACGAAACAGAAGTGGTGCAGTTTGATACAGACGCCCTCCTAAACAGAAATTCAGTTCTAAATTTACTTGTAAGACCGTTAGACACGTCGATTTTAGGCTGATGCTGTGGGGCTGTTTTTCATGGAATGGTGTGGGACCTCTGGTGAAGATTGTGGGTAATATGGATACCAACTACTATGTTGGCAACATATTGAAAGGTCTAACATATGTTACCTTACTCTGAAGAGGAAATGCAATAACGGTAGGTTTTTCAGCAAGAGAATGACCTGAAACACACTTCTAAAGGAGCAAAGAAATGTTTCCGATGCCACAAAATCAATGTTTTAGAGTAGCCTAGCAATCACCGCACTTCAATCTGATAGAACACCTCTGGATAGATGTGAAGAAAGGTGTACGAGCTGCAAAGCCAAAAACGCCAAAGATTTATGGCAAGCAGCAAAAAATACTTCGTAGAATATTCCACTCTTCAGATGCCGTCCATGAAGTCGAAATGCATCGATGTCATTAAAAATAATGGGGTAGCGACTTCTTACTAAATGTACGGGCCTAAATGTGTATTTATAGTCTTGTAACATTAACTAACGATTGTTTTTTTTTTTTTTTTCCTTTGTTCTTATTTTTTTGAACATCTGATTTCTGACTTCAACTACCAAAATTGTCAGAACAGGACAAGGAGAAAATAAATAATAACGTTTAGAAAAAGCATATAACCTAAGCTGTTAAAGGAATAAAAGAAAAAATTAAAAAAATTGTTTTAAGGATTTTATAGGGCGAATTGAGTTTTAACTTGCGTTGTTCTTGTTATTTCGAACAACACTGTACATGGCTAGATCGATCCGTCTCATCCAGCTGATCAAGAATATATTTACTTTATAGTGTCCACGATGTCTCCTTTAAAGCGTTACAAACTTTCGGACAAACTGATAATACCTGTTAACACCAGTATTGGTGTAACGAGCATAAAAATGTAGTGCACCATTCGATAAATGTACTTGCATTCCCATTTGGGCTTTTAATACTTTTCCGTTGATGCTACGCTGTCATCGTTTGTATATCTATCTATCCGTCCGGGTAAGTAAAATGGCGTAATGATGTCGGCAGCGAGTGGTACCTTGTCAGCTTTTTGTCTATGTTTGCAGCTATACGTACGTTCGTACGTACATACGTAACTTCAATTCAGACGGAGTACTTTTGTCTTTTATATGATACGTACGTTTACTCATCGGTACGTTACGGTATTTCTTTTTCGCTCACTCTCTCTCTCTCTATCTCTCTCTGTCTTTCTCGGTACGTGCAAATGAAGTACTCCGTGATGTTGATGATAAGCGAGCATGTTTCGAATATTGATGAATGCCTTCGGAGAATTGTATTGTGAAATTCATTTTTGTGAACTTTTCTTTCCATACCTGCTACATTATTGTTGCTATTCCTTATATCCACTCACTCCACTCCACTCAGTTCAACTCAACATTTTTGACCTCTGGCTTAATATTCTTTTTCCAATGGATCTGTTTTATTTTTTTTTTTTTTTTTTTTTTTTTTTGATGTAGCGGAGGCTGTGACGTTGCAAAGGATTGTACAAATTAGGTTCGCGTAGCGCACTTTTCCGTTTTGGTTGATTTTAATGATGTGTCTGCTGTGTACGGCGGCGTTGTCTCTCTTCGCAACAATACATTCTGTATTCGAAGTGAATTTATACATTCATCTATAAGGCATCCTCCCTCTTAAAAGTTTTCTTCATACACTTTAGGCATATAGTACGCCGATTTGGTTGCTTTTGCTTTTACTGTTGTTGTTTTTGTTGTTATTGTTGTTGTGTTTTGCCTTTATGAATACGTGATTCGCTTTGAGAATAACCAGCATATATAAATATATAAATATATAGCACAGGATTTCAATATGTATGTATACATATATTAAGAGAGTACGTCAACGTTTTCATCCTGTCACGGCATTTCACAAAAATTTACTGCAACAACACTTCAACACACCCGCTTATACGTATGTATGTACGTATGTACTTATGCTCTCATACATACAGAAGATATGTAAACATTTCAAGAACCTCAAGAAAGTATTTTACTTTCGTTTATTCGAAGCGTTTTTATTTGCTTTATGATGTACCAAAAAATAAGCATTCTCTAAAATTGTTTTGGCAAAGCCATTTATTTATTTTTAAAGAGGTTTGCTTGAAACATATTTACCATTGAACGAATCATATACAAAGACTCTTAAACGTTTCTTTTGAGAAAATTTGGCAATCCATATGAATTATAGCTTGAAAGAAAGTAGAAGACAATTCACATTAGAAATGGTGAATTTCTGAAATATGACGGCTTGACTTTAAAATTCGCATGCGGGACGGAACGGGACATTGGTCTTATTCCGACATTCTCGAAAATAAAAACTAAAATATATTTCATATTTATGGTCTTGGAAATAAAAATAGGGACACAAAAATAGCCAAAACTTTCCTTTAGATTATTGAATTTTTATTAGGTTAACAAGAAAAGTTTTTATAAGAAAAACCAAATGTTTTGTGTAGGCTAGTATGAGTGCTAAACCTTATGAAAAATTTTTGACATTAGCAAACTTTGAAGGGTTCTACATAACCTTAGTTCTCATTTTAATGACTGTTTTCATATAGTCTCGGAGATAGCCGGTTTATACGAAGGCGCATAGCTATGTATTACGAATCAGCTTTCGATACTGATCAAGAACAGAATTTATGGAGTCTGTTCTGCCTCTTTTTGCTTATTCGTACATTTGTACAAATCTATACTAATATTATAAAGAGGAAATGTTTGTTTGTTTGTTTGAAATAAATAGGCTTCGAAACTACTGGACCGATTTAAAAAATTATTTCACCGTTGGCAAGCTACACTATTCCCGAGTGACATAGGCTATGTTATTTTGGAAAATTTTGACCCGGGGCCTAATGGGGGGCCTTGAAACTGGAAAAGCCAATTATTTGGATCAAAAAGACGTAAAAAATGTTTTTTTTTTGTGTTTTTTTAGATTTCCGAAATTTGGACCTGGGACCCATATGTGGACCCAATATAGATTTTTTGACCAATTTTTTTTTATTAAAGGTGAGCACTTAGACGGAATTTTAGAAAATTTTGACCAGGGGCCTAGTGGGAGCCTTGAAAAAAAGTCATATCTTTGGATTGCATAGACGTAGAGACTTGAAACTGGGCGCATTTGTCGTGTTAGCCACCAAATAGAAGCAAAAAGAAACGCGAGCAAAGCCGCGGGTACATGCTAGTGTAATATACGAGTTCAGGATATAAAAAAATCTAGTCGTAATATATTTATAAAAGATTGAAAAAAAATGAGCACGGAATGTGCAGGATTGGGACAAAACATTGTGCATCGTAATGGGCTGGATCAGGATCAATTATTAAGTCCCGAGTACATTTTTAATCTGGATACTAATAAGTTCTGTGAACGCATCCAATTGTCATAGTTCCTATATTTATCAGCTGAGCATGTAGAGGAGTTGTTAGGTTTGAAAAAGTTATAAAAAATACCAAACTTAGTTGTGAAAAAAAAAATACGAACAAAAACAAATTGCCAATTGTGTTTGGAGAAAAAATAAAAGCGATTCCATTTAACCCTTTTTTTACTTTTAATTTAAAATGTTCACATCGAATGGTTTGGTTTTCTGTTCAAAACCATTTTCTTTTAAAAGAACTGTTTTGGTTAATTGTTTGGTGCAAGCACTCAAAAATGATGGGGCTCAGTTCAAAAACCGGTATGGTTTAAGTTTAATTTTAAAGTAGCACAATAGGGCAACTATCATCGATCTAATGAATACCCTAAATATGGCGCTAGCAAGTGTTTGAATTTCGGTATTCGAAAGGCGTATAAATGCTAGTCTCCATTATCAGATATTAACATTTTATTTTTTTGTATATTAAAAAACATTTTTGAATAAACCTCGTTTTTCCTGCACCAGCTTTTTTTTTTTTTAATATGTGTGTGTCTTAAGGATTTTCTTTCATTTCAATTTTTGGCAATTGTATTGGTTTTCTCCAATGATGTTCATTATTATTATTATTATTATTTCATTGTTAAATATGTATTATTATTTTTGGGTAATGTGTGGTACATAAATGCGTGGATGGATGTGGCAGATATGTTGAAAATTTTGTTGTGTGTGCTGTAGCTGATTGTGGAGTTGGAGTGTAATATTGCGGGATTTTAGCTATTTACGTGAACAGTTTTTTTTTTTTTCTTCTTTTTTTTTTTTTTTTGTTGCTTTGTATGATATTTGTGGCATTGAATTTCAATGAGTATTTACGTACTATGCGTTGCGTGCAGATATTTTCTGCCTGATTTAACGATTCGCAATTTAAATTTTATTTTCTTTCTTTTTCAATCAACGAATTTTCAAAAATTACAGAGAAATACGGGATATACATGCATCAGTATTAATGAGGAAAAGCTCCTTTGAGTTCAGTATTCATTATGGAATTTCGCTAAAAAGAAAAAAAAATAAATAAATAAATGAATATATGTATACGAGTATAGCTGTATAATAATAAAGCTATTTTATTAGTGGCATCAGCATTTAATATCTACGACAAAACTTTGACACACATAATCCTTATAAATATGAAACATTGACCATGACAACATTGTAGAACCTTTTTATACCCGCCACACGATTAAAAAAAGAAACAAGGAAAAACGTTATCTTTGTTTTGGATTCGAAGCTTAAATACCCGTAAAAGAATCTTTAAACAGTTTATGTGTGATCATTAGTGGCTTAGATAGAACTTCAAAATGGGATGGGTGGGGTTCAATGGTCTGATACAACTCTAGTTAAGGTACAATAGTCGTGTCAAATTTTAAGCTAGAAATAAAGATATATCAATAATTTGCTTGAAAATATGAGATATAATATAATAAATGAGAGGAAAGATTTTTATAGGGCTATTCGTCGTAATGGCCCGATCCGTACCATATCGGTAGTGTGTACATAGGATGGTATTAGATGTGTTTTTTACCCCATTGGAAGTGAACACACTCATAAATACTACTACAAAGTTTATATGGGGGCCTATACCTAAAAATGGGCGTGGCACCTTGGTTTCGACATTTGATGACGTAAGAATAGTTTTTACCCAATTTGAAGTGAATACAAGATTAAAAATCTATTTTCATACAAAAATTCGAAAATGGTGAGGGGGGGGAGGTTTTTTACCTCAGAGTGGGCGTGGCAGTCTAAATTTAACATATAAACTACCCAGGACTGAGAAAAGCTTAAGTTTCAAGTTTCAGTTCAATATTTTTAAAACTGAGCGAATGAATCACTTCGAAACGGACAGACGGACAGACAGACAGACAGACTGACGGACATGGCTAGATCGACTCGACTCATCAAGCTGATCAAGAATAAATATAGTTTATGGAGTCTACGGCGTCTCCTTTAATCCATCTTCTTATTTTCGATATTGTATAAGAATCCTACAATGTGGGAGCATAAACTTTTTAAAAAAATTTTCGTGAGTGTTATTGAACTGCCCTACACGCCCATTTTCTAAAATAGTAATTATTTATGAATATATAGAATTCACTCCATATGGGGTAAAAACATTTATAATATCATCCAATGTATACTCTACTGATGTTATAAGGATCAGCCCACTAAAATATATACCCCCATACAGAGTCACCACCCATTTTCAATTTTTATACCCGCCACACATAGTGTAAAGGGTATATTCAGTTTGTCGGAAAGTTTGTAACGCATTAAAGGAGGCATTAAGTATATATATTATTGATCAGCTCGACGAGACGAATCGATCTAGCCATGTCCGTCGTCTGTCTGTCTGTGTATTTTTCGCATTTTTTCGGTGAAGATATTAAGATATTGAGCTGAAAGTTGAAACTTAAGGTTTTCTCGAACTTAACGACTACTTTGTGTGTTAAAACCATGGTGCCACGCCCTTTTTAAGGTATAGCCCTATACAAACTTGCAGCTTTTTTTTTAAAGTTTTTATATAAAAATAGTATTTATTTATGAATGAATTCACTTCAAATAAGGTGAAAACACTTCTAAGTCATCTAATGTTAAAATCGGTGCACGCCCATTCGGTATAGCAGAACTTACCATTTTTTTTCGATTTTTTTTATGAAAATAGTTAATTTTTATAATGTGTTTGCTACGAATTGATTAAAAAACTTCCTATGTCATCTAATATCAATACCAAGATGCCACGCCCATTAGAGGTATAGTCCCCAACAAAAACCGCCCATTTTGTAGAAAATAGTTCTTATTTATGAAGATATTTACTCAATCTGGGTAAAATCTACTGTCATCTTTTAATGTCATAACTTACAGACCCACTATAAATCTTCTACTTTTTTATTTTTTCAAGAAATTTTTGTTATGTTGTGTAAAATTGTACATATATGTTCTATTTGAGACGTCCCCACCCAACCCTTGATGTAAAATTTGACCCCATTATTGTGTATCGGACTTTTGACTATAAGCCATCTCGTCACCAAATTTTACCTAAGCCACTGATGATCATAAATAAACTTAAATAAGATGTGGTGGGTTCCACCGGAGTTAACGATTTTTCTTGTTTGTTTTTTTAGTTTTTATTCCATCTAGACGTCAAAGAACACATCCGTCGGAGGGCTAAGTCTTACCTTTTTGTTGGAACCGTTTCTGGAGCAAATTAGAAGCCAAGACATAAATTTCTTTAAAATAATTCAAGTCAAATAAAAGAAAAAAAAAAGGAACGAAATTATTAGCGACAAAAAAGTGTTAAAGCGAAGCTGTTAATAATACAAGAAAATACAATAAATAGGCGTGGCTAGGGTACTATAAAAAATGATGTCGCATGAAATCCTTTGGGAAAGACAAAAATATGTATAAAGAAATAAAAAAAAAAAAAGAACAAAATGAAATATAGAAGGACATTCCATATGTGTATTCTGTATATCAATGTAGTATATTCTGTAATAATAACAATACGAAAATAAAGATAATCCAAGACTTCAATTGTACATTAAGAAAGCAGCTGAAGAAGCAGAAGCAGTACAATAAGAGCTCAAACACAAAGGACCCAAGGGAAAATAAACACACACTCACATACATTGAAACTCAAGCATGCACATGCACAAAAGGAGTGAATGGAATAAAAGCGTTAACGAAATAACTGCTGCTGATAAAATCATAAAAAAATGGTCAAAAATCAACAAGATGGAGGAATACTGAGTAGGGAAGTGAAAAAAGTGAGTGGAGGTGGGTGCGTGGCTGTATAGAATGAAGAAAAATAAAAAAAAATGTTTGCATTGTACAACAAAATAAAGATAAAGACAACAAGCGCGGCAACGACGAGGACGAGGACGACAACGACGACAACGTAATGTTAACGTTAATGTTGACGTCTTCATCATAAAGCATCAAAATTTACGTAAGAAATTACGTAGCATAACATACTACAACACATTCATATGTGCATATGATGTACTATATACGTTCGTAACGTAAAGGACAATTGTAATGTGGTCATAGCTTTTAACCGTTACAAGTGCTTGTGGGGAAGGGGGTTAGGGCAGTAGTGGAAGTTAGTACAATAGCATATAAAAGCATCTGTACACATGCAAGCGTTGAAAGGAGCAAATGAGTGCCGCTTCGATAAGAGTTAAAAAAAAAGTGATACAGAAAGTATAAAAATAATAAGCACTCAGGGGACTACTTTAAGCGTTCTTTATGTTATCGGTTTGGTTAAAGTTTTTTTTTATATATTTTTTGTTTTAAAATCAAAAAAGAAAAACATTAAAAAAATTAGATATAAAAATATGTAGACTGACTGAAAGTTTGTCATGCATAGCTATTTAAAACTACTTTCGACTTTTAATGCTGATAATACTACATATTATCTGCGGTCTGCCACGCCTTAATCTGGCTTCAAATATTTTTTTTTTAAATTTAAAATCTGTTCTAAGTGAAAAATTTTTCAATAAAACAGTGACTTAAATATTGAATTTTAATTAAACATACTAGTTTAGTACATTATGAATTTTAGCTGGCACAAAGCTCGGGCATAGAGATGTTTACATGAATTATTTTCATGAGAAACGTAAAAACAACAACATAAATACAGGAAAATGGCAGCGAGGACAGCGGTGTTTCCTTGTCCGTCATGACTAACTCATAAGCCCGCTTCACAACTCTTTTTGTATTATTTATTTATAGCTAGCCGATCCGGAAAGCTAACTCATGAATTATAAATCTCAATGTAATGCATATTTTGCTGTTTCGCTTGCTCTTGTTCAAAAATGTAGCGAGCTAATCAGTTACTGTAATTTCTATTTTCGTCTAAAAGCTGTGCAACAGTTCAAAAAACTTTGTGTGAAATTCAAAGATTCTAGTCTCTGTATCCATCTACGTCTGAGATCGAACAAAATTCTAGTTTAAAGTTTTTCCCTTCACCACTTCGCTTTTAAACGCATTGGAAATATTGTAAAAACTTTTTATACTTCTTAGTAACAAAAAAAAAAAAAAAATAGAAATGATTATGGAAACACCAAAGGGAAATTGAAAAACAAAAATAAAATCTATCATAAAAAATCTATAAAAGTTAAAAAAAAAAGAAAACACGCTGTTGCGTAAGTACGACTTTAAGATATCCTGTACCGTGTTGGAAACAGGCGTTTGATATTTCTAGAATTTTTTATTGCTATTTTGTATCTCACAATCAGTTAGTTTTATTTCTCAAATTCTTATAGTCTTAGAGAATAGTGCAAAGAATGAAAATCATAAATGTGGTTTATCAAGTTTCCATTCAACTAAATACGAGTATACCATTTCATCTACAAGGGTTAAAGGGTATAAAAAAAATAATAATATTCGTAAAAATCGTCATAAATTCCATTACGGAATATTTTTTTCGATTACATTCTTACGTACACACACACACACACACACACACATCACATCACACTTACAGAGCTTTTGGTCGTTGACATTTACGGTTTATTTTCTTTTCTGCTGACTTCATATTGAATTTTTACACTTCCTTTTTCAATCTCTTCATGCTCAGCACCCGCACCCGTAGTCATCATCTTGTTATGTTATGTTAGGTTAGCTCATTGATATTCATTTGACATACGTTAGCTGCCCCATGAAATTCATTTCGCGTCGCCAATTTGTTGCACAAATCCTTAACTTTGAATTTCTCATCTCAAATGATGATGATTATGATTATGCCTCAGTGCATATTTTTGAAATATTTTTACTATGATTTTTCAATCTTACGCAGAGTCGAGAGAGTCGAGCGTACTATTACATTTTAGTATTTATCACTAACGGAAATCATATTTTTTCTCCTTTTTTCTTCAGCCATTTTGCAGAAAAATATATATTTTTTTTTTACATTTCAACATGATTTTATAAATTGCTTATTATTGGCTTTCATTGAAGAGCAAAATGACTTATTGGTATTGGTTGGCTTCGTAAATTTTTAATATTTAAATTCAAATACATAAATGCAACGTTTCAAATTTTTATATTTTCTAAATATTTCTTAGTTTTGCTTTAATTTGGTTTGATATAAATTCTAAAGAGCAGCAGAATATTTTTTTGAATTTAAGTTTCTTAGGTTTTTAACACGTAACGCCATCTATTGAACGTTGATAACACTAGATAGGTACATGTCTCACGTTTCAAACGCAGCCAACTTCGTATAAATTGGTTGACAGGCTAAAAAGTTACTGGCTTTTTAAGGAATGTTCTTTAATACCTGTGTCACGGCTGCTTGATTGGCTGGAATATCATCGTAAGACGCTCCTTTCAAGATGACACACCCATGTTTAGGCTTAGCTCCCATTCAAATCTGCCGCCTATTTCCGAATTTTTATATGAAAATAGGTATTTCTTATGCACGTATTCACTCCGAATTGGGTAAAAACACCTCTTATATCTTCCAATGTCAAATCCAAGGTACCATGTCCATTTTAAGGTTTAGCCCCAATGCAAACCTACCGCCCATTTTCGGGTATTTTTATGAAAACATTTATTACTTCTGAATGAATTCTGACAAAATTTTTATAAAATTAATCCCAATATCCATCTTAGGGAACACTATCGATATGATAAGGATCGGGCATATATAACATAAAGCCTCCATACAAATTTTACCAAATCCATCGTCAAATTTTATCTAAGCCCCTGTTGCACATATAAATTATTAAATGAGTTGTGTGACGGGAGTTAGTGTTTTTCCTTGTTTAACTATCTTTTAAATGTATCCAGTCTCAAAACTTCAGGTCTACTTATTCCAAAGATATGAGTTTTTCGATTTCAAGGCACTATTAGGCGTTAGGTCAAAATTTCACATTAAGTTTTGACTTGACTTTGTATATGGATTATAAGATGTAGTGACCTAATCTTTTTGCAATGTATATAGAATGCTATAGTTTCCTGATACTTATCAAATCTATAATGTACACATAGACCACCATCACAAAAGTTTTAGCCATATTTGAAGCAGCAAACTTAAAAAATAATCTTTTTTTTATATAAAGCCTCGAAAATTAGCTTTGGGTTTGTATGAGGGCTATATTCTATAGTGACCTGATCCTTACCAAATTTTTGTGTAGACATGCGTTGAAATTAGAAGTTTTGGTTTTTTGTAGTGAACACATTCATAAATAATAAGTAATTTCATACAAAAACTTGAAAATGGGGCGGTAGTTTTGCATGGGATTTATTTCTGGTTGTTGCACTTTTATTTAAACACTTTAACTGCATAGGGCTGAGAAAAGCTTGAGTTTCAAATTACAGGTTAATATTTTTAAAACTAAGCGAATGAAACGCATAACTACAGGCAGACGGACATGGCTAGATCAACCCGTCTCGTCGTGTTGATCAAGGATATATATGCTTTATTGGGTTTGAGAAGTCTCCTTTAATGACGGGTATAATAAGTAAAAACAAGGAAAATCGTTAACTTTAGTTAAACCGAAGCTCAAATATCCGCCAATCAAACTTTAATTATTTCATGTATGACCATCAGTGACGTAGATTATATTCCACAAAGGGGTTGGGGAAGGGACAACTCAATTTGAGGCTCAAATAAGACTCATATTTGTAAGCTTTAAAGCAAAAAATGCAGCTATAAAAACAATAATTTTTTTGAAAAAATCAAAAAATGGAAGGTAAGTTTGCATCGGGTCTGTATGTTATAGTGGCCCGATCCGTATTATATCGGTAGTATATATTAATAGAAAGACATGTAGAAGTGGTTTTACCCAGATTGGTGTGAATATATTCATAAATAAGAACTAGGTTTGTATGGGGGCTATACCTAAAAATAGGCGAACAGACAGACATAGATGGCTAAACCGATTCGTTTTGTTGAGCTGATCAATAATACATACACTTTATGGGGACTCTCGATGCCTCCTTTAATCCGAAAAACTGATAATACCCTGCACACTAGGTATGGCTGGTGTAAAAACTATTTTGGGTACCCCACATCTTTGATTTAGCATATTTTCGAGCACTCACGCTACGCATTCCCTTTGAAAAAAAGCCTGTCTTAGCCAAAGTAAAAATTTAGTGTGTCGGTTATTTACGCTTTGGTTTATGTGAACTTAAAGTTTTCGTTCTTATTTATTTCTATTTATGTTTGTTCATTTGTTTAGGACTTTTGTCTCTTTTAAATTAATACAGTCTTCGTGCAGACATCACGTACAATTTACTTACTTTGGAGTTTGTTTGAAAAATTCTTTCAACTTTTACTCATGTTGCACATTCTCTGAATGCATTTCCTTGCAAAATTAAACAATACTTTTCATTACATGAAACTTTTGTATTACTAAAAGCTGAAAAGACTCGAGAACAAAAAGAGAGTTCATGTAGATTTAATTGAATTGTTTTGTAAATTTTAAGTAAAAAAAAAATTTAAACCTAAAAATATACAAAAGAAAAAAATATATATATATTAATAATTAAAAAATAATATAAAACAAATTTGACAACTTTTTGTTGTTGTTGTTGTTGTTTTACTAATAACACTGAACACAACTTCTGATCCATAAAATTATTTAATTATGGCTGTGGATATTGTTATCTAAATAAAAGAAAACAAAAAAAAAAAAAAATATATATATTGTAGCTTTAGGCCAATATTTGTTAATCATAATGAATTGTTTAATTTTACTTTTTAAATCGTAAAATTATTTATTGTTGTGTTTATTGCCGAAATTTTGTATTTATTTTCGGTGGCAATATTTTGATTCATAACTTCACGAAATAAAAAAAAAATATTAAAAACAAGTTTCTAACATTATAAATGGATGCTACTCAGCGATATCGCATAGACTTTATTACTTTCGGTTACCATTTTACAGAAGCGCCTCTGGCTATAAAAAAGATTGGTCAGCAAATGGCCGAAGACATCGCTGCAGCGATCGTTCAAGACATCGACGTAACCAAAGCTTAAATTAATTAGCAAGTTTTGAAAAGTTTGAGCTACAATTTCAAATAAGCCTCGTTTTGCTTAAATTTGGCGCCACTTGACATCAAATAAATATTCATTTATGTAAATAAAAAGCAAATGCGAAATTAAATAGTAATTTAAACAAATTCAAAAAAAAAAAAAAAAAAATATATAAAAAAAAAAAATAATAAATAAAAAGCAATCAATTGCGTACAGAATTGCAGAGAAAGTGTTGAAATTTTTATTAAAAATATTATATACAATATTTTTTTTTTTTTTTTGCTTTGTCATAACAAGGTTTTTTTTTACGAAACACTTTAATTGAATTTATCTTTACAACAATTGTGGCGTTTTATCGTTTTTGTTAAAAAAAAAAAAAAAAAATTGCGCATATTTTATGCCAAAGAATTCTTTATTTTTGTATCTTTTGTTTTTCAATATTTTTAAAAGAAATACATTAATATTGTACAATAAAAATGCATTTATATTGTAAAAATGTATAAAATCGTTTTGCAATATGTGGCAGCAGCGTATAAAAACTTTGTTTCTTTTCGAATTTTCGCTTAATTTTTTATCTACAAATTAGACTGTGATAAACATTTTTAAAATTTTTTTTTTTTTTTTGGAAAAGAGTGTAAATTATTGTATAAACATTTTGCAATTACAGATTGACGTCGTTGACTGATTATTTTTTAAAAATGTGTGAAGAAATTAACTGCACACAGAGACAGACAGACAGACAGACACAAAGACTGACTTCGGGTCTGGCATTTGGATAAATGTTGGCTAAGAACATTGCGTACATTGGCTCTTTTATAGCAAACAATTGTATTCAGCTGCATTGTATGAAAAAAAAAAAAACTTGAGTTCGTTTTAAAGGTTGAAAATTATTATGAAAATTTTACAAACTGGTTCCACTGCAAGAACGCAAGTTTAGAAGCGTCAGTAATGCTTATTTTCATAAATCAATTTATAATCAATTTACATGTTTTTTTTTTTTTAATAATTTTTATAATTTAATATGGTTGTTTAGATATTTTGCTATTTTTTTTTGTTAGTTAAACTCATTAAAATTATATTCTAAATTATTTCAGTCATGTGCTAATGATTTTCAAATTATGTTGATTATGTTGAAGAAAAATTGATTAGTTTAGCCAGGTGTGGATGTATTAATAATAAATATGTATGTCAGTTTGTCAAGGTTTTTTATTATGAAATTATTGCATTAAAGGGTTTTCTTTAAATTGTATCGATATTGCATATCATAGTAAAGAAATGTATGTCATTATTTTGTTTATTTGTGTTAACGTTAAACAACTTTTCTCTATTAAGTTCTTACTTTGAGTCTTTCATTGCGGAAGAAACTCCAAAAATTTAGCTGTGCCTTATTGTATAGCTACCATCTCATTACTGAATTTAATGCATGAACTTGGTGTGTAGTATATGTGCAAAAATGGTAAACGAATGGTAATCGTTTTTGTGAAAACATTTGTTCTTGTATCAATAACATTTTTCTTAAATCATGAACTATTTGTTCTTAATAAACGAACAGAAACAATTAATTAAAACAAAAAAAAAAAGTTAACTTCCGTTGAACCGAAGCTTACATATACCTGTTACACATCATTTGACGTTGATAGACCTTCGTGTACAGCATTTGTATTAAATTTAGTCTTCAAATAGTAAACAGATTAAAAATATTCTTAAAAATTTAGAAATTCGCGGTCCGATTTGGACCAATTTTAAACTGAAGATTTGGCATGGTATAAGAAACATTTGAACCATATTTGAAGCCATTCGCTTTATAAATACATTTTTTTTCTTATATGTAAGAACTTGTCAAAATGTTGTACTTTTGTATGGGAGCAATACCTAAAAGTGGGCGTGGCAAAAGTGCTGCTGAAACGCATCGCATAATGGTTAGTGTCTATGGTGATGAAGGAGCATGATCACCATAGACACTAACCATTATGCGATGCGTTTCAGCAGCACTTTTCTTTAAAATAAAATAATGAAGTAACACTTCCCGCAAATGCTGTTTTTTCGGGACAAACGTTGCCATCTTCAAAGTCACAAAACAAAAAGAGTTTACACTGGAGACGAATATTAACTAATGTCTTCCAAAGCTCACACATGTATCTTTCAAGCACGAGTTAAGTACTTTAGCGGCCACAAAAATAATACCTGTAATAACACTGGTCCAAAAAGGACGGAAACTTATTCCCATACCCAATATATAAATTAAGGGGTTATATACAGTTAGAAGGTCGAAAAAAGGCATTTTTCAAGAATTTTTTCTAAGCAAATTATTTGGTTTATTGATTTGAAACTTGGCAGGTATATTATGACAACCTTAAACTATATTCACATTTTTTATTGCCAAAAATAATTATAGGGAACGTTTATATTGCCAATTTTGCAGAGGTCCGCAAAAAAAAGGCCTTTTGCGGTGTGCACGATATCTAGATTTCATTAATATATTAAATAATCTAGTGATTAATCGAAGGAATTAGCAAAAAAAATTTTTTTGACAAAATGGAGGCTACTCAAAGCAAAAGGTTCAATTTTCAACCAAAATTTGGCTCTTTAATTGTTTTTAAAAATAAGAAATTTTCATCGGATGGGAAATCCTTCGATTAATTACTAAAAATATAGTTAAGAAGCTTGTGTGTAAAATTTCAGACCGATCGGTTCAGCCGTTGCTGAGAAATCTTGCTCACCGACTTTGTTTAAAAACTTTAAACGCGTTTCGAGAAAAACGCGTTTAAAGTTTAAAGCACTTTACTTTACTGCGAGATCTCTCGGCGCGCATTCACTAATGTGTCCATAACTTCGAAAATATTCGTCGGATCGACTTGAAATTTTGTGTGTGTATACTCAGATATATATATATTAAGAAAATGCAAAAAAAAAAATCGATTTTTATCGATTAATGCTTGATTAACTATATTCTTAAATCAAGCAGAGTCGAAATTAATTTTTAAAAGCGTTTTTTTCTCTGTGCAGGTTAAGTAAAAAAAAATTTATACAAAAAGTCTAAAATATGTTTTAAGTTTGTAATGGAGCAACCTCTTAAAAAGGGATTACATAAATAATTTGATAAAAAGGTATATCATGAGTGCTCTGGAAAGTCTTTATTATGAAGTTTATGGCTCTATCTTTTATGCTCACTGAGCTTCAAACGGATCACAGAACCAAGCTTAATTCTTGATTCGTAAGCATTTCAAGCTTTCAAAACTGAAAAATTTAAATCCTACCTGATTGCTTTCCCGAGATAAAGAAGAGTCAAATTTTCGAGCTCTAATTTATTTGCTAAAAAAAAAAAAATTTATTAGCTGCGAGTATGTTGTAGGGGTTTTAGGTCTAATCGAGTAATACAAAACTGCATATTTTGAATTTGCGGTACACTCCCAAAACTTGGAGTTATGGTTAAAACAATATCATTTTTCCTTTTTCCGTCTGTCTGTTTGCCTGTCTGTAGTTAGGCGTTTCATTCGTTTAGTTTTAAAAATATTAATCTGTTGTTATTCGAAACTTAAGCTTTTTTCAGCCCTATGCAGTTAACATGTTAAATAAAAGTGCTCATACAAATCTACCTCGCTTTTTCGAGTCTTTGTATGAAAATAGCTATTATTTATTCACTTCATATTGGATAAAAACACTTCTAATTTCAACACATGTCTTTACAAAAAATTTAGTAAGGATCAGGCCACTGTATTCTATAGTTTTTTTCCGAGTTTTTATATGAAAGAAATGTTATTTAATAAGCTAATTGCTTTAAATATGGTATACTGTATACCATACAGTACAGTATAGATTTGATCAGAATAAGGTAACTATGGCATATACATTGAAAAAGATAAGGTCGCTATGTCTCATAGTCCCTTTACAAAGTCACCTCAAAGTTTTTGTCATAAAAAATTCATGTGACGCGTATTAAAACTTAGGTTCTAACGAACATTTTAACATTTTTCCTTGTTTTCATTTTATATAATTAACAATAACAGTTGTTCGGACTATTTCATGGCTGTGAGTAGGAACACAGCTGTTTTTTTTAATTTTTAATTTTTTAACTTAATTAATATTTGCACTATTTTGTTTGAATAAAAAGCAAAACAAAAAAATTTTAATCAAAAGTAAGCTACATTTTGTTTGTTAAAAAATTTTGAAATATTTTGCAAAAAAGTTTTAAGTTTTTCCAAAGTTTCTTTATTTTTAAGAATATTTTTTTTTTAAGTTAAGTTTAAGTTAGAAACACCAAAGTTTTATTTTTGCTAAGAGCTATTCTGAGAATCGCAGAGTTATTGGATTTATGAGATTCCAACTTGAAATTCAGATACAATATCAAAATCAAGAATAACAACAAAATGGTTCTGTATTATGGTTTGGATTTTCTGAATCTCGGTTTCCTTGCAAGTATATTCCTGATAATAACAATGCTTTCTATAATCGTTGCATTCATAAAGACTGTACTAAGCGCAATCATCTGTCTATGCAGTATATTATTAAAATTGGTGATATATATACTCTATATTTTGTATATGTGGGCATGTGCCATATGGAATATTATGAAGTCGATCGTTATTCCAGTGCGTATCTGAGAATGAAGTCAATACAAATAAATCTCCAGTTAAAACAAAAAGCAACTAGTTCTATTAAATTCTTGTTCGTTCAGGTGAAACCAAATGTACGCCCATTGAGTTATTGCTACCCAGCGACCGACCCTGACTTGAAGAGTGAAATTGAAGCTATGAAGCTGCTGCTACTCATTTATTATGTTTAACATAAAGTAGCAGCTGTATAGAGCTGTATAGAGTATATATTTTTTTTCTGCATTTAATTTAATAATTATATTTCATGTGTTATCAGAGTGCGCTAATAAAACATAATGAGCGTCAGCAAAAAATACTTATACCATAACTAAGTAGAATCTTCACTTCACTGCACTACACCACTTCTAAGTTATTCTGTTACGCGGTGGCGGCGTTGTACCTATCGAATCTATTGTAATTCGATGCAAAATCGTGTCGATCACATTGGGCAGTCGTACTACTATTCTATCCAATTGTTGGCGCTGGGTCCGTTCGTTTGGAACGAATGAAAAAAAATGTACTTCTGATGCACAGAAATCACAGAAATCACCACAACACACCACAATGGATGACCTTGAATGCAGCGCTTCTGTTCGGTTCGGTTCGGTACTATTCTGTTGTGTTCTATTCAGTTCCAGCAAAACCAAAGTCAACGTCATCGACAACATCGACGACAAGTGTTGAAGAACAATACTAATAAAAAATAAAAAAATGCAATGACTGCAAACAACGATAATCATCATCATTATCATCATCATTATGCGAACTATAATAACTATTTATATTGGATAGAAGCGTAGAGAAATCTTTTTCAACATCAATCATTATAAAAAATAATAATAAAAAAAAAAAAAAAAAACAACTTAGAAACTAATTATCATAGTAGCGGCTTCTGCTTCTATGCGAATTTACATCGAAATAATTGAAAAAAAGAAAGAAAAAATAAAATAAAATAAAAATAAAAATACTTTGAGCATTTAAAAAATTCTAAACAGATTTAATTAATGGAACATATTTCTATATATAAAAAAAAAAAAAAAAAACATATTTAATTTGTCATTGACAATTTTTTTCTATTTAATTTTTATTTTTTTTTTTTTTTAAGTAAACAATCTTTCCGGTTTTAAATGAATTAAATAGGAAACCCACACACTAATCCATCCATGTTTTTGTTTTTGTTTTTCAGTTTAAAGAAAAATTCGGAGAAGTTCTGCTAAGCTTACAATTGCATATTTTCCTGATAAGGTTTACATTCTATATACATTTTTTGCTCTATCTTCTTCCATTGTACACTGCACCAAATATTATTATCTCTTGTGAGTTTTGTTTCGGTATAAATTTAAATAGTTTCAATTCTTATCAATGCATTTAAATTAGAATTTAAAAATAAAATACAATTATAGTTTTTACCATGGGTGTATGTATTGAATTGATAAAAATGTTTGCTTTGTCAACTTAGAATTTTAAAGTTCTTTGTTGCCTTGTTTATATATTAAGATTAAATTTATATAAATATTAATAGAAACAATAATTTATTTAATTTCTTAATTTCATTTCCATAAGAATGTTTAAGATTTACTAAGGTTCTTAGAAAGTCGACTACGATTAGTCTAAGATGGGCGATAAAACTTCAGGCGCAACGCGAAACAATTCTGACACAGTAAAGAGCATTAAAAAACAAGCTCCCTTCGCTTCCACTTCTTTGTATTTTTATACCCGTTACACATAGTGTAAACGGGTATATTCAGTTTGTCCAAAAGTTTGTAACGCATTGAAGGAGGCATCGGAGACCCCATAAAGTATATATATTCTTGATCAGCTCGATGAGACGAATCGATCTAGCCATGTTCGTCTGTCTGTCTATCCGTCTGTCCGTCTGTTTGTTGCTATGCGATTTATTCGATGAAGATATAAAGATATTGGGCTGAAATTTTAAACTTAAGCTTTTCTCGGCAACGACTAGGTTAAGTTCGTAAATGAGAGTGCCACGCCCATTTTTAGGTATAGCCCCCATACAAACTTATCGATTTTTTGTTTAAAAATAGTAATTATTTATGAATGTACTCGCTCCCAATTGGGTAAAAACATTTCTTTTGTCATCCAGGGTCAGAACCAAGACGCCACGCTCATGTAACGGGTATTTCAGCTTCGGTTCCACCGAAGTTAACGTATTTCCTTGTTTTTTTCTATTTTCCAGCGTATTTTTCCGTTATTTTTGAAAATTGTGATTTGTAATTTTCAAGATTATTGTTTTAGAACTTCGGAAGTAACGTTAAAATTTCAGTTTTTGATTGAAAATGTTTAAAGAAATTGTTTTGCATTTTCACCATGGATATATAAGGGAACTTTATGGGACAATAATAAAATCTAAATAAAATTAACAACATTACATAAGTTATTATGAAATACGATGCGTCTGTTTACTTATGCAATAAGAAAACTTTCAAAACATTCAATAACATTCAGCTTTGCATGAAAACTATTTAAAAATCCAAAGAACCTAATATCCGATTTCATTACTATTTGAAAAGTTATTAAATTCAATTGACAAGTTATAAGCATAAAAAAGAGGTTTACTGAATAAATTATATAAAATATTGTTTGATAAATGCCATAAATTAGATATGATTAAGTAACAACAGCAAATAGCTAAAGTTTCTGAAGTCGGCTTCAATCTGATCAAATAAATTTTAGCAAAATTAAATTCTGACTTGTATAAAAGTAAAATTCATATTTGGAAAGTTTAAATTTTTATTGCATTTTTGACTCGATTATACTTGTAAAAATTTGCACTTTTCTGTGCAAAACCAAAGTGTCAAGAAGATAGAACGCTCAAATTGACAAAGTACAATCAGAGCGTTCTAAACGACCGCGTAACCGAGACTAAGTGAAGTGCTAAAAAAAAACAGTAGCGGCATCAGGGTAATGCGTTTGCTTGGGGCGCTTTTATCAGAAAGTTTTTAACAAATTAAAGAATATATTGTCTTGTACACCCTGTATTTTTGAACAGCTCGAAGAGACGTATAGTTCTAGTTATCTTTTCGCCCGTCTGTTTATTTCACTTGTTCAGTTGTAAAGATATTGACCTGAAATTTCAAACAAAATTAAATTTCTTCTTGAATTTATTTTAATAAATTATTTTCAATTTTTAATTCGTTTGTTCACTTTTTTTTTTTAGAAGGAGTTTACCTATTTTCACTGAGGTTTCGAGGCATTCGATAATTTAATGACGTTCCCGTTAGACACATACGAGTATGTAATGCTATTTGACGATGAGATACAATAGCGCACTGCTGCTGCTGCTGTTGCTGGTGCTGCTGCGTTTGTTGGCAGTTGAAAGCATCGGCGTTAATGCGAAATGTTCGCCTCTGCGTCAGCGTCAGCGTCAGCGTCAGCAGTGCCGATCGTATGGCTTTAGCTTTGTTGATCAAGCAGTGCGGTGCGGAGACAAGACACGACGACGGCTTTACTTTACTTCATAGGTAGGTAACTGTTCCTATTAAAATCAATTCGAATTTTAGTCGCTGAGTTCAGCTCGATGTCGTTGGTTTAGTAAACTTTAATTCATTATTTTTAATTTATTTATCTTTTTTTTTTTTGTTGAAATCTAATGAAAAGTGAAGAAGCAAGCGGTGAATCTTCAAGATACATTTCGGAAAAATAAAAAAAAAAAAACTTAATATAAAAGAAAAAAATATTAAAAAAGTAAATAAAAATAAAATAAAATAAAATAAAACTTTATTTTTTTTTAAGTATAAAAAAATGTTTTTTTTTTAATATTTAATTTAAAATTCGTGATTTTCGTTTTGTGTTTTAAGAATTTTGTTTTTTTTTTTTTTTTTTTTGGTATACAAATATCTCGTGTGCAAATGAACTTAATTATGCCTTCGATTTAAATCAAATAAAATAATAATAAAAAAAACTACGTATAATATATATAAATGATATAAATAATAGTATTGCATTAATCGGAATATAGTATCGTACATTATATGCATGATTCGTCAGTTAAATTAAAAACAAAACAACAACAACAACGACGACGACGACAACGAATCCGAGGAAACCGACAAATTTGAGACAAGAATTCAAACGCCAAAATTAATTGACGCTGATTTTCGGTAATTTTATTTTATTTGAATTTGAATGAAATTTTTAAAGCTTTATACGAGCTTCGGCACTCCGGCAAATCTATTTTGTATAGCCTAAAAATCTTATTAGAAATATAATAAAACTAAAATATTCATAAATTTTGAGAAATATTTTTGCAGGCATAAAATGATTCAATCAAAGAACGAATTTGAGATTCAATTGTTTTTTGGGTTTTTACTGCAGTTTCCAATTTTTTTTTTCAAATATTTAAATAAAAAAAAAATTGCAGCTTTTAAATGGATAATATGGATTTTCTAGTTTAAATTTTTGTTAATCAAAAAGTACAGTTTATGAATGAAAATAGTATTTACGTGAATAAAAAAAAAAAAAAAAAAACAAATAATAATTTTGACAAACTGTCAAACCGCCCAACCGCCTTGTCTCCACTTAGCGAGCACACATACACTTGTGCTCAAGCAATTAAGTCATTTATTATTTTTTTTTTATTTAAAAGCAGAATAAAGTTGCGTTGTTATAGAGAAATATATAACGGAAGATTGCCTACATTTTCACATCTTATCTCCTTCAGATTTTGAGTAAAATTGGAGCAAAGCAAATTTAACTCCAATTTGCAAAAGGGATTATTTAACCGTTTCGAGAAGAAAGGCTTTGATTCAAAAACTGAAAAAGATTAAGTATTGCGTTCTGTGAAACAAACAGTCAACAACAGTCGTTCTCCTCGAACCTATAAAATGGTCCCATCGAAGTTCCAATCTTTTACAGTTTTAAGAATAAAATTTTTCACTGGCGGTGAATTTCTTTCAAATTAATTATTTTGTATGAGCACAGCAATTATTTTCCGAGGAAATCAAATTTTTTTATAGCAGTTTTATGATGAAAATAATTAAATTAAATAAGACAATAATTAAAAAAAATATTTTTATTTTTCATTTGTTTTGAAGCAGTACAAAAAAGTACTTTAATTTTACTTTTTGTATGTAATTTGTTATTTATTTTTCAAACAAAACTTGTGACAAAAAAAAAAAAAATTACATCGTAATCGAAATTACGAACAACAAATTATTTCGATTCCAAAATATTTTATCTAAATCAAAATGTAGAACAGTGCGGAAAAAACAAAAAAAAAAAAATACAAGAAAGATCTCTGATGTCGAATAAGATCGATTGCAAGATACTCTATATACAATCATTATGTACCTTAAGTTAAGCCTTATGTCAGTAACATTCTTTATTCTATTTGATTTTCATCAAAAACTTAGAAAGTGGGTTAAATTTGTAGGGGGCTTAAAAATTTTATTAGGATATTTCAATGCCATAATTAATACAAAATGAAGAGTTCCTAAAATTAGAAACAAAAAAGTTTTTATTAGAAAATACAAATATTGAGGTTATTTTTGTATGTGGCCTAGCGTGGTATAAAAAGTGCTTATGCTTCCCATCGCCCTAGGATTATTCTGTATCAAAAAAAAAAAAAAAAAAAAAAAACAAGACATGACAAATCAAAATAAATATTTTTTAACCGGATAACGATGTTTCTCTTCATAAATGTTTACAGAAAAACATCCAATCATTTATTATTTAATTTTTTAATATTGACTTTTTACAGGAACTCAAATCAAAGCTAAAAACGTAAAAATAAGTAAAACGAAAAACAATAATTTGCAGAATTCCCTTAAAAAAAGATTTGATATTCTTCTATGACCGTTTATGAAAAGAAACGTCGTTATCCCGTTAAAAAAAAAATTTTTTTCAAGTTTCTGCATCAAATCTACGAAAGAGTGTTATTTTTTGAAACTTCAGGGGCCATTGGAGCTTTCCCCTTAAAATTGGACTAGAGAAAATCAGTTTGACAGCTCAGAGGAGTCTAAGTTTCAAAAATGGTAGCCTATCTCTTATAGTCTCCGAGTTAATCGTCTTAATACGGTAGACAGCATGACACATGGACGGACAGACATAGCTAGATCGACTCTTCTATCAATGCTGATCAAGAATATATTCTTTGTAGGGTCTATTATATCTCCTTCTGTATGTTACAAACATTTCAACAAACTTAATATACCCTTTTACCTCTCCGGTACAGGGTATAAACAGTGTTTAATAAATTTAAGCAAAAATATTATAAAAAATATTACGTATGCTATGAAAGTGACTTAATTTCGTGAGCATGAGTGTAGGTAAATAGCAAACATATTTTTTTTTTACTATTTTTATTATTATTATTATTTGTTTTTTTTTTGTTGTTGTTGTTGTTGTGCTTTATAAACGTTTGAGAAGAAATTTTAGGTAATTGTATTTAATTATTGTCAATTTGTTGTTGCTTCACAGTTGGCTACTTACACATGCACTTCTATTCTATTGTTGTAAATTCAAGCAACAAAACAAACAAACAAAATAGACAGACAGACGGACGAACGGACGAACGGACAGACAAGCAAATGTATCTGTATTTATTTGTATCTGCGTGTCTGTTTTTTTTTTCTATTTTATTTATTTATTTTTTTTTTTTTTTTGTTGCAAATGTGTATGCGTAGGCGTTCGTTTTATTTAACTATCGGTCAGTCTTTCTATCTATCTATCCATCCATCTATCTATCTTTTTTATTTAACTATCTCTTTGACAATTTATATGCCTTTGTGTCACTCAATACGCATTTGCATGCAAATCAGCTGTCTCCAAGTTCAAAGCCTTAGCTTAAGCTTTTACGTTAGCGACAATACAAACTGATTTTCCATATAGCTTTTC
Organism: Leucophenga varia; assembly: GCA_018903435.1. NCBI lineage: Eukaryota > Metazoa > Arthropoda > Insecta > Diptera > Drosophilidae > Leucophenga > Leucophenga varia. The sequence continues at coordinate 942,512 of JAEIFJ010000747.1, forward strand.
TTTTTGCATGCCTACATAACATATTGTACATACTGTATGTACTTGTATATACATTTATTATGTATCTGCTACTTTCACCCAACTTACAAAATTGCAAACTTTGTTACTATTAGAATTATTTTTGTTATTGTTTTGAAATTGATTTCAAAAGAAATTAAATACTTTACATATATAAATAAATACAAGCTTACACAGATCGCAGCAGTTTTAATTGTTTGATAATTGCACGTATAGAAGTAGACTCTTTACAGCTTTTTTAGAATAATTAATCTTAGTTCTGTTTGGAGAATTTATAGATAGAAATAATTTTAAAATAAAATTAAAAATTTATGACAAGAACGATTGCTGCTGTCTGGTAATATATAGACTTTATGGGGGTCTCCGATGCCTCAGTTTGTCGAAAAGTTTGTAACACATTGAAGGAGGCATCGGAGACACCATAAAGTCTTATACAGCCCGAATATCATTCGCTTTACGAAAAACAATTTATAAAGAAGGGCTTTGCATATATTTCTGACAAACTGATCTTTGTTAAAACAGTGTGGCTGTGTAGCAAATTCATTCACAAATATTGAAAACTCAGCATTACACAAATTTGTACAGACCAAGAACAGAAAACGTGAAGTGAGATAGAAATATTTTTAGAATTATCAAAGAGAACATTTTGATTTGTAAAGAAATTTTTATAGTCTCTTTTGCCATAATTTTTAACATACTTTATGGGATACGCTTCGAACTGAATGGTTCGGTTCTTGGTTCAAAAACACGGTTTCATTTGACAAAGGAAATACTCTTTCTTTCGGAGTAAATTAAAGAACTACTACGGTTCGGTTCAAACTCTGGTTCAGTTCAAAAAACGGTTTGCAGCTCTGGTTTAAAGGATTCAAAAGCTTTTTTGTGACTTAAAGTACTTTAAAAATATTTAATTATAAAATAGAATTGAAGTATGTGTTTGACATTCTTAATAATAAAGTAACATGTCACGCTAAAATGCAATCAACTCGATTTGCTACAATTATATTTTTAGAATTTATATTTTACAATTATAATCAACTTACAACATGCAATGAGAGCGAGCGAGCGCTGTTGAAGATGTTGCACGCGGGATTAGACAAATATGTACCTATGAACTACCTATTTTATGTGTCTCAATTGTTTTGCTGGGTGCGTTACAAAATAATAAATTAATAACACTAATCACGCAGCGTGTGAAATATATATAAAAAAAAACAATAACAAACAACAAAAATTATATTTCAATTAGATCTTCTAAACACACACGTGCTTTACATTATAGTTTTCTAAAAAAACCTATCCATAAGATATGATTGACATGTATGCCAGAATTTGCAATAAGCTCAAATAAAATTTTGAATAAAGCACGAAACAGAAAAATACCTTGAAAATAGTTTATGGAACTAAACAATTAATTGATTAACGTCAAGAAATTCCATACATTATCTACGTCGAATATACTCGTTATTCGCTTTATATTTTACATTATTCCGGTATTTTCGTTATTCACGTAGTCTTTGCAACATTTTGTACCCGGTATATCAGTCTGATTATTTAAATTTAAATATATTTAAAAAAATTTATGCTTTTTTTTTTTTTTTTTTTTTTTTTTAAATTTGTAATCATTTGTCTAATAAACTATTTTACTCCGGATACACAATTTAAAGATCACGATAATTATTTATTTTATATGAAAAAAAAAAAAACGCAAATCACGAACATATTCGTTAACAATACACCTTGCATTTAACAAAACACGTACTAGATACATTGTATCTGATAATATAATAATAGTTTTATAGTTGGGACTCCCGAAATTGACTTTACAGCAACGTAAAAAGAAAAAAAAAAAAAAACGTGTGAAGGCTATTAAAACCATAAAAAATAAATTAAAATGCAACACCTACGAACTTCCGTATTGAGTTAAGTTCAGTTTGAATGTGGAAGCTTAAGAAAAAACAAAATGTATTTAGTTTTATCAATAAACAAAATTTGTTTGAATTTGAGAAATGTTTATAATAGACTAGATTAGCTGTTAAATCGACTGAAACTTTACTAATCTGCTGCTTCATTCTAAATCAGTGCTGAACACGTTTTTAATGCATATAGAATGTGTGTCCGCATAAGTTTGCATAGAATACTTGAGATCATCAATAATGATATGGTCCAAATTGAACATTTTTTTTTATTATTAAATTGAAATTGTCAATTATTGCCCGTGTGGTGTGCGGGCTGTCAAGAATACCACCACAGCAGGCTCAGCTTGACGTAAAGGCGTCTAAAGAGACAACCCTCAGGATGAGGTTGGTTCGCAGGTTGTTGGCCCTTTTATCCGGAAAATAGCTTAAAACCATAAAAACACACGAACCATGGATAGGACGGCTAGAAGAAACAAAACTACTCAAGGTGGCTGACATAGAAGTGAAAATCCCCCCGTGGTGAGCTCCGCGCCAGGGGCATGGATTCTGGAGGCCCCAACAACCGTTAAATCTGCTACTCACGATAACAAACCCCGGAAAAGACTTAAGGAACACGATTTAAAAATATGAGCGATATCGAGAAAAACAGAGAGAAGAAAAACACCTTTTCAAACGCAAAAAGAAAGGCCTAGAAAGGCGTGAGCTGGAGGAAGTTGAGATGATGTGCGACAGAAATGAGGCTCGAAAATTTTATAAACCAATCAAGCGTTTGACCGAAGGTTATAAGCCCGGAGCATCGTTCTGTAAAGATGCGCATTGAAAAGTGGTGACATATGTCCAGGAGTCACTTATGTTATGGACACATCGACACACACCACATATTTGTCGATTTCAAAGCCCCTTTCGACACGCCCATCAGATCAAAGTTTTTCAAAGCATTGACTGATCTTGGTATCCCTGCAAAAATCGTTCGTCTCTGTATGATGACGCTGACAAACACTCAAAGCGTTGTCAGGGTCAGCGTTGTCTATCCGACCCCTTTGACACCAAGAGAGGCTTCAGACAGGGCGACGGGTTGTTGTGGGACATCTTCAATCTCCGGTTGGAGTATATACTACTGCAATGCCTACACGGCGATTTGACGAGCAATATTTTCTCAAAAGAAACTATGCTGCTCGCGTATGCCGATGACATCGACATAATCAGCAAAAATCTCCGTACAGTCAGCAAGGCTTTTAAAGATAATGAAGAGAACTCCCGCTCAATGGGACCTGAGGATTTCGTGTCTATGGGGAATTTTACCATCGACATTATAGAAAACTTCGTCTACTTGGGCTCTCAAAAAACAAGAGCAATAACACCAGCCTAGAAATTAGACGAAGAACTACTCTGGCTAACCGATGCTACTTTGGTCTCGGTAAGCAAATGAGAAGTAGAGTTTTAACCAGAACAACGAAAATCAAACTCTACAAAACGCTTATTATCCCAGTCCTGATTTATAGCGCAGAAACATGGGTCATGTCAGAGGCAGACAATTCGGCGTTGGGAACATTTGAGAGAAAACTTTTTCGTAAAATCTTTGGTCCTGTTAGAGTTGACAACGATAACCGTATTCACATGAATCACGAGCTGTACCAGCTATACAACGACATCGATATAGTCAGGCGCATCAAGTTTAAACGATTGCTTTAAATGGAGATGCCAAAAAACGTGGACGAAATCAGAGGGGCACGACAGCGGGGACAACCGCCGCTGCGTTGGAAGGATCAGGTCCTGGAGGACGTCCGGAAAATCGGGATCCAGAATTGGTATCGAGTGGCATTGGATCATACCAACTGGGTACCCAGGCTTACAACAAGCTGTAACGGCCATATATATATATATATATTGAAATAAAATGAAATAAAAGGAGAAAACAATTTGTTTTTTAACCATAAATCCAGATTTTGGGAATGTTCCGTAACTTCCAAATACACACCTTTGTTTCATTCGACAAAGCCTCCTTAGCTACTTATCCTTTTTTTTTTTTGGGAAAAATTGAAAAATTTAAACTCGAAAATTTTACAGTTTTGAAAGCTTAGTTTTCGTCGACACTTACACCAAACCTGTGACTGCTTGAACGCTTCTCCATGTGTTCCATATTCCATTTATATGGTTGCTATTTTAAAAATTTTTTTAAATCACTCCTGACTCAAATAATATTTCCCGAATGTTTTAAAAATTTTGAAGTTATCGACATTTTTTGTAGTCATAATTGTGCTGCAATAAAATTGATCACGTACGCACTAAAACACACACATCACACATGATTTTCAAGAAACTCTTGCAAATGATGTTTCCTTAAAATATTTTTTTTTTCTTTTCTTTTATCTTTACAAAGAAAAGCTGTTTTCATGTTCGTTTTAAATTTATTTATAAAAAAATAAAGCAACTCGATTTTTTTCAGAACAAAATTCTCAAACAAATTAATTTTTTTTCAACAGACTTTAGACTTGCAAGCAAAATGTTTCAAAAAAAAAAAAAAAAAAAAAATAATAATAATAAAAACACTTTGAATTTGATTATGATTATTAAAAAAATCCTGAGTAAAGTTCGTATTTAAAAATTAAATTTAGCTTTTGATTATAATAAATGATATCAATTTGTATCTATGAATTACAAAATTTATGATATAATCTTAATTATTTTTTTTAATCATAAAATAAAAAAAAGATTAAATGCTTTGTTTTTCTTAATTATTTTAACAAAAACTATTAAAAAAAAAAAAAACTTGGATTAATTTGTATTTCAATTGGTCAGACATGAGTTTGCGGAATTTCTCTTATAAAATTATTCCAAATATTATTTTCATAGTTTTTACTATTTTTAATTAAAACTAATTTAGCTACGTTCGAATGTGTTGAGATTATATAGTATATTTTTTTTTTATTTTTGTTGTTTATAGTACAACAATATTAAATTGTTAAATTGCCTGGAATCTCCATACTAGAATCGTGGCTTGAATCATTGTATCGCCTGACAGACCGACAGACGGACAGACAGACGGAAGTTGCGCATTCATTCAAAGCTCAAAAAAGTGTATTCAAAACACATATGAGTATTTATTTATTTATTTTTCTTTTTTATAATTTTAATTTTAATTTTAGTAGTGACTAGTTTAACAATTTATATTTGCGTTCTGTACATTTGCTAATCACAATTTCGAGCGTTTACGTTGGAATCGGATCTCTCTCTTTCTGGCAATAATCACTGAAATTAGTGGAAAATAAAGAAATAATATTGTAGTAAAAGTAAATATCTAGATACAAATTAAATAATTAGATACAATTCTGTACGCGAAGAAAATCTTAAAAGCTACAGTCTAATTGGGAATAATTAAAATATTTATATGCAGACATAATAAAATCAAGAATCTACTCGCTAAAAAAAACAAAAAAAAAAAAACATTAAAAAAAGATAAAAAAAAAACAAAATAAAACAACAATAAAAATATATTATTTTATTTTTATAATTTTTTATATTTTTTTCGGCAAGGTTATTGGCACAAACTAGAACGCAAAAAAAAAAAAATACATATATAAATAAATAAATTACAGTAAAACCAAAAGCAAAAAAACTCTTACTTTGATGGAGCCGAGGTTTTTGGTGCCCGGCGAAAATTAAAATAGCAAAAATTGCTAAAAAGTTTGTTAAGCATTGGCGTTGAACTGATCCGGTCAGAAGTGGGGTTTTCTGTTTTTAAGAGTTGAGATATGTTTGCAAATCTGGAAATGTGAATATGGCTGGATCGATTTGTCTTTTCGTTTTTTTGGTTTTTTTTTTTTTTTTTTGTTACAAAAAATGCAGGAAAGTGTTGGCAAAATAGTTTCGTTAAATCGTTTGATCATGACCAAACTTCGAATACAATCTATAATTATCACCAATAATAACAGCTGTTTTTAGCAGAGAGATAAAAAATCGATCGAAAAACAGTTGCAAAAAAAAAAAACAACAGCAACAATAATAATAAAATAAAATAAAAACGATCAATGACAAAAGCAACAACTGAACAAATAAAAATGAAAAAAATTAAGAGACCAAAAGCAAAAAAAAAAAAAAAAAAAAAAAATACAAAAGAAAATATAAATTAAATTAATTAAACTTGCAACGTAAACCGCAAAAGAAAAACAAAAAATAAATAAAAAACTGCAACAACAAAAACAATAACAAAACAAAATACATAGCTAAACAATAACAAAACGGAATTTAAGTTAAAATACTTAATACAAAAATAACAACAAAAGAAGGAAAAACATTAACTTCGGTGGAACCGAAGCTGAAATACCCGTCACACAACACTTTTAATAGTTTATACGTTCATCAGAGGCTTAGATTAAATTTCTCGATGGATTTGGTCAAATTTGTATGAAGGAATTCATTCAGAAATATTAAATATTTTCATAGAAAAACTCGAAAATGGGCGGTTGGTTTAAATGGGGGCTATACCTAAAAATGGGCGTGGCACCTTGGTGTTGGCATTGGATAACAGTGAATATATTCATAAATAATATTAATTTCCATACAAAAATTTTAAAATGGGCGGTTAGTTTGTATAGGGGCTATACCTTAAAATGGGCGTGGCAATTTGATTTTAACACTTAAACTGCTTAAGTTTCAAGTTTTAGGCCAATATCTTTAAAACTAAGCGAATGATTCGCATACATACAGACGGACAGACAGACAGACGGACATGGCTAGATCGACTCGTCTCGTTGTGCTGATCAAGAATATATATAATTTGTATGGTCTACGAGGTCTCCTTTAATGCGTTACAAACTTTCTGACAAAATGAAAATACCCTCCACACTATGTGTGGCAAGTATAAAAACGCAAACAATACAAGACAACCGTTTTGCATCTTAATTAGTTTACAGGGTGTCGAAAAATCAAAAAGAAAAAAAAAACTTTAACTTCGGAGGAACCGAAGCTTAAATACTCGTCACACGAATTCAGTGGCTTAGATAGATCTTTGAATGGGAGGGGGTCAATAAGGTGATACAACTCAAGTTTATACACAACATTGGCATTTAACTTTAAGCTAAAAATGTAGATATAACAATAATTTTCTTGAAAAAAATATCAGAAAACGAGATGTAAGTTTGTATAGGGCTATAAATTTTATCGGTGATGTGTACATAGGATGATATTAGATGTGTTTTTTGGCCAATTTGGAGTGAATATATTCATAAATAATAAATATTTTCAAACAAAATTCAAAAATGGACGGTACATTTGTATGGGAGCTAAAAATGGGCCTTGATTCTGACAAACAAACTGCCTAGAACCAAAAAAAGCTTAACTTTCATATTTCAGGTCATTATCACATTCTAACTAAAACGCATCGCAATTTACAAACAGACAGACAGACAGACGGACATAAGTGAATCGAATTTTCTCGTCGAGTTGATCAATAATATATATACTTTATGGGGTGTCCGATGCATCCTTTAATGCGTTGCAAACTTTCGGATAAAATAAATATACCCGTTTACACTACGTGTACCGGGCATAACAATAATAATATTACAAATAATTGTTCATTTATTCATTCATTCAATTATTTCAAGAACCATTAAAAAAATGTACTAAATAACACAAATAGTGTGAAGGTTATTATCAGTTTGTAGGAAACTTAGTAACGCATTAAAACAGGCGTCGGAGACCCCATAAAGTAAATATATTCTTGATCAGATCGAATCGATTAAGCCATATCCGACTGTCTGTATGTCCGTCCTTCTGTCTGTCTGTTGTAACGCATCAATGGAGCTATCGAAGACCATTTATTCCTGATTAAACCCTAACCACTTTAAATGGTTACTATTCAGTTATTTATTGTTCGAACCCTTTTTTGAAATCTAAATGTGATATGAAGTTGTTTAAATTAAGACTTTTCCGAGGGTTCAATTTAAGAAAAGCGCGCCTACAATTTCAAATATAGTAAACTTTGCTATTAAAAAACTGAAGATTCAAACGTTTTTATAACTTAATTTTTAGTTTCAATAATGTTTCAGACGAGTTTAGGCATAAAATCAATAATCAGCAACACTTCCTCCAATAGTTCCAAGACGTAAGTTGATATTTGCAAATTTATAAAACGAAAATTTGAAGGTGCATAAACAATTTATTTTCATAATTTTTATGCCAGCTTAGAACATAGCAATATTTCCAAAAATTGAACGTTTCAATCATGAGTTGTGGCGATAAGTTTAATCCGTTTTACATTGGTCCCTATCCGTGTTGTGCCTGTGGTCCATGTCCATTCGGTGAATTTTCGTGATTTACACCTTGTGGTAAGGCGCCCCTAATCGGAAAAGGTGGTAAATAGCGTTGCGAGCGTTGTCCATTTACGTGATATGTATAGCTAGTATCTGGCAATTACGATGGAACGTAACTGGAACGGGGGAAGAGGAGTGGGAGACTTGAGGATTTCAAAAAAAGTTGGTGATGCTTAAAAAAATAAGAAATACAAATTAATGATAAATAAATGTATTAAAGAATTTTAATAAACAATTTGAAATTTAAGCAGAAACAAATTTGGTTTGATCTCTTCTGGGCCAGGGATTACATGCTTCTTTTAGGAGAAAATAGGATATTGAAAAACTGATGCAGATGCATGAGGTGCGGAGTGCGGTGCCCTCTTTATATTTCCGAAACGTTTTAATATAAAACTACGAAGCTAAGCTTTTGTACCGTCTCAAAAAAGGGGTAATTAAAGTAAAATTTATTCAACAATTCTTTTTTTTTTTTGTGTTTGCAGTTAAGCAACTTTTCCAAAAATGACTTCGAACCCGAAACCGAAGTTCGACAACGATTTGAATATAACGAAGCGTCTGCCGCCTACAAAGAAATCGCACGCAGATGCAAATGGCACAGTCAAATCCATTGAAACGAAACCGAAACGTACTTGGCGTGAAAAATTTGAACTAATTTCGAACAATGTAACTGTGGAGCCCATTCTAGCAGCATACATAATGCCCAGCGTTTTGTCTAATTTAGCGACACAGAATCTTAATCTTGAGAAGGCATGTCGCGTAAACATGGCCTACGGCGATGAAGTGTGCGATGCACTGACACGACGTGATACGGCCAATTATACGCTGTAAGTCAAAAAAACAAAAAAAAAAAAAAAAATAAAAAAACAAATACAAAATGTTGGACAAAATTTTTCTTATTTAAAAATTTAATTTTAATTTGCTATTTCAGCGAAGAGGAGACCGTACAACAAATGGTTGCACGTATGGCCGCCTGGAAGACAGTTATACAATCGTTATTTCCCTGCCTGCTCATATTGTTCTGGGGTTCATGGAGCGATCGTCATCGTCGTCGTAAGCCTTGCATTCTTATACCCGTTGTCGGTGAATTTCTGGGCGTAGTCGGTCTTATGTTGTGCGTATATTTTGAACAAACGCCCATGGAGGTTGCAGCATTGACTGAAGCGATATTTCCATCGCTTAGCGGCGGCTGGTTCACCATGCTAATGGGTGTCTTTAGCTATATTGCAGACATAACAACCGAGGAGGAGCGTACACTACGCATTGGCATACTAAATGTTTGCTTTTCGGTAGGCGTGCCCGTTGGCATGGCATTTAGTGGAGTGTTGCTGAAGTAAGTTTTTGTAAAAGTTTATTCGAAAAAAAAAAAAAAAACTTACAAAAATATTTTTATTGATTGCAGAAAAATCGGTTTCTATGGCGTATTTTCCATATCGGCAGCCTTCTATGTGCTTGCCTTTGTCTATGGATTTTTCTATCTGGATGAGCCTTCGGTACGTGCTAAGGCTGCAGCAGCCAAAATGGCAAATGGTCAATTAGAAGTCGCTGAAAAACAATTGCAACATTGCCACAACAGCCGCAACAGCCGCAGCAAAAGCAGAAGTCGCTATTAAGCGATTTCTTTGACAGAGAGCACGTCATGAACACCTTCCGTGTTGCACTGAAGAAAGGTGAAAATCAGCGTCGTCAACGTGTTATACTTTTGATGATTGTTGTTATGGTCATCATTGGACCGCTACATGGTGAAATGGCTGTTATGTATCTGTTTACACGTTTTCGTTTCAATTGGAGCGAAGTTGAGTTCAGCATCTTCTCGACATATGCCATGTTCACGGGTCTCATTGGTGTTGTCTTCTGCGTTGGTGTACTCTCGCATAAGCTGAACATCGATGATGCACTTGTCGGTGTACTCTCGAGTACCTCAAAGATACTTTCGGGTTTTGTTTATGCATTTGCCACATTACCGTGGCACATGTATTTAGGCGGTGTGGTGGAAATCTTCAATGGCACCGCATTCATAGCGATGCGTTCGATTGCCACGAAGCTAGTCAGCAAGGATGAATTGGGTAAGGTCAACTCATTGTTCGGTGTTGCTGAAGCGCTCATGCCAATGGTATTTGCACCGATGTACACAACGTTATATGCGGCAACGTTACGTGTACTGCCAGGTGCATTCTTTCTGCTTGGCGGTGGCCTAACATTCTTTTCGGTGCTTATTTTTCTGTAAGTCTTAAAGGTGCAAAGCAAAAGCGTTTCGACGATTGTAATAATAAACTTTTTTTTTTGCTCTTCTTCTTTAAGCTGGATGTATAACTTTCAATTGAAACAGCGTCGTAAAGCGATTGCTGCTGTTGGCGATGCTGAGGCGGCAGCTGCCATACAGAACCAATTGAACGGTGTCTCCTGTAAGGATTCTAATGGTAATATTAATCCAATCGAAGCGCTTGTCATTGCAAGCGGTGAGGCTAAGGGTAAACTGAATGGCATCATAACAAATGTTATACACGAATCGTTGGAGCATTCAAGCACTAACGAATGCGTTGGAAATGATCTTGAGAATGTGACTGGCGGTGTCGATAATAAAGCGTTTACAACAGACGATAACTTGCCCAAATGATTATGCTGCAGCAACAAATGCAATTTTAATTACGATTCCAAATAGTATTAATTTTTTTTTTTTTTTTGTCTCTTTTATACGTAATTTCTTTTTTATTTGTACTAAGCATGCATTCTGTTAAGGCGCAGTGCCGGCGCTGCCTGCTGCTAGGAATTGCTTTGGGTGAACCACAATTTTCTTCCTGTTTTTTTTTTTTCTGTATAAGCAAAATATCTCTTAAGAAAGTTTTATTGTATTATATGACTTATTTTTATGTACATTGAATTTGTATTTTGTACGATCATTTTTAAAATTATTTTATTATTATTATTATTATTTTAGTTTTGTATATGAGTAAATTATATAATAGAGTGACAAATTTATTGCGTATTTTTAATTTAAGTTTGACCCAAGTATTTAATAAATTAAATAATATGATATGACACATACAATACAAGATACAAGAATTTATTTGCTGTTGAGAAAACTTTAAAATAAATTTTAAAACAAATTGCGACACATAAAACATATTTTAAATTTCAGCCAAGTTAATATATTCTTTTATGTTTGATTATGATTTTTTTTGTTTTTTTCAATTTTGATTTATTTTGCTTTCGATTTACATTGAACTCGTTCGATTCGATTCGTTATCGTAAAACAAAAAAAAAAGGAATTATGCAAAATAACGTTTATTCCGGAAAGCGCCTGCGGATATGCAACACATACAGTGCGCAAAATAATGGAAAAATATATTGTCAAGCCTAAAAGTATGCTACAATATGTATGGTGCATAGATAAACAATTTCGTGCAGCAACAGATGCAAAGGGTTGCTTTGCCACTGGCTAACCTGTATTTAATGTCACAACGATTGGTTAGCTCATGTTGCTGATAATTGCCGTTTATATTGCATGTTGCATCTTTCTCCTCTGTTCAATTTCGTCAGTTTGTTCATTTATTGCTGCCGAGGCTTGCAATTGACAGACAAACAGACAGGCAGACAGACAGACAGACAGACAGACAGGCTGAAAGCCACACAGTTACACAGAGAGAGAGACCCATATTATCAGATAACTTCTCAATATGGAGCGGAGCATCAGCAAATGTTATGCACTGCCTTTTGGCAAAATTACGCATATCGTTTGTCCCTGAAAAAAAAAAAATGGTCACCATGAATTAAATACACCAATTTCAGTAGCTACAAAAGCAACAACAACAAATTCAGTTCCGGCAACAAAAACACGCTTGCACATATTTGCGGTTGGCCACGTTTAACGCTAACGCAACGCTGCTTGTCTCTTTTGTTGTTTTTATTGTAGCTTGGTAGTTGTTTTACATTTTTTTGCACCTGATTACACAGCGATTGACTACATCCTTTTTTCCATTCCTTTTCCTTTTCGACGCTTTAGTAGTATTTTGCTGTTTTAATTACTTTTTATGCCTGATGTAGACAGAAAAAGAAAGATAGAATGGGCAGTAGAAATGAGAAAGTAATTTAAAAGTTTAGAACAAAGCCATTCAAAAATCTCTGCGTGATTGATTGCCTCTTTTTTCGTAATGCGAATGTGAATGCGAATATTTTAAATGCGAATGTTAAGAGATTTTGAAATTTATTTTAGACTTTCATATTTCTCTCTCAGAAGAGAGATAGAGAGCTCTCTGATTTAACACACTCGATCTCTTCGCTCTAACACACTCGATCTATTTTTTTTTTTTTTTGATTACTTCTACGGGGCCACTACCTTCCTCCGCTACCTCCCATTTTTTCAATTGTGCGGGTCCTAGTTTCATGTATACGAATTTCATTTCTCCCAAATACATTGATTTTCTGTAGCGATTTTATGTGGGCCACGCCCACCTCCCATTTTTCTACAACGTCTTTTAATTTGGACAAAAAAAAAAAAAACATCTACAAACTTTCATTGAAATCGCTTAAGTCGTTTCGGATATATTCGATGAATTTATGAATCATTCTATGGGGGACTACGCCCACCACCCCATTTAGGGGTATGAAAAATAGTTTACATCCTATTCTCAGACATACTGAATAAACACACTAAATTGCATTAGAATCGGTCAATCCGTTTCGGAGGAGTTTTGTTACAAACACTGTGACTCGAGAATTTCATATATTAGAAGAGAAGGTTGTTTTAGAATCTGAAACACTTTAGTTTGCCGTTTTTTTTTTTTTTGATTTTTCTATTTTCTAATGGACATCCATAGCTAATCTAGATTCGTTTCATTGAGCTGATCACGTTATTAAACCGAACATAACTAACTCTGGTCACAGTTATTTGTTTACCAAAAAAAAAAAAAAAAAACAATTTTAAAATACGTGAGCAGTTTAGTTTTCGGTAATTTAAAATGTCCGATATGCATAGCAACCAGTCAGGTTTTAAAGAACGCTCTACTCTGTCATCTATGCATGTGGCATGAAGAAAAGTACCTTAAGTAAGAATTTTCAATAATTTTCAATAACTTTGTTGAAATTTATTTTTATTTCTAATATTCCAAATCTAGTATGCATTGCGACAGTTGAAATTCGATGCAAATAAAACTTTATTCTCAGTTTAAATTATGTTTCGAACGAGTTAGGACATAAAATTTATATTCAGAGCACACCACTTCCTCCAATAGCTACGAAATGTAAGTTTTTATTTGCAAATTCATAAATCGAAAATTTTAAACTATAAAAACTGATTGTAATCATTTTTTCCTTTTTTTTTTTTGCCAGATTTTTCCATTGCAATAGTTTCAAAAGTTGAAAGCTACTATTATGTCTTGTGGCGATAAATTTAATCCGTTTTACATTGGTCCCTATCCGTGTTGTGCCTGTGGTCCATGTCCATTTGGTGAATTTTCGGGCTTTACACCTTGCGGCAAAGCGCCCCTAACCGGAAAAGGTGGTAAATGAGTATCGTTAGCGTCGTCGATTCACGTGAAGTGCCATGCCAAGATGGACTTTGGCAATTGAGAAGAAACGTAATGAAGCTATGTATGCGTGGGAGAGTGGCAATGAAGCACTTGACGCGCTATTGAAGGATGTTGGTTTTGTTAAAAATGGAAAAAAAAAAAAAAAAATATATATATTAAAAAATAAATATTAAAATTTTAGTCTAAAAAAAAATCATGTCATAAGTTGAGAGATCATTAGGCCATTTCATTTTTTTTAAATAGTTCTGTTCGCATACTCAAATTTTGTACAAAATTGTACAAATTATGTACGAGTATTCCATTAAAGTAGAATGACTAAATTAAGGATCCCTGCAAAGATCGTTCGCCTCTGTATGATGACGCTGACAAATGAGGTCGGCTAAAATCTCTCCGACCACTTTGACACCAAGCGACGATTCAGACAGGGCGACGCGTTGTCGTGGGACTTCTTCAATCTCCGGTTGGAGTACATACTACGCCAATGACCTCACGTTGACCTAAAGGACAATATTTTCTTTAAACGAACAATGTTGCTCGCGTATGCCGATGACATCGACATACTCGGCAAAAATCCACGCACAGTCAGCAAGGCTTTTAAAGATATTGAAGAGAATTTCCACTCAATGGGACTAGCGGTGAACGGGAGTAAGACGAAGTACTTAGTGTCTACTAGCAGATCAGCAACACCTTCGAGGTTGTAGAACATTTCGTCTACTTGGGAACAAAGCCAAACAAGAACAACGACACAAGTCTCGAAATCGGACGAAGAATAACTCTGGCTAACCGGTGCTACTTTGGTCTTGGTAAGCAAATGCAGAAGTAGAGTTATATCTAGAACAACAAAAATCAAACTTTTTTCATTGAAATTTTATTTTATTTATTTTTTTTTTTTTAGGCCTTAGTAATTTGTAGTTTAATGTCATCCAATGTCAAAGCCAAGATGCCAAACCTATTTTTAGGTATGGCCCCCATACGAACCTACCGCCCGTTTTAAAGTTTTTGGATGAAAATTATTATTATTTACGATTGTATTCACTCCGAACAAAATAAATACACTTCTAATGTCAACATATGTCTGCACAAGAGATTTGATAAGGATTGGGTCACTATAGAATATAGGCCCCATACAAACCCAAAGCTTGTTATCGAGTTTTTACATAAAATATGTTTATTTATTGAGCTAATTGTTTTAAATATGGTGAAAACATTTGTTGCGATATTCCATATGTACAGTATAGATTTGATAAGGATCAGGAAACTATGTACATTGAATAAAGATTAGGTCAATTTTTTTATTTAAGAGTTTTCTGGTTCCACCAAAGTATACGTTTTTTTTTTTCCTTGTTTTTATTTCTCGTTACTGAGTTTTTGAAGTTAAAAAAATTGTAAAATTTAATAAAATATATTTGATATTTAACAGACCTATTTCTATTTTAACAAAAGTGTTAAAACTATGAAGTTTAAATGAGTTCCATAAAAAAAGAAAACGGCTCAAGTATTGTTTTATTTTCAAGAATCCTAGATCGAAAGGTCCCACAATAGTAATAGAAAGTACAACAGGTATTATCTGCAGCTCTAGGAGCGCATATTGAGAAGATAGCGTATGTACGTTCGTCTTAGATTTGTTACGCCTTCAAATGCTTCAAACAAAATCCACAACGTTTTTGTTTTTATTGCTGCAACAATGTTGCCAGCTGTGTAAAATGCTAAGCAGCAGCATAAGCAGCATGTTGCAACTAACAAACCAAACTAGTACATAATTGAATGTGATTCTAAAGCTCAAAAAAGCTGACCACAACATAAATTTTATTTTATTGTTTTCGATTTTTTGTTTTTTTTTTTTTTTTTTTTGGTTTTTCCTTTTGCTGCTCTACGGCAAGTAAACCATGAAATCCTATTAGACTACATTGAATATAAAATATATTTACCTATACTATGCTATTCTATTCTATACTATTTCATATCTCCATCTCTTTTTCAGCTTACCTTGTTATTTGTTGTTTATTGTTTAGTTCTTCTGTCTTTGTCACACGCAATGTTTGACCCATAAATCTAGTCAAGATGGCATTTCATCTTGCTTAGAATATTTTCTATGTAATTTCAATGAAATAAAACAATAAAAAATAAAAGAGAAAACAAAAACCACACTGACAACGGTGAGTAAAAGAGATGGAAATATTCAAATTGCGGTAGCTTTTATACATATAAAACAATTAATATAAATTTTGGAACGCTCGATTGGATTTCTGCCTAATTTTGAGCGCACATAAATCTCAGAGCGTTAACGGTAAATCAAAAGTAAAGCTACAAAGCGACATAAACGACCTGCGACAAATTGGCCTCAAGATCTAATCGAAGCGTAAAATGGATGGATGAATGAGTGAATGTACAGTACCTAGAAAAAGTCTGCGTACACGAGCAATGTATTATTTTTTATAAAAAATAAAAAAAATAACAAATATTTTTTAATAATTTCCAAAAAAAATAAAAAAGCAAAATATTAACAAAGAAAAAACATTAACTTCAGTGAAACCACTTCTTGGTTTTTTTCATTTATGATCATCAGTGGCTAAGGTAAAATTTGGAGAAGGGATGGCTTGAGGTTAATAGTCCAATATAACCATAGTTTTGACACAATAATGGAGTTAAATTTTAACCAATTGACAGAATAATGAACATTTTCTTGAGAAAAAAATTAGAAAATGGGTGATGACTTTGTATGGGGCTATATGCTAATCGGCAGTATACATAATAGACATCTGAATGAATGCATTCAGAAGGGCAAATGAATGATTTATTCTAAAAGTTGTACATATTTTTACTGCAAGTGAATGGTACTAATATTGCCTGTATTGACAGATAGTGTTCTTACTCACTCTGATGTTGACCAGCATATAATGAGTACAAAAATTTTGGGTGCAGTTGATTCACTGTACAATGTTTTGGCGTGCAGTTTACTTACTGTACATAGATAAATTTTTAAATATTTATTAGACGACATAAGCGAAACTTCATGACTGGACCGATTTGAAAAATTCTTTCACCGTTGGCAAGCTACACTATTCCCGAGTGACATACGCTATGTTTCATATTACATATAAAACGGGATACCAGGCGAACATAAAATGAAAATCAACACAAAATTAAATTTAAAATAAAGATTGTGAAATTATCAAGGTAGACAACTACTGAACTCATCTGAACAGTTGTATAATAACACACACAACCTGTTCTCATAATTACGCTTGGTGTACAGCGTGTCAAAAGAGGACAAATATAGCATTCATTAAAAAGAGTACAACATCTTACTGTACTCATTCTTTGTGAGAATAGTAAAAATGTTGTGCTATCTTCTTCTGGCTTAAGAAATATACTGCACAGATAACAATGAGTGCAGTAGTTTTGAGAACACTACACTACTGTACAGATCTGCTGAGCTAGAAATGAGTACATTCATGCAGGTCTCTAATACATAAGATGAAATTAGAAATGTTTTTACTCCATTTAAAGTGAATACATTCATAAAAAATTACAATTTTCACACAAAAATTAGAAAATGGACGAAAAATTCGTATGGGTCCTATACCTATAAATGGGCGTGGTAACTTAATTTTTATATTGTATGACAAAAGTGTTTTTACTGAATTTGGAATGAATACATTAATAAATGGGAGCTATTTTCATACAACACATCAAAAAAACGGTAAGTTTGTATGCGGGCTATACCTTAAAATGGGTGTGGCACTTTAATTTTAACATTTGAACTGCTTAGAACTGAGAAAAGCTTAAGTTTCGAATTCAGGTTAATATCTTTAAAACTAAGCGAATGAATACATACAGACAGAAAACGGACAGACAGACAAACATGGCTAGAGCGACTCGTCTCTTTCTGTTACATATTTTATTTTTAATATTTTTTTTTTTTTTTTGGAGTTTAATAGTTTTATGTTGTGTATCATTTTAAGTTGCGAATTGAATCTAACAAAAAAACAATTTTTTGGTTTTGTGCTGAAACGTAATAGAATATAGTTTTTTTTTTAAAAAAAGGTTATCACTGCGCGTGTACGCATACTTTTTCTGGCTACTGTATACGAGAGCGAGTGAGTAAGTGGAGTCAAGTGATACATGTGAGTGAGAGAAAAAGATAGTAATGTTCTAATGCATTTTTGATATATTGTTTATTTTTTAAAAGTTTGTAGCATAAAAAGAAAACAACAATAATAATAATTATAAATGAATGATATAGTTTATAATTGTTCTCCTCTATACAAGTCGGCTAATAAGTTAAGTCGAGTTATTCGTTGCTATATTATTGTATTATTATGAAATTCTTTACTAATTATAAGAAGCAATTCGTAGCACAAAGTACGCAGTTAGTTCCTTTGGTCAGTGATGGAATGTTTGGAGATGAAATTATGTGGGAACTTGCTGCTTGTTTGTGTGTATTAGTGTATGTGTGTGTTATCGCATTACTTATAAGCATATTTATTTCCGCTAACTCATAAACACCGGAAGTTGCCATTCTGTGCTTTTGCTTTTGCCTGTGTGCGTGTTTGTGTTTGTGTTTGGGTCCTCAAAGCATTTTTTTTTTTTTTTTTTTTTTTTTGATACGCTTGCTTACATTTGACCTTCTAATCGGCGGTTGTTTTTGACTGTTGTTGTAATGGCCACGTATTAATCTTGCTGTGGCTGCTGTTGTTGTTTTTCTCCATGATGCTGCTGCTGCTGCTTACTTACTTAAATGGGTCGCCAGTCAGAGCACTCAAAAAAAGAATCAAATGAATCGTCCTATCCATTCGTTCGTTGTCGTTCACTTCGGTTGCATGGTACTCAATTTTCCTTACTTTTGCTCGATTTCCGTTTGTATGTCATCAACAAAGTACTTAGTACTTGTATTGCCATGGGCAATATAAGCTATGCTAAAGCAACATCATCATTCGTCCGCTAGCAAACTAAACTAAGCGGATATTGTGCCTGGAAACGGAACTGTTTTGGGTGATTCCATGTTGGAATCTTAATAAGTTGTGTAGCAAACATGAAAACGGCAAAGCACAAAAAAAACAAGGAAAAACGTTAGCTTCGGTGGAACCGAAGCTGAAATACACGTAACACTAAACTTTTAATAGTTTATATGTTTATATGGAGGCTTTTTGTAATATTAGCCCGATCTTTACCATATCGAGTATTTTAAAAATAAATGTTTTCATACAAAAATTCGAAAATGGGCGGTAAATTTGTATGGGGGCTATACCTAAAAATGGGCATGGCATTTTGGTTTTGACACTCGATGATAAAAGAAATGTTTTTACTCAATTGGGAACGAGTACATTCATAAATAATTACTATTTTTAAACAAAAAAATCGAAAAAAATCAATAAGTTTGTATGGGGACT
Organism: Leucophenga varia; assembly: GCA_018903435.1. Classification (NCBI taxonomy): domain Eukaryota; kingdom Metazoa; phylum Arthropoda; class Insecta; order Diptera; family Drosophilidae; genus Leucophenga; species Leucophenga varia. The sequence goes on from JAEIFJ010000747.1 coordinate 961,678, forward strand.
ATACCTAAAAATGGGCGTGGCACTCTCATTTTCGAACTTAACCTAGTCGTTGCCGAGAAAAGCTTAAGTTTAAAATTTCAGTTCAATATCTTTATATCTTCATCGAATAAATCGCATAGCACCAAACAGACGGACAGACAGGCGGACATGGCTAGATCGATTCGACTCATCGAGCTGATCAAGAATATATCTACTTAATGGGGTCTCCGATGCCTTCTTCAATGCGTTACAAACTTTTGGACAAACTGAATATACCCGTTTACACAATGTGTAACGGGTATAAAAAATTCAAAAGCAGTAAAGTGGACGATACTCAGCAGAAACACAAATAGCTTTCGATGTACACCAAGTTAGGGGGTTTATTTGAAGAGTTTGTCAAAATTTAAGAAGACATTTATTTTAATATAATGTTCGATGCGCAGGCTCAAATTGTATACAAACGATCGAACTTGAATTCTATTGAAGAACGTAAAGGGTTCAGAATATGCATTGCCAATTGGCAACTATGGTTAGTTTAGTTGACCTAAGCTTAGCAGAATCCTATGCGGTATTGTGGAGTCAATTAAACAGAATGAAACCTTAGTTCTGCCAAAAAATTTATAAGTGTTATTTCAAATCGACTGAACTAATTGCTTAGCCTTCCTATATCGAGAATATATTGTGGCCAGTGATAAAAGACCGAAGTTTCGAAGAATCTCTATATAAAATGTTAATAAAGTCTCACGAAAAGCTACGGTAAAAACATTTTAGGCTGCGATACAAGTTCTTGTCAGTTATTTAAAAGTTGCCGATTTAGCTAGAAATCCTATAATTTGTTGGTGGTGAGCTGTGTGAGGAGAATGTCGTGGAGGTGTAGCCCCGTGTTTGCTGCTCGGTTTTTTCGAAAAAAATGGTAACGGCAGCCACCTTTTGTGAATCTTTTTTTTGGAAAAAAGGCGAATCTAATTTAAGTCTTGTGACAGTCAGTGTTAAGAGAGCCATTTGATCACTGATGATGCATCAATTCTCGGCAACTGGTCGACAATCTTTGTTAAATATCCAAATAATTATTTGGAAACCCGTACCGGATTCTAAAACGTCGGGCCTGTAAGATAGAAATTAATGGGACCAACCTTAAATTTGAAAAAAGGCGAACATCCTAGGACTTATCATAGACAAAAATTGGAAATCAAACACAGACCTTTTCATCTGCAAAAAGGCTATACACTGGCTGTACACGGCTGTAGTTAGACCTATACTGCTATATGGTGTATTAGTCTGGTGGCTCTTTCTTAAAAAAACACCATCAAAAAGGCCCTAATCTAGGTATAAAAGGCAGCGGTAAACGAAGTTATGAATCTTCTCAAACCCTTTAATTTCAAATCAGAACACCTGCTCTATCATCATTGTCCAGACCTAAGTAGAAGAAGATTCGAATATATGGGTTATTACTCCTTAGAATTTCTATCGGAAATAGTAAGGATCGACATCAGGAACATAAATAAATAAATATGTAAAGGTATTTTTTTTATCTTAAAACTGGCTTAAGATGCTGTAGCAACACAATGGTCCGTCATTGGCCTAGTGTTGTGCGTATGTTTGTGCACTCGGCTACCTTAACCCTTCTAACCGAATATAGAAACTACTCTGTTTAAGGTGTTTCCATAGTTTCTACAAACTTTTGATCAAGTGAAACAATAGTTTATTATCTTTTCTTAACTTTTCCTTTCATTTTACTCTCCAAGTCGTTACAAGCTTGATTAGAAATCCCCACAAATCCCCGGACAAATATTGTCAAATATTTTGGTAGTCTGAATGGGTTTCTTTTTCAAATCTTAAATTGTATTTTAAGCAAATTTAAAGTAAAATGAAAGTTTCACTTCACTTTAATGCAACTTTTCTTTGGGTTTTTTTTTTTATTTTTTTTTATTTTATTTTTTAATTATAAATTTTTTTTTATTGTAATTTTGTTGCTTTTAGCAATTTTTCTTCTTGTTGTTCTTTTTATTACATTTACATACGTGCATATATTTTTTGCTTTCTCGCTTTAACTTTTATTTTCTCTATCTCTCTCTCTCTGTCTCGTTCTCTCTAACTTACGGTTTGTGTATATTTAAGAAATTCATTTCATTTAAATGATTTATTTATTTTTGCCTTGCATTGTTATTTCTTTGCTGTGTTATGTCTCCTTTTTGTCTCATTCCTTTAGTTTTATTGTTTATTTCATTTTTTTTGTCTTTCTTTTTTGTTGTATTTCAAGTGTTGTTGTACTGCTTCTTCCTCTTCTTGTTGAGTTGCTTCTGGCATTTGATTTGTTCCTCTAGAAGATGAAAAACAACAACAACAAAATATTTTACTTCGTTTGTATTTTACTTTGTTTTCCTCACATTTTCCAAAAAACAGAACAGAAATACAAAAAAAAAAAAAAAAAATAAATAAACTTTTTTTTTTTTTTTGATAAATTTTATTTCTGCTGTTGAAGCTTTTTCATGTACCGTATTGCATTTTTGTGTTCCTTTCACTTCTCAGTTAAAAAGCAACAGAAAATGGACAGAAATTAGGCATACACAATAGAACAAGAAGTAACAAGAAAAACAACAACAAAAAAAACAAGAGAATAAAGACATATATATGTACATGTACATATGTATGTGTTTAGTAAAGAAAGTGTGAAAGTGAGATAGAAGATATGCTCAACTTTTACTTGTCCACATCAAGAGGAAAAATTTTTGCTTGAATTTGCTAAATATTTTTGTTTAATGAATGAAAGCAAACAACGAATTGCTCTACACTTTTGTGCTTTCGTTATGTTCCTGACAGGATATCAAATAACCATTTTCATTTGCTTGCAAAATATTAATTCAAATATAAATCGTCAAGCACACACACACACACACACACATATAGTTACATACATACAGATATGTTTGTTTGTTTGTCTTAAACTTCATATGATAGTTTTAGTTGAAGAAATGCAAGAAAAACGGGTTGATTTTTGTTTGAAATAGTCAAAAGTTTTACTGAAAAATTATCCAAATGCAGGCAGTCAGCTTAAATGGAGCCACATATTGTATAATGTGATTCTATAAAGTAAATGCACAAGTCTAAGAACAGAGGATATAAAGTGAACCTTAGTGTGGTCCACAAAAAAATTTTTATGCTCCCACCCCTACGATTGTTCTATATTCAAAATAAGAAAAGCCCGAATTTTTTTATAAGCTCCTGAAATTTCTCATGAATTTTATATGAAAAAAATAACTTTGTAGAAACCTTAAATAATGAATATTTTTTAATAACGATGTTTCTCTTGGCACAAACGGTCACAGGAAAAAAACTCAAAAAACCTGTAGTTTCTGTGAAAAGAAAGTTATATATTTATAAAATATATTAAATATTACTTTTTCAGATATTTCATAATCAGTAAGTTTATCTAAATCGTAAAAGTGTTATTTTCCATATAAAATACAAGGAGAAACTTTAGGGGCTTGACTTAAATGGCACCATTAAATATTAACTCTTAGACTGAAAAAACTAAATACTGGTATAGTATTCTCATTTAAATCGAATATTTTTGATATAGAACAATCCTAGGGGTGGAGAGCAAAAATATTTTGTTCAAAATTTGTTCCCATGTATTTTTAGACCACCCTAGGTGCATACAAGATAAATTTCATTAGAAGACACGATTTTTTTAATAGCCGTTCCCCCTTACGTTTTAATACCTCTGTAAGACGTTTGCATACCAAGGCAACTAATTATTTGGTATTTTCAATACTTATTTTTAACCCTTCTTTTAATAGTTTTTCACGAATCATAGTTTTTGAGGTTATCGTAAATTAACATATCTAGTCCAGTGCTCTAACAAATTGAATAAATTTTATTCCGATTTGGCTGTTGTGTATAGCTTATCTTTTCTGTTATAAAGCATTCTAAGCATCATAATCTTGCTGTAAGAAAATGTCGTCTCCAAGTTCAATCGATCGATCAGCCTTTTGATGTAAATTCTTTTTCAGAATGTTTATGCGACCTTTATGATCCATAAAGCACTCAATAATAGTGAATTTTCCAGCCCCATTAGCAGGTATACATTTCCACGCTTTTCTTCCGCTAACACTTTATTTCACTGTCACTACTGGACATTTATATCGTAGACTTTTTTCACTTTATTCCTTATATTCTGAAAATGAAGACTATATTTTCGAACGACAATAATGTAAATTTTTGGCAATGGAACCCATTGAAACATAATTTTTATGCACTGAAGAGTGGCTGCTACACACCAATTATTGTTTTTTTTTTAAGGGAATTCAAGGGAATAAATGGTGTTTTTTTAAAAAACGATATGTGCCTGGAAAGATCTGTCAAACTTGTCAAATTTTGTGACTTCTTTCATGAAACTTTCAAGCTCAGAATTCATTTTATTTTTTTAAGTTCACATGAAAACATTATTCAAAAAAATATATATAAATAAATTAATGAAAAAAAACTTTTGATTTTAAGAAATAGTGTAAGCTTGTGCGTAAAAAAAAAAAATCAAAGTGCATAAAAAGTTATTACATTGTTTACTCAGACACAAAACAAGAAACTTAGTCGCGTAAGTAAGTGTTTTCCCCTTTTTTTTTTTTTTGTTAACCTAATTGTTTTCCAAATAGAGCATTCCGTCGTACAAATCCAGGAGTACTCGACGTACACCCTCGTTGTGTGGTTGAGACGAATTTTACGTGCATTCTGACGAAATTAGGCAGAGAAAAGGTTTCCCGTGCATTTCGGCAAATTAAGGCAGAGTATTGTTTTCGCCTTGCACTCCGGCGTACAAAAACTGAGCTTCGAAAAAGTTCGTGTCGATCGCGTTTTAAAGAGACTACGCAAAAAAGATGTCTTCGCGTGGCAGCAGCGTTGATGAGCTCAAACGAGAATTAAAAGATGATAACTACGATGATGAACCAGACGAGACCTTAGGTGAACGTCTCTGGGGCTTAACCGAAATGTTTCCAGAGTCTGTGCGTAACTTCACGGGACGTGTAGTCGATGGCACCGTGCAAGGAGTAAAGAGTCTCTACTCTTTCTCATGTATCGCTGCGTGGATATTTTTCACTAGTTCCATTATAATGTTTGCACCAGTTGCCTTTGAAATTGAACGTGCTCAAATCGATGAAGCACAAAAATCTGAAGCTAAGCAGGTTTTGCTTGGACCAGGTGGCGCTAATGGTGCCAAGGACAATAAACCGTTAGAGGTGCAAGCACAACGTTAAAAATAAATGAAAAAAAACACCGAATGTGTCAAGTAAAACCAGCTCAAACTTACGTAAAACTTACTGGCCTTTGTCTATACAAATAACCGGAACTACAACTGAAGCAAACCTGGATAGTACCTATAAAAATAAAAACATACAAATTTATATTTAGTGTCAAGCTGCAGCGTTGCATCTCAAATATTTTTTGTTATTATTTTTTGGACCTTATTTTGTTTATTTACCCGTATTATTGTGAAAAAAAAGAACAAGCAAATGTGTTGAGACTCTTAAATTTTGAGTTTTTTCTTCTATTTTAAAACACAAAATTTGCTGCAAATTTTATCTATACTTAGACTTTTACTAGTGTGATTTTGTGTAATACTTTATAAATAATTTTATTATAGACTTATACCGATAAGTGTCCATACCAGTCTACTACTAACTGATGTGCGTTTCGTAAAATTTTCGTTTCAAGTTTGGTTGCTCTATTTCTTAAAGTTTTTGAGATCCCGTTTATGCAACTGCAGAGGTTATTCAACAACCGCAAGTTTCGCAAGAACGAATCAACATTGACAGTTAAGTTCGCCATAAAAGCACTATAGGCGACCATCATCTGTTCCAGTTTATTCACATCTTTTGGAATCCCAGCCATTGATGGTAACGAAATGGTTAATAGTCCAGCAAAGGAAGGTGTCAACCGACCACAAAGTGAAACGCTAAGCGAACCAATTTCCTTACAAACACTGCACAGTAATCTGAAGAAGATTGCCTTCACCGAATTCTATTACTGTGTGATTAATCGATTAATCAAACAGCAATCGATTATTTGACATAAACAGTTCATCAATTTCTTTTATAATCATTAATCGATATATCTTCTAGATCAAAAAAATCAATCAATAAATCAAAAGCTAAGTACTGAGGCGTTTTAATACGATGCTCTTTGCTTCAGAGGAGCTTAAGGTTGCCACTGGGCCACACACCTCCTTGAGAAATTAGTTCTTAAGATGCAATGATATTGCTTAGCTAAATGCTCGAGAGACTATCAAATTAGAATGAGATTTAATTATTTGGAAAATGCTCGACAAGGTATGTGACGAAGATGTTCGTGGTTGAACGTCGAAAAAAGTTTCTAAATCTTATTGTTGTTGTATTTCCTATTAGGACTTAAAACTCTGTTGTAATATTCGACCTCAAGTCGGCTTATAAATAAGTTCAAACATATAATCAGCCCTACTATGTAAGTCGTTGTCGACACTATTTTGTGTCGTCTTCTGTCGTCAGTTGAAAATCAATACCACAGAAGTCGTTATCGATAACTTTCAATAGTTTTCGACAATTAGGCGTTACTCTATAAGTCGTTTTGAAAAATGTTTTGTGTCGACGTGACTTTTTTTTTTGTCGTCTTAACAACTTGCGTCGACCTGTGTCGAAAATCGTTTGATTCCAAAATGGAAAAAAAACTTAAGCTTACAAACGTAGCGCAATTCGAAAATCTGGTGCGGGAACTTGAGAAGGATCCAAGTTTAGCGCAAGGATTTACAAGAGGAACAATTCCAGCCAACTTTAAGCAGAAGTGGAGTGCTTTAAGCAGAAATTGGGTGCTTTGGGTAAACCTACAAGAGAAAGCGATGGTTTGCAAAAGGTAAGGAAGAATTCTTTTGTAATTGTGAAGTTGCAGGTTTGGAGAGATTTAAAATTTAAGGTCCGCAAGAAGATTTCTATAAATAAGGCCGAATGCAATGCATCTGGCGGTGGCAGGTTTAAGCAGCTGCAACTTTCTCCATTTGTTGGGCAATTCCTAGATGGAAGTCTTTTCCTACGCTTAACTGGTACGACCCCTGAGCCAGAAACCGCAATAACGTTGCCAACTTAAGTGTGCCAGAGACAGATGTCGATCGAATGCTCGTCTTCATTTGGGGCGCAATTTCTTCCAGAACATATTTACATGCTTCTTTATTTAGCCGAAAATTTTCTTGAAATCTGTATTAAAATACTTTTAACGGCCACAGCAATATGCAGAAAAATATAGAAACAAACTTGTCATCTGGTAGGTCAAATATGTTCGATCTTCGTCTTGCAATTTTTCTTTCCATTTTAAGCCTTGTTTTTCTTCCTTCGTCACTTTCTTCGTCACTCGTATCAGAAATAAAAATCATAATTGTAATTTAAATCAAAACAAATTGAATACATTTGCTAGAGATGGAACTTTATTTCGATAAAAAGTCGTCTTGTTCAATGATGTGACGAGACGACTTAGCAAGTAGCAATTCGGCGTCGAGATGATGACGACGTCGACAACGAGTGACAACGACTTTAAGTCGACTTCGATTTTGACGACGACTTACATAGTAGGGCTGAATAATACACATGTATTTCGAACGACTATTATCAGGCGTTCAGAAAACTCATAAACAAAATTTCATTTGTTCAACAGCATTTTTAAGGCGGCATCTGAAGCTAATTCGACTACAGTAGAAATTAAAAAATTCCGCCGAGCCGTCACTAAAACTTTCGACATTTCCCTTCTTTTTTTTTTTGGATTAATCATCATTAATCAGTATCAATCGATTATTTTTAATAACCATCAACAATCGATTCTTTAAAACAATGACACAGTCCTACTACAAATTGAAAAACTTCTAGAAGAATATTCGTATGCGAAAATAGCTAGGCTCAAAGGAAATGTAAGAAATAGAGAACAGTGGCGACCCTGGAGAATTTTAGCTTCAGTTAGTTCAGCTTGGACACCCTGAATCGCAACACCTAAAAAGCGGAGCTAAGCTTTAGACACCAAATTAGTTCAGCGTCAATTGTTTTTTGATTTGGTCCGCTTACTTTATTGACTTACTTTATTTAAATTCAAAAATTTTTTTGATTTTTGTTCTTTTCGTTGTGTAAAAAATTTTGTTGAGTTGAGAAGTGCCTTAGGCTCAAGTCGAAAATTTAAAATTTTTACGCTTATCCAATCCTATTCATTCTATTCTATTTTACACCTCCCAATGTGCAATGTTGCTGAAAGTGAGTCAATTGCATTGAAACCGGAAAGGGCTGTCATTGAGGCGTGCTAAGTCGATGTGACTGCAATTCAAGTGCAACTAAACACACAAAGCGACACAAGCTGTGAGAGAGATATTTGGAAGCGGTACAAATTGTTTATATTATTGCTTTATGTGCTGCTGCTGCTGCTGATGCTGCTGCGTGTGGAAAAGAAGGTTTATCTATCGTAGAGGCATGACATTTCAGGCAACTTGAAACGTTCTTCAACTACAACAACAATAAATTTCAATGAAGCTATCTGAGCTCGTTGATACTAACGACGACAATGATGATGATGATTTGAATGAAAATAATGACGTTGCCATTGAGAAGTTGAAGATTGCTTCTGCTGCTGCTACTGCTGCTGTTATTGTCAAGAACTTTTGTTTACTACCTTCTTCAGTTGTTGCATATATAGTATGTATATCTATGTATAGTATGTACATATTTGTTCTTCTATACTATATATACATAGTATAGAATCTATAATAATAAAATGACCGAATGCGCATATAGCATAGCATAAGATAGCAGCGAAGCATACAAGAAAAAAGAAAATATCTATATTTGAGTTTGGAAAACTGGCAATCAACTAATAGGCACGTAAGCAAAATATTTGACTTTAACACTCGACTCGATTGTAGGGATCAACATTTTTTTTTTATTTGTATGCGTTGCTTTCTTTACTTCAGTTCAGTTTAGTTTGATTTTAACTGCAAACAATGATTGCTCAATGAGTTTTTCCTTTTTTAGAATTTTTTTGTATTTTTTTTTTTTTTAGAAATTTTTATCTTATTATTCCTGTTGATTTTAAAATGCACCGCCTCAAGTGGTTTTGCCTTGACGTAGTACGTTCTATTTTTAAATCAGTTTAGGAAAGCAAAAGTTATTAAGTAAAAAAATATCGTAGGTACATGCATAAAATACATCCATGAATCACACAAAATAAATGAGCTGTTGTGTTTGCTGGAAGTTTTCGAAAATGCGTTAGAAGTAATTAAAACGATTCGATTCAGTTTACCTTTTGGAGGAATTATAAAGGTACTGTCAAGCGAAACAATGGTACCATGCGAACCGAGCGTTTGAGTGCGTAAGAAATAGCATACTTTATATTAATACTCCATTTTTCAAGTGTAAATGAGATAAAAAATTTTTAATTAACAATGAAATACGACTGTCTATGGTACGCAATACGTTGAGAGAGCAAGTGTGCTTAGCTGAACCTTGAATATTTGAACAATGGTTTACATCAAGATGCGCAAAATAGATTGGGTCAGATTGGGTAAATGGTGTTTTTTAAAAAACGATATGTGCCTGGAGAGATCTGTCAAACTTGTCAAATTTTGTGACTTCTTTAATGAAACTTTCAAGTTCAGAACTCATTTTATTTTATGAAGTTCACATGAAAAAATATATACGTATAAATAAATTAATGAAAAAAAATATTTGGTTTTAAGAAATAGTGTAAGCTTGTGCGTAGCGTGAAGTTCAAAGCGAGTTAAAAAAAAATCAAAGTGCATAAAAAGTTATTGAATTGCTTACTCAGACACAAAACAAATAACTTAGTCGCGTAAGTAATTTTGCGTAAGTGTTTTTTTTTTTTTTGAAAACCTAATTGTTTTCCAAATAGAGCATTCCGGCGTACAAATCCAGGAGTACTCGACGTACACCCTCGTTGTGTGGTTGAGACGAATTTTACGTGCATTCTGACGAAATTAGGCAGAGAAGAGGTTTCCCGTGCATTTCGACAAGTTAAGGCAGAATAGAGCTTTCTCGTTCATTCGGGCGGGATAAGGCAGAGCTTCAAAAAAGTTCGTGTCGATCGCGTTTTAAAGAGACTACGCAAAAAAGATGTCTTCGCGTGGCAGCAGCGTTGATGAGCTCAAACGAGAACCAAAAGATGATAACTACGATGATGAACCAGATGAGACCTTAGGTGAACGTCTTTGGGGCTTAACCGAAATGTTTCCAGAGTCTGTGCGTAACTTCACCGGACGTGTAGTCGATGGCACCGTGCAAGGAGTAAAGAGTCTCTACTCTTTCTCATGTATCGCTGCGTGGATATTTTTTACTAGTTCCATTATAATATTTGCACCAGTTGCCTTTGAACTTGAACGTGCTCAAATCGATGAAGCACAAAAATCTGAAGCTAAGCAGGTTTTGCTTGGACCCGGTGGTGCTAATGGTGCCAAGGACAATAAACCGTTAGAGGTCCAAGCACAACGTTAAAAATAAATGATATCAAAAAACACCGAATGTGTCAAGTAAAACCAGCTCAAACTTACGTAAAACTTACTGGCCTTTGTCTATACAAATAACCGGAACTACAACTGAAGCAAACCTGGATAGTACCTATAAAAATAAAAACATACAAATTTATGTATTTAGTGTCAAGCTGCTGCGTTGCATCTCAAATATTTTGTATTATTTTTTGGACCTTTTTTGTTTATTTACCCGTATCATTGTGAAGAAAAGAACAAGCAAATGTGTTGAGACTCTTTAATTCTGTGTTTTTTTTTCTTCTATTTTTAAACACAAAAATTGCTGCAAATTTTAACCAATTAGAGCAGAAATTTTTGGTTTAATTAAATTTTAGCTCAAAGGCACAAAAGAAGCAACAACAAAAAATATGGAAAACAATGGCAAACATTTCGAAATAGGATTCTTATTGTTATGTTATTATAATTATCATTATTATTATCATCATAATCATCATCATTGTTGTTGTTGTTATATTTTCCAGCTCATTAAATCTGCCATTGCCAATTTGTATAGATTTAAGGCTTCAAGTCATTGAAGAGCTGAGATGCGCTGAGCTCTGATTTGTAAAGCTGTAAATTTTGCCAGCGGCGCTTTAAATCGAAATGTTGCATGAACAGCGTCGTTCAAAGTGAACTATTGTAGTGGCGCCGCGCAGAGAACGGAGTTGTGTTGGTGCACTGTTCACAGTCCACTGTAGCAGTGTGATTAGTGATAGTCTCAGCAGAGCGCACAAATGGAACAAAATCATTTGAAATTGGCTACTTTCGTGTAGAAAAAAAAAAAAAAAAAAAAACCGTTTTAGATTTTTCGCTTTCTCGGTCAGTTTGGCAACGCCTATGCGAAAGGTGTTTACGATTGCAGTGGCGCCGTAGGAGGTTTGAGGGTGTTTTTTTTTTTTTGCTTACTGATTGGCATTTTGGCTGACTCAGCTGACTTTGGTGTTGGTTCGTTCATTGCTGGCTGGATGACTGGCGTCAGTGTCGGTGTCGGTATCGTTGGCATCATCGAAATCTGTGCGTGCTTTACAAATTGGTTTTCCTTTCTTCCTTCATTCCAACTGGCTTTTCTTTAGCTTGCAGGCAGTAATCGACACATTTTATCTGATTCAGTCAAAATGAACTGTTGCTTTGCTTTCAAATATAGTCGACAATATGATGCGCTACTGGTGAACTTAGGTTATGCTAAAACGAACATCTTTAGGTTCAAAAAAATAATTCAAAAAAAGAAAAAAAAAGGTTATATCAAGCACTTTTCCTCTCTCTTTTTCTCTCAATGTGTTGCGTACCAGCTTCAGTCGAATTTCATTGTTAAAAAAAAAAACAAAAACGAAAAGAGAAAAATAAATTTTCTATCTCATTCACACTCGGAAAACAGAGTATACATATAAAGTATGCTATCTCTTTCGCTCTGTTCGCATGGTAACATCGTTTCGCTTGACACCACCATTATCATTTCTAATTATTCTTAGACACTACTCAAGTAAATTATTTTAATTTGAAATAAATTATTTGATTTCATAATTATATTTTATACAATAAAGCTAAGTTTAAAGTCTTTATAACTTAACATCGCTTGCATCTTTTTAGTCTATTTCTATTTCTATTTTTTATACCCGTCACACATAGTGTGGAGCGTTTTATCATTTTGTCAGAAAGTTTGTAACGCATTAAAAACTATATAGATACACACTTGCCACCATTTTTTTTTTTATTATTGTTGTATGAAAATAGTTATTATTGTCATGTCATATAGTAAGAGTCGGGTCACTATAGACCCCATACTCAGCCAAAGTTTATTTTCGATTTTTTACATAAAAAAATAGTTATTTATTAAGTATGATGAAAACTTTTTATGGTAGACCATATACATTGAATAAAGAATAGGACTCTATATCATTTAGTCCCTATACAAAGACATCTCAAACTTCCGAATTTTTGTCACGAATATGTAGTGTGACGTGTATCAAAACTTCGGTTCTAACTTCAAAGTGAACGTTTTTCCTTTTTTTTTTTTGGCTACTTGTAGGTAAGTACTTATCTTCTGGTTCATTTCGAAATTTTTTGCGTGCTTTGCAAGAAGTTCAATAGAGTATCCGTTTGTGGAAAGTCATGAAGTGAAGTTTCCTTTAACCTCCTTCTTCTTCTACAACAACAACAAAGAGCAACAACAATAACGATAACAACAACAAGTTTTCTCACCATGAAATTTTGAAATGCCACTTAAAGCCTTTGGTGCTGTTTTAACGCTACAATTAGTTTTAAAGGTGATGATTTTCGGTGGCTATACGCCATAGACTGGGCGTACAATTCTTTTGTGGGCGTATTTGCTGCTTGCTTTTCTGGCTTCAGCTTCTTCTTCTTCTTCTTCATCATCTGCCTTATTTTCATCTTATTTTTATTCTTCATAAAATAGTGACGGCAAAATAGACGTCTGGTAGCTGTGATGTCTTTAGTACAAATGATGATGCTTTAATTTTATAGCTATAACATTTCCTTGGCATGCCGCCTTTAGGCAATTTGCTGTGTCTCGAATCGAAACGAAACGAATCGAATTGAATTAAATCAGTTGAAGCTGTTCAAATTTTACTTAAATTGAGGTATTCCCATTGATTTGTTGCGGTCATCAACATCAACATCATCATCCTTACTTTCTTCTGCGATTGAGTTGTGTTGGCAAAATAAAGTTTTGAAAAATGCTATTAAAATTCAATCTGTTCTGTTCTTCTACGTTGACCAATGCGAAAGGTGAAGATGAAATCATGCGAAATCATTGTTTACAAAAGTAACTAAATAAATAAATACAAAATTAA